>JABWTJ010000149.1:1200000-1752455 GCA_016801875.1 Solanum sitiens
TGGTTTCTTCTCAAATTTCTCATGGGTCTTCAATAAATAAGGTATGGTGATCCTTCATCCTTAGTTATCCATTCATCTAAGGAGTCAATCAAGGATTTTCAAATATGATTCAAAGACCAAAATTCCCAATTTCCAATCTAGCCATGGGTTCTTTCTCAAATTGATTTCAAAAGCATGTTTATGATAAGTTGATGATTATATACTGTTTTAATGATGAATTTCAATCCAATTTCATGATGAACCCATGTTCTCTCCAATTCTCAAATTAGCCTATATTATGGGCATTGTGATATTGACTTTGTATTGATTGAATGATGATTCTAGCATGTTGAATTGCTTATATCTAATGTCTAAATTGTATATTAATGGTGAATTGTTGATGAGTAATCCATGAGGATCAAGGTTTGATGGTTTGAATGAGATTAGTCTATAATTCTCCTATCTTCTGTAGATTACTAATGTGGCTTCAATGTGATCTCGATTCTATGGTAAATTGAAGTATGATTTCGTTTATGCAATGGTTCCTTTATCTACTATTTTATATATGTATTTATGTTGAATTATGGGAATTGATCATGATGATCAAAGCTTAAAGAAAATTGTAAGTTGGCTCTATTCTCTCTACTTTTCATATAGAATTGCTAGTTGATGTAGCCTTGTATGGCATTGTGTGGTATGGTCCACTTATGGTGGCGGTGTCTACTTATTGTCAATATATATATGAGTGTACTATAGCCTTGAAGTCAATTTGATGATTATATGAGTGTGTGGTTATGATGATCACCCAATGTGAAGTATTATGCCTAGTCTCCAATGCTACTTTATGATATAGGTTAAATTGATGATGCTTCCTCTACATTCAAACGACTATTTTAGGGCTAGGTGTGGTCTACATATTGATGTTTAAATACTCTTGTGTAGTATGGACCCTACCTATGAACCTCTATATGACTGGTTGGTCTAAGCATGATTAGGGGTCTTATAAACAATGATGGTGTCTTGTATCCTTTGTTATTATGTGGTTTGTGGTCTATGCTTGAATGTGTATTGTGGTCTTTGTAAGGTGGCTTCCATCAATGCTAGGATTTTTTCCTTTAGATGATCATGTTGACCAATGTACACACACTCACACCTCATACATGCTTATCAAAGTAGCATAGGTTCACGGCGTCTAATGAAAGGATAGTTCTCATATGCACTAATGTCTACTATTATGCATGTTATGTATATGTTTATGAAGTATGATATGTATACCTTAAATAGGATTACTTGATAGGTGTACTAGTATGGGAAAGGGTATGGGCCCTTGTCTATGCATTGCACATGTGTTTCTTGATAGGATAGTTACCCAATTGCTCTTCTTTCTTTCTCCCAATGAAACTCCATAGAAGACCACACAAAGGAGGGTTCTAGGGCTTATAAGGACAAACTATTCTCCTTAAAATTAATCAATTAGTATGGTATGGGATTCCTTTCACCTTTGTGATCTTTTTTCCCAAAGGGTTCCTTCAAATTCATTTCACAAATATGAAATTCAAGTGGGTTTACTTCCAATACGAAATTGGTCCTATGAATTGCTTTGTTTATGATTAATTTGGGTTATTAAGAGTAGATTTACATGAATTATGAATCAATTATACTACTTCTTGATGCATTGACCTAGTTTGTGTAAAGATGACCTTTTCCCCTTAACTATAGGTTGTGATGTTGAATTGAAATGTGTAGCATTGATACAATTGACTTAATTAATGTGTGAATTACTATTCCATGTTGTTATTATGATAATCTATGACTATATTATGATATATTGTAATCCAAGTATGCTAGTTCTTGAGTAATTGACCTAGGTTGTGAAGTAGATCATTAATTCGACCTAAGTCTCTAATCCTAGACTATGAACTAGTGCTGAATTGTTGTGTAGTGATTATATTGACCTTATTATTATGTTGGTTACTCTTGTGTGATGATATTACACCCATTGTTGGGTTGAATTGGATGGTTTATGGTATGACATTGATGATGACTTGTGAAGGAGATTGGGGTTAGTTTTGTGATCTCAATTCGTTAGTTCAATTTTACTTGTGATTAAGTTATGATGTTGAATTGAAGTATACCTTATGTTAAGATTGATAGGGTTGGTATGATGTTGAATTGGAATGTCTTGAATTATGGTTGTGAGTTTTTGGATAAGATGTAAATGTTATAAGGATGGTGATAACTTACCAATGTGCCTTATCATGATGTGATTATGTAAATGTGCTAGCCCCACATATATGAATTATAATGAAAGGACAATACTCATGCAATTCTTATTGAAATATGATGATGATTATATAAAGGATAGACCCTATGACCTACATTAAGTTATGATGACTAATGAAGGCATTAAAGACATTTCAAAAGGGACTCTAGCTTAGCACCGAGTTAACTAGAGTGAGGAGTGTCCCTTCCACATAGGGAAGGTAGGATCACTAATGTACTCATGAGATTGGAGACTATAATGTATGTATCATAAAGAGGGTCCCAACCACATCTCCTAGTTCTTGAACTATGTTGCCCCCATAGGAATGCTAACAAGTGGATCCATATAGAAGCTATGTTCATGTTTTGGTACTACCTTGGCAAGTAGTCTGCCTTCTTTCGGTGTATTGTTCCATGACACCGAATTGCACATTAGATCATGTGGTCTATGTAGGTTAAGGCAAGATGTTCCCATAAGGTAAAATGAAGAATGAATGAACTCTAACTTGGATGACCTAAGGGGTTTAGTTTAGTCTAGATAGGGGTATGGGACTCTACCAATACACTACACTAGTTAGCCTTGAGGGAAGACTTAGGAGGATTTTCTTATGTATGTATAAGCTTATAAATGGAAATGATATGAATATGACGATCTTACATGTTATGACACTATGTGATGTTGGTTTCACTTGTGAAACTTGTGTTTGGTCTCTATTGCTAAAGTACGGTTTTATGTACTCTTAATGATATACTATGTGAATTTGGACATTTTTTAGTTCTTGTTAGGTTTACTTGATTGAGTGAGGTTATGGGGCTTTGCTTAGTCATATCACTAGTGGACTTAATGAGGGCTATGAGTAATGGTCTTGCTTTGGTCATGATGTTATAAACTCTTATACATGCTTTTGGATATTATAACTTGATGATAAAGTTTTCTTGATTATGTGCTCAATTATGTTGATATTTATGTTGACTTGACTAGACTTAGTATTTTTGGTCTTGTGGTGTAGATGGTATTGACTTAATGAATATGTACTATTGACTTGTATTGGTTCTTGAATGTGCATAAGGCTTTTCAAAGTAAAGTAGCATGCTTTAATGAAATGTTCCTTCTTAGAATGATTTCTATATTATGTGTGTATATGGTCCTATACTTAGTACAAGTGATGTACTAACCCCATTTTCTCCCCTTTACCCAACATTTGAGGTTCCGTCGTTGAAGGGCTTGTGACGACTTTTGAAGGAAGACTTGGAATCTCATTCTCCAAGTTGGGTAGGTCCTCACTACTTCGAGGACAATGCCATTTTCTATATTTGGACGTTGATTAGTCTTAAAGACACAATGTTCCTTTCCTTTCATTTGATTACTAAAGATTCTATAGCATATATGTGGCTATTATTGTATTGATGTATGGGCTATGCCCAATTGTTATACTCTTGTTTAGATGGTTATGAGATGAGACTTCCATTTTAAGACTATGTTATATCTTACATATATATATATATGTGTGTGTGTGTGTGTGTGTGTATGCAATAAAAGTAGAAGACTATGTTATCTTCTTATACGAAGGGTCTAAGTATACTCGATATGAATATATATTATGTGTATGCGAGAGGTCTATGTAAACCTCATGATACATAGAAAAAAAGTTTTGAATTTTCTGCATTTTTAACCTATGAATGTAACGATGTAAGCTAAGAGGCTAGTCCTAGTCCTCTCCGAGGACGCCTCCGCCGTCTACATCTAGGGGATTCTCCGTGGATGTGACAAACTTGATATTAAGGCATGAGGTTGAATATCTTTGAGTTGATGTCTCATTTAACCACGTCTATGTAGATTCTCATTCATAATTGTCAAGCATGCCACACTTATGAATAGGAAACTGTATGATGCTTAGGAAACTCTCCTTTTCTTTATAATCCAATATCGTGCTTCGAGAGTCAGAGTCTTGAATCTATGTGCCCTTAGCATCTAATCCTTTTATTATGATTATAGGCAATGAATACTGAAAGAAGATCCACTCGAAAACTTGATGAGGATATTGCCATACGGGAGTTCCTCTCTGAGGCAATCAAGTCCCTTCTCTTGAACAAGTTGCTAATGATGTTAGAGCTCCGTCCAATCCTCATCCTTTGACGGATGGAGACATACGAGAATTCTTCTGCAAATGGCCCAAGCCATTACTACACAAGCACAAGCCGTCACTACTCAAGCACAAGCCATGATAGCCCAAGCTAATCGGAAGGTGGTACCCCAAGGAAACCAACATGTTGGCACCATGGCCTCCCGTTTAAGGGATTTCAAAAGGATGAATCCCCCTACTTTCTATGGGTCCAAAGTTGAGGAAGACCCCCAAGAGTTCATTGATGAAACCTACAAGATCCTCTATGCTATGGGGTTGACTACTAGTGCGAAGGCCGAGTTAGCCACTTCCCAACTCAAAGATATGGTCCAAACTTGGTACGTCATATGGAGAGACAATAGGCCTTTAAGGGATGGACCGGTGATATGAGAGATTTTCCAGAAGGCTTTTCTTGATAGGTTATTTCCTCGAGAGAAGAGGGAAGCAAAGTGGAAGAATTCATCAACATTCGTCAAGGAGGTATGAGTGTACTTGACTACTATTTGAGATTTACTAAATTGTCAAAGTATGCTCATTCTTTTTTTTTCCGACCCTAGAGGTCAAGGTTTCTTATGTGTTGGTTATATTATGATGATATGATCTTGGTATTGGATTATATATGTGAACTATGTCTTGTGAAGATTGGAGTACAGAATATCTCGTGGGGGAGACTATGCTTGTGATTATGATGATATGCTTTATTCTATGATGCAATGTGCATGGTTTGTCTTATGAGCTACTTTCTCCAAGTATTCAAAAAAAGATATTTAAAATAGCATATAACATGGTTTCAAATAAAATATCCATTTTGTGCATGTTTGAAGGATTTTTGGCTTCAATACTTGGTCCTTTTTGTGCTAACCCATATTTCTACATTTTTTACAAAAAGTGTAGGGTTCGGAGATATTGTATTTGATCCTCGTGTCTAGGAATCTAGTAGATCAAGAAGAAGAATAATGGTGAGTCCTCATAGTGTTAAAGGGCTTGACCATATTTCCTTTATGTCTTTCATTTATGTTTTAAACTTTTTTAAGAGCTATGTCCTTGAGATTTTATTCAAAGAGTTTTTAATTCAAAAGTTCTAGATGGTTTGAGACATAGTGTATAAATTCTCTCATTTTATAAAAGACATTGATTGTGAAGAAATTTTGAATTTTTTCCGCATCATTCCTATGGCTTTATGTGTATGATTATGCTAATGGCTTGTATGCAAACCCTTCGGGGTAAAGTATCTTGTGTTACGTCAAGACAGTACCCTTGGGTCGTGACAATCTTTCGATGATAGAGGTCTCGACCAACTCTTAACCGCATCAGTATTCTTTGGATCTACCTCAATAATCTTGCATGAAACTATATGGCCAAGCAAAGCTACAAACCTTAACCAAAACTCACATTTGCTATACTTTGCATAGAGTTACTGTTCCTTGAGAATTTTCAATACAATCCTCAAATGATCAATATGCTCATTCTCGCTTCTCGGATTAGAGAAAAATTTCATCTATAAACACAATTATGAACATATCAAAGTATGGTCTAAACACCCTATTAATCAAGTCCATAACAACGCCGAGGCATTAATCAAACTAAAGGACATCACCAAAATATCATAATGACCATATCGGGTTCTAAAAGCCATTTTTTTAATATATTCCTCTTTTACCCTCAATTGGTGATAACCCAATCGGAGATCAAATTTAGAGAAATAACTTATTCTTTGGAGTTGAACAAATAAGTCATTTATTCTTGGAAGAGGATACTTGTTCTTTATAGTCACTCTGTTCAACTGCCGATTATAAATACACTCACGGAGTGAACCATCTTTCTTCTTAACAAACACCACCGAAGCACCCCACCCCATTAAGAGATACTCGATCAGATGAAACCCTTATCCAATATTTCATTTAACAGTCCCTTTAAATCTTTAAGTTCCATCAAAGACATTATTTAAGGAGGAATAAATATAGGTTGGATATCGGCGAGAAGGTCAATCCAAAGTCTATTTCCGTTTCGGGAGGGATACCGAGTAAATCATTGCGAAAAACATCCTGAAACTCTTTTACAACTGGACCGACTCAAAAATAAAAGTTTCGAACTCCATGTCCCTCTCCCTCACTATATGGTAAACACAAAACTTTGGGATCATTTTCTTAGATTTTAGGTAAGAAAGAAATTTACATCATTTGAAAACAAAAACTTGACCACTATAGTCCTACAATCAATAGAGGAGCAATAGGACTACAACCAATCCATATCCAAGATGACATCAAAATCTATCATGTCAAGCTCTATCAAATCAACTGAGGTAACTCTATTTGACAAGGAAATGAGACATCTCCTATAAACAGAGACTAGAAAAAGGTTCTAACAATATATCAGGAAGCATATCAAATCTCATAGCTACAAAAGGAGTCCCAAATTACAAATTAGGACCCAAATCAAGTAAAGCATACACCTCTATATAGAAGAATTTTCATATACCAGTCACTACATTTGCAGAAGTCTCTTGATCACTTGTAGTTTCGAGAGCATAGATATGGTTTTGCCTAGGAGCATTTCCACCTGAACCACTCAGACGTGATGAAGGGTAGGGTTGAGCCCTATGACGACCATCTCAATCATTATTGGAAACCTAAGGATAATTCCTTATTTTGTGTTCCGTCTTTCCACACTCAAAACAAGATTTAGAACCCCTAAGACACTTCCATTCATGATTTCTCGCACATTTAGTACATGTAGGAATAGAAGGCCTATTGCAATCTCCTTGAGGTTTCGGGTTAGACAGTCTCTCATTTTTAGGCTTTTGAAGGAGCACTTGAAGAACCTTGCATGAGAAACTTTTCTGAAACATTGAACCACTCGTTCTACCTAATCTAGCATGTGAATAGTTACTATCTTCAATTCTTGCTCTCTTTGCCTCTTTAGATATTTCCTTGAGCTTTTCTTTATCAATTTGTTAGGAATTGTTATACCTTAGAAATCCAATGACCTAGCCTAGATACACACCTAATGAGTAATTATTTAATAGGTGTTTATAGACCTAAACTAATGTAATAAACTTGATTTAGAAGTAGTACAACATGAAACTTCAATAAATCACCATAACGTCCGAAAACTAGTGAAATTGAACTAGTAGGTGTCCTTAAGTCTTGTGAAGGTTTGGGAGTGTCGTATGAAGGATCCAAACATTTGGCCAACAAGCTGCCCAAGGATCGAGCACAAATCATAGAGGGAGCATGTCTTCGTCGCGGACAGGCTCCACCAAAGGCCAAATGTTGGTGCGCATCACAGACTCTTTTTTCCCAAACTTTATATCCAAAAACTTGAGGGAACACCTCCAGACGCAGACTTATTCCGTGACGAAAATTCAAAAAATAGAATTCAAGTTTGACTTAATTAAAAGGTCCAACTAAGTTAGGGGTGTATGTGTATTTTACGCGATGAGTATATATTGATTTTAAGTCAGTTTTACCCCACTTTTTCCAATCCAAAACAAATCTACAAATTAAAAATTCAATTTCTCTCAAAATCCTCTCTCTACACAAACCTCCATTAAAGAACATTGAAGCTTCAAGAAGAAGATAAATTCTCCAAGTTTTCTACTCAATTTTGTGGCCAATTCTTCATTAAAGTTTGATTTCTTTCACTCTTGGGATTCCTTTCTCCAAGAGGTCCCTTCAAAGATGTTTCCAAAACTCCCCCAAATCTAGGGTTTTTTCTCTACATACGGGTCTACTTTGCAAAATGAAATTATGAATCAATTATGATGATTTATGATCACTTAAGGTTGTTTCGGTTTATAATGATGGATAATTCTTGTTGTTCACTTGAAATTCCCTTGGACCCATGTTCTTCCCCAATTTCATAAATCTTGAATTTGATATGGTGAGTTGATTGAAGATGATGAATATATCAATTGTTTATATTGATGTTAGTTATGTTATTGCTTCATTAGTTACCTTATATTATGTGTTGATTATGCATTGTTGGGTGATTTAGGCATGAAGTCTCATGAATGGTAAGAAGGTATGAATATTGATTCTTAATTTAACTCATATATGAAAGATGTATTACTTAGATAGTAATGAAGCTAAATCTATTGTCTTGTTGTGGTGTTGACGACATGGTTTCCTCATCCTTAACGCTATACACTTGAATTAGGTATGAAGTATGTATGTATCTTATGGTATGATTGTTATATTATTGAAAGGTAGTTCTCATTATTATGATGAAGTGTTAAAGTTAAAGGTTTGCTCACTTGCTAGTGTTTCTTAAGTGAAAGGATTGTTCTCACTTATGAACGCTTATGAGCTATTATGATAAGTTGTTTACATAAGAGTCTAGTAAAGGCTAATGTGAACTATTGTGATGACTAAAGAAGGTTACTAAAGTATATATATGCTTGACACCAAAAGGCAATGTAAATGAGATGGGGGTCTCATGTTTAGTAAGTCCGGCTCCCCACATGGATTTCCCCAAGTTTAGAAATTCTGGATCCCCAAGATATATGTTATCTCATGAGATGGAAACCCTAACGTTTAGCAAGTTAGGGTTTCTATTAAGTATTACCTTGACCCTTAACATTGTGCCCACACAGGAATCTAGCTTAGTGGATCGACCTATATAGATATGTATGAAAGGTTACACCTGAGGCAAGTGCTAGCCCTCTCTTTTCGGTGTGCGAGTAGTACACCGGATTCCATGTAGATCAAATGGTCTAATGTCGATTATTGCAAACTCTTTCCCTAAAGTTAAAGTAAATGAATAAAGGAAATGTATGAACTCTCAGTAGGGCTTTTTTTTTGAGGAGTTTCTACAAAGTGTGAGGGAGGGTATGGGAATTCGCTTACATATTGCTCTTGTGGTATCCAATAAGATGGTTCTAGTAGTGTTCCTTTGTTATTATGTTTATTACGACTAATATATGTTAATGTAACGTCCCTAAGAATGCGCTAGGTGAAACTAGATCCTAACACGTGTGTCATGATGTTTTAAATTATTAAAATGGTTAATAATGGTGTCTAGAGGCAGTATATAATGTTTGGAAGTGTTTGGAGGTCAAACGTCCAAGAACGTCCAAGATGTCTGGAAACTAGTTGAAGTTGAACTAGTGTGTCGTAGTGTTTTGTAGTGAAGTTTTGATGGATGGTTTGTGGGTAAAATTGAGTACCGATGGTTCCTACGCATAGAATGACATGTAAAGGGTCAAAACATCAGATAACGACGCCCCAGGGACCAGCCTAAGGATTCCAGAGGAGGATCCAAACATGACCAATGCACCCTGCCGCGCCAGCCAAGATGTGGCAGTTGCTACGCGTCACACAACTGGCACTGAATGGGTAAAAATCTTTCCCTGCGACGCGGGGCTGTCATGAACCATTCTATCTCGAAATTTTCCAGAACCAAGAATTAAAAATGCCTTCGCGCCGTGCAGTAAACTACCAATTTTTGTCGCGTCGTTTTTATGTAAAATTTTAGTTGGTTAAAATGTCCAATAAGTGCAGGGATCTTTTAGGTAATTTGGGGATGACTTATTGACGGTTATTGAGTCTTTTTAAACCCGTAAAATCACCAATCAAAGCAAAAACCTAAACTCAAAACAAAACATCTCCATTCCTTTCTCCAAAACCTCCATTGTTGAAGCTTTGAAGCTACAAGGAAGAAGACATATATCCAAGCTTTTTCTCCATCAATTTCGTGGGTTAATCTTCTAGATTAAGGTATGGTTTTTCATCCTTGAATTCTTTTCTTTTCAAGGAGCCAAAATCAAATGGTTTAAAAAATGATCAAAAACATGAAATCTTCTATTTTGAATTCTAGCCATGAATTCTTGCATAAAATGTTTTAAATCAATGTTTCAGGATTAAATTGATGTTAATGCAATGTTTTTAAGCTATAATTCTGTCACGACCTAGATTCTGGAATCCGGATTGCAACCGGCGTCGTTAACCTCTAAGAGGTCGCAGACAAGCCTCATCTTAGCTTTCATCACATTCATATAGTTAATTTTGCGGAAAATTTAACACTTTTAAAACATAATGAAGTATACATAGACTTCATATAAAAGTTACATGGATTCATATACTATAAGCTCAAACTAAACAACCATCTACAATCGATTACACAATTCGAAAGAAAGAATCTATATATCATAATAAGTTTAGCAAAACGACCTTAATACAAAAGCTTCGAAATGAAAAACTCTAAAAGAAACGCTAGGGACATCATCCTCTATCTATGTCTAAATACTAGTCTATGAATATAGACGTAGCATCCTCGAACTCGAGAGGACCTACCAAATGGTCTGGAGATCGCTGAGTCCAAACCGCTGCAATGAATCTTCAATCTTCTCTCTGACCTGCACCTATACAAATAGTAATTGTTTAGGGTTAGTACACACTTGTACTAAGTATGGGTGTATGCACACATACACATAAGTCTATGCATGATCAAGGAAAGCTCTTCCTAAACAACATGCCATTTCTTGAAAGTGACATCACTACGTTATTTGTGAATTGTGGTATGAAAATGGCGTATTTTAATGCATTCAAAGCACACAACTCATTTTCTATATGAACACAAGACCTTAGAATCATCAACATAATTTTAGAATAACTCGAGCGAAAATTTTGAATTTTGACCCTCCTAAACCCGAGAGCCACTTTCCCCATACTTAGTTTATTATTTAGTCTTTTTCTTCTTATTGTTGTCTATTTCAAAAATCTCATTTGATCCTATGTTTTACTTACAAGTGCAATGATTCATTGTAGTCCCATACCCACAATGAATCAAGTAAATAATCCAAGAAATTAAGGAAATGATTTAACTACAATTTTGGGAATGAAATATTTGTAAGCCAATCTTTATTGGTTAAACCTATTATCCGATGTTGGCCTAATATAAGAAGTCATTATAAGCCAATATTATTTGGCTATTGTCATTTCCCAATTATATAAGGTCATTATAAGCCAATCTTATTTGGCTTTAATTATTTTCATAATATGAGATGTCATTATTGGCTATGCCCCTTACATATAGAAAACTTAATTCTTATCAAACATTGGTATTCATAAACTATTGCTTTCTTAGTTCACTTTGAACATACATCTCTTCTTCCTTCTTACTTTATTAAAGAAGTCCGTAACATTAAAATCTTGTGAATTTACATGAAATCCAGTGTCTTCCCAACACCAAAAATAGGTGATTCACCAATCAAAGTGAATCCTAGATCATGCGAGTTAACATGAAATCCAGTGTTTTCCCCACACCGAAAAATGGTGATTCACCGGCTAAAGTGAATCCATATCAAGTGCTTACCCCACACCGAAAAAGGGTAGTCCACGACTAAAGTAAACCAAGAACATTCTTTTGAGCATTAACCGACATATATCATGTGAGTTGAACATGAAATCCGGTGTCTTCCCCACACCGTAAAGAGGTGGAATAACTGGCCAAGGTGAAACCGAAACATACCTAGCTCTCTTAGGTGGAATCCACAGGCTAATTCCCAGTTGGCTAGACATAGTTCAAAGACTAGGAGATATTCGGAGACTCTTATCCACCATGGTGGAGACTCATATCATGAGACTTACATGTGCAAGCACAAACTCTTAGCTAGTCTATCGGTGCTTTGCTCACTTTCTTTTATCTTCTTATCTATTAGAGTTGACTCAAACATTATGGAAGCTTGCTTCTAGATTGAGGTTTGCTTACTGTATTGATGACTTGTCATCCCTTTCTTTACATTTATGAAATGTGAATTTATCCTTACATAACATCTTTGGTGTTAATGAGACTTGTCTCACACATTCTAACACCCTTTTTATTGAGTATCTTAACATAGAAGTCTTAGGTGTAAGTGAGACTTGTCTCACTTCTTTTAACACCTCATTCTGGTCAGTTTCTTACCTTTAGACTTTTAATTATGTTAATACTCACTTTAATTGATTACGTTCATTTGGTAGCTTCATGTCATCATTTATGGATGTTGAGAACTTCATTTAATGCAATACTTATGTTCATAGTTCATTTGGTTAGGGCATGTAGGACTTGTCCCATTGATTGACATACCCTTGGTTATGGATTCATTTAAGTATCTTAGATGTGCATAAGTTGTCATTTCAATACTTTGGCTATATGTGGTTGGCATAAAATTAGTATTGGACTAGAAAATTTGGAAATGACTTCATAGCCAATTTATTGGCACAAGCCAAACATTCATTCAAATATAATTTCATGAAATCATTATTAGACAATCTTTCCATCATAATTTGAAAGCCATATTGTAATCCAATTCCATTGATCATTTTTATATATAACATTGTAGGTCAATTTGTTGGCATTAGCTAAACTTTCACTAAACAATTGTCAAGTAATTTAACTTCGTGAATATCCCATAACAATTACCAGCCAGTAAGAAAGTCGAATTTACAGTAAACTAACTTTATGACCCATTCACAGTAACTTTACATTCTCGGACACATATTAACATTGCGTACTTGTTTGTTTCATGTAAATGATACTTAGATCGTATAAATCGAACATATATGCTTTATTCAACAAACACAAATCAAAACCCTACACGTTAGGACCAACCAGCACCACATACCAACAACATGTTCAATATTACATCTACATATACATTAGAATTGAAATCAAGGATAACTAGGGGAAAGGACGTTCAACAATATCGTTGGGAAATAACCCTAGTTTCGAGATTTATAGATTCAAGACTATTAAAAATCCTCTTGGAGAAAGAATTTTAGGAGAGAAACCCATACCTTATGTAGAATTGAATCTACGAAGATCACCTTGCACGAAATCTTGAAGAAAACCTTGAATCGCCTAAGAGAATCGAGAGAAACTTTCTGTTTTTCCTTTTCGTTTGCTCACTGTTTTGCGTGTGAATCTCCTAGTGTTTGAACGTGAGTCTAATTCTTAGGAACTGAGATTGACTGATTCTACTTAGGCTAATTAAGTTAATTAAATAAATTAATTAGTTAATTACTAAAACTCCCCTCCTAAGTTGACTAAACATAGGAGAATATTTGACTTACCAAAATCTGGGAATTGGCTAGGGTCTCGGCCAAATTTTGGATTTTTCATTAATTAATTAAACTGTTAATTTAATTAATTAAGGAACCTAGGGTAATTACTAAAGTACCCCTAAGTCTTTGGGACCATAACTAACCCTTTTGGACCATCCTAGGTTAGGTACTAGGTTGTCTATTTAACTAGTTACTAGGTTAGTGTCACCCGGTTAAGTCTTAGGTTGTCGGGTGCACTAATTGGTATATTTCGGTTAGTCCTAGGTTAATTAGCTAGTTAGGTCAGTTAATTAGAGCCTAGAGTTGGTTAGGGTGTTAGGCCCCACATGGAGGGACCCCTTGCACACGCCTGTCCCCTAACTACCCTAACCGAATTCGGTTAGGGTGGTCCCCTCCCTTGGCCATTTCATCAAATGTGCTTGCACATGTGCTTGCACATGTGTTTCTTGTACCTTCCTAACTAACTATTCATAATGGTTCATTTGTAATGTTGACCTATTGTCCCAAGGATCCTTACTATGTCCTTGTGCATTGCTTAATCTACATGATTATTTTAATTGATCATGTGCTATGGTATCTAGGCTTGACATTTGGATGCCTCATACCCAAATGTGCACAACTTAAGAAATTAATATTTTAGCTTAGGGTCTTTATTGCGGGTACATTTCTTAAAGAAGCTCATTAATGTTAGAAAATTGGCTAACACCCTTTAAGCCAATATTTTCTAATATGCCCAATATTTTGCTTATTTGGGTATTATATAGAAATTGGCTAATACCCCTTAGCCAATTTTCTATATTATGCCCAATATTTCTCAATATTGGGCATTGGGATGCCTATTTACCCCCAATACGCATTCTTAAAGACCTATTGAGATCTTCAGAAGACATGAAATTTTTCGGAATGTTACATTATCCCCCCCTTAGGAACATTCGTCCCCGAATGACACTACACATCATTTTCAAATAGAGAGGGTGATTTTCGAAAACACTTTAGCATACTTGAAACTTTACTCTCTGTGAATATCTGATTCACACTTACTCTGGATGATGCATATTAGTCAAAGCTTATCTAAAGCTTCATATTTGAGATTGAGGAACCTCTTTCTCAATCACACTTAAGATAATGCACATCACAACTCATGCAACACAAAAATCATGTCTACGCTATACAAAAATAGCATCATGAATGCAAATATGAACCCATTTTAACTCATATAGTACAAGTATAAAACACACGATTATGGACTTACAAGACTAAAATCGACTAATGCACTAAAAACTTAGAGTTTCTTAACAAAAACAAACTTAGGAAGAGTATATCTAACCTGAGGAATTGAACAAGTGAGGGTAATGGGATCTCATATCGGCCTCAGCCTCCCATGTTGCTCCCTCAACAAGGTGGTTCCTCCATAATACTTTAACGGTGGCAACCTCCTTGTTCCTCAGCCGCTTCACTTGACGATCTAAAATCTCAACAGGAACCTCTTCATAGGAAAGATTCTTATCAACTCCTAACCTTTCAACATCCAGGATGGATGCTGGATCGCCTAGACACTTCTTAAGCATTGAAACGTGGAACAGTGGATGAACAGAAGCCAAGTCTTGTGGTAACCTCAGTTTGTAGGAGATATTTACTACTCTCTACAAGATCTCATAAGGACCTATATACCTCGGACTCAACTTCCCTTTGTTACCAAACCTCATCACCCCTTTCATGGGTGATATTTTCAGGTAGACTTGATCACCCACCTCATATTCAAGATCTCTCTTTCTGTTATCTGCATAGGATTTTTGACGACGGTAAGCAGTAGACGATTTATCCCTGATCATTCTCATCTTTTCCATAGCCTCAACATGTACACCACATATCATGCACCACTCCTCGGCAAGTGAGAACTGGGGCTGAAGTGAGTCATTCTTTGAGATCTTGGAAGCTCTTCTCACACTTTTTAGACCACTCAAACTTCACCTTCTTCTTCGTCAAGGCTGTCAACAGAGCAGCAATAGTGGAAAAACCCTCCACAAACCTGCAATAGTAATTAGCCAAACCCAAGAAACTCCGGATTTTATAGGAGTGAGGGGTCTCGACCAATTCTTCACTGCTTCAACCTTTTTTGGATCAACTTCAACACCCTGGTCGGTCACAACATAACCAAGTAAGGTCACTGATCTCAACCAAAATTCACATTTACTGAACTTTGCATACAGCTGATGTTCTCTGAGTACTTGCAATGTCTTTCTTATGTGTTCTTCATGCTCTTCTCTAGTCTTAGAGTATATGAGGATGTCATCTATGAATACTATGACAAAAGAATCAAGATATTCACGGAAAACCCTATTCATAAGGTCTATAAATGTAGCTGGTGCGTTAGTGAGACCAAATGACATGACAAGAAACTCATAATGGCGATATCTAGTTCAGAAATGCAGTCTTAGGAATGTCTTCTTATATTACCCTCTATTGGTGATAACCCGACCGAAGATCTATCTTAGAAAAGAAGCTTAAACCTTAAAGTTGATCAAAGAGATCATCGATTCTGGGAAGAGGATACTTGTTCTTTATAGTGACTTTGTTGAGTTGCCAATAATCGATACACATTTTAAGGGTTCCATCCTTTTTCTTAACGAACAACACTAGAGCACCCCATGGGGATATGCTCGGCTGGATGAAGCCCTTATCAAGTAAATCTTTTAACTGCAACTTCAACTCTTTGAGTTAGGCTGGTGCCATCCTATATGGGGGAATGGAAATTGTATTGGTGTTGGGATCTAAGTCAACACCAAAATCAATTTCGCGATCTGGAGGAATTCCTAGTAAATCCTCCGGAAAGACATCATGAATCTCATTCACTATGGACACAGAGTCTATGGAAGGAACCTCATGCTCTTAGTCATTGACTCTGACTAAGTGGTACAAATACCCCTTAGATAAGATCTTATTGGCTTTAAGGTTGGAAACTATTTGGCCTGTTGGATTTGAACCATGCCCTTCCCATTTTAACTCTGGCTCATTTGGAAAATGCAAACTTACTACCCTGTTTCGACAGTCTATGGTAGCATAGCATTTATGAAGCCAATCCATACCCGAGCCACATCCTTGACCTAGTATGCAGCCAACTCAGTCTTCTCCTCTTCATTAACACTCATAGCAGGCATTAGAACCTATCATGCACTCACCTCCATGCGAACGACCATACTTACCACACGTCCTTCGGTCACGCTGGGCATTTGCATCATTGCCCCTTCTTGAGAAGGCTAGATCTTGAGTCTGGCGCCTTAGACCACTTGGCCATCCTAATTCTTATGTGTATTCTTCTACGCGTTCACACAAGAAGGAAGTTAGATACTTAGATTGACACAAAGTGTCAAAGCTCTAGTTAGCACGATAAAGAGTAGAAGAAGGGAAAATTCCTAACATCATATAGTCTCTAAGTCATGATTATGGAGCGCTTCACAACCATAAGTTAGAAACTACATAACGTGGTTATTTTGAGCTTTAGTTATTATGTAATTTAACCTCATGCTCTGATACCAAGTTTGTCACGACCCGGATTCTGGAATCCGGATCGCAACTGGCATCGTTAACCTCTCAGAGGTCGTAGACAAGCCTCTTCTTAGCTTTCATCACATTCATATAGTAAAATTTGTGAAAATTTAAAAATTATAAAACATAATGAAGTATTCGTAGACTTCATATAAAAGTTACATGGATTCATATACTATAAGCTCAAACTAAACAACCATCTACAATCGATTACGCAATTCAAAAGGAAGAATCACTATATCATAATAAGTTTGCCAAAATAGCCTTAATACAAATTCTTCAAAATGAAAACATCTGACAGAAACGCTAGGGACATCATCCTCTAGCTATGTATAAATACTAGTCTATGAATATAGACGTAGCATCCTCGAACTCGAGAGGACCTACCAAATGGTCTGGAGATCACTGAGTCCAAACCGCTGCAATGAATCTTTAATCTGCTCTCTGACCTGCACCTATAAAAATAGTAATTGTATAGGGTTATTATACACTTGTACTAATTATGTGTGTATGCAGAAATACACATAAGGCTATGCATATGGTGTATTTTAATGAATTCAAAGAACACAACTCATTTTATATATGTACATAAGACCTTAGAATCATCAACATAATTTTAGAAGAACGCGAGCGAAAATTTTGAATTTTGACCCTCCCAAACCCGAGAACCCCTTTCCCGATACTTAGTTTACTTTTCAGTCTTTTTCTTCTTATTGTTGTCTAGTTCAAAAGTCTCCTTTGATACTATGTTTTACTTACAAGTGCAATGATTCATTGTAGTACCATACCCACAATGAATCAAGTAAGTAATCCAAGAGATTAAGGAAATGATTTAACTACAATTTTGGGTATGAAATCTTTGTAAGCCAATCTTTATTGGTTAAACCTATTATCCTATGTTGGACTAATATAAGAAGTCATTATAAGCCAATCTTATTTGGCTTTTGTCATTTGCCAATTATATAAGGTCATTATAAGCCAATCTTATTTGGCTTTAATCATTTTCATAACATGAGATGTCATTATTGGCTATGCCCCTTACATATAGAAAACTTCATTCTTATCAAACATTAGTATTCATAAACTCTTGCTTTCTTAGTTCACTTTGAACATACATCTCTTCTTCCTTCTTACTTTTTTCAAGAAGTCCGTAACATTAATATCATCTGACGTTACATGAAATCCAGTGTCTTCCCCACACCAAAAATAGGTGATTCACCGATCAAAGTGAATCCTAAATCATGCCAGTCAACATGAAATCCAGTGTATGCTCAACACCGAAAAGGGGTGATTCACCGGCTAAAGTGAATTCATATCAAGTGTTTTCCCCACACCGAAAAGGGGTGGTCCACGGCTAAAGTGAACCAAGAACAATCTTTTGAGCATTAAACGACATAGATCATATGAGTTAAACATGAAATCCGGTGTCTTCCCCACGCCGAAAAGAGGTGGAATCACTGGCCAAGGTGAAACCGAAACATACCTAGCTCTCTTAGGTGGAATCCACAGGCTAGTTCCCATGTTGGCTAGACATAGTTTGAAAACTAGGAGATATTCAGAGACTATTATCCATCGTTGTGGAGACTCACTCATGAGACTTACATGTGCAAGCACAAGCCCATAGGTAGTCTATCGGTGCTTTGCTCACTTTCTTTTATCTTCTTATCTTTTAGAGTTGACTCAAACATTATGGAAGCTTGCTTGTAGATTGAGGTTTACATACTGTATTGATGACTTGTCATCCCTTTCTTTACATTGATGAAATGTGAATTTATCCTTACATAACACCTTTGGTGTTAATGAGACTTGTCTCACACGTTTTAACACCTTTTTTCGTGAGTATCTTAACATAGAAGTCTTAGGTGTAAGTGAGAGTTGTCTCACTTCTTTTAACACCTCATTCTGGTCACTTTCTTAACTTCAGACACTTTTATTTATGTTAATACTCACTTTACATGCTTAAGTTCGTTTGGTAGCTTCATATCATCATTTATGGACGTTGAGAACTTCATTCAATTCAATACTTATGTTCATAGTTCATATGGTTAGGGCATGTGGGACTTGTCTCAATGATTGACATACCCTTGGTTATGGATTCATTTAAGTATCTTAGATGTGCATAAGTTGTCATTTCAATACTTTGGCTATATGTGGTTGGCATAAAACTAGTATTGGCCTAGAAAATTTGGAAATGACTTTATAGCCAATTTATTGGCACAAGCCAAACATTCATTCAAATATAATTTCATGAAATCATTATTAGACAATCTTGCCATCATAATTTGAAAGCAATATTGTAAGCCAATTCCATTGATCATTTTTGGATATAACATTGTAAGCCAATTTGTTGGCATTAGCTAAACTTTCACTAAACAATTGTCAAGTAATTTAACTTCGTGAATATCCAATTACAATTATCAGCCTTTAAGAAAGTCAAATTTACAGTAAACTAACTTCATGACCGATTCACAGTAACTTCACATTCTCGGACACATATTAACATTGCATAATTGTTTGTGTAAATGGTACTTAGATCATATAAATCGAACATATATGCTTTATTCAACAAACACTAATCTAAAACCCTACTAGGTTAGTGTCACCCGGTTAAGTCTTAGGTTGTCGGGTGCACTAATTGGTTTATTTCGGTTAGTCCTAGCTTAGTTAGCTAGTTAGGTCAGTTAATTAGAGCCTAGAGTTTGTTAGGGAGTTAGGCCCCACATGGAGGTACCCCTTGCACACGCCTA
The DNA here is from genome assembly GCA_016801875.1 of Solanum sitiens. Classification (NCBI taxonomy): domain Eukaryota; kingdom Viridiplantae; phylum Streptophyta; class Magnoliopsida; order Solanales; family Solanaceae; genus Solanum; species Solanum sitiens. The sequence goes on from JABWTJ010000149.1 coordinate 1,219,702, forward strand.
CCCCCTAACTACCCTAACCGAATTCGGTTAGGGTGGTCCCCTCCCTTGGCCATTTCTTCACATGTGCTTGCACATGTACTTGCACATGTGCTTGCACATGTGTTGCCTGTATTTTCCTAACTAACTATTCATAATGGTTCATTTGGAATGTTTATCTATTGTCCCAAGGATCCTCACTATGTCCTTGGGCACTGCTTAATCTACATAATCATTTTAATTGATCATGTGCTATGGTATCTAGGCTTGACACTTGGATGTCTCATACCCAAATGTGCACATCTTAAGAAATTAATATTTTAGCTTAGGGTCTTTATTGCAGGTACATTTCTTAAACAAGCTCATTAATGTTAGAAAATTGGCTAACACCCTTTAAGCCAATATTTTCTAATATGCCCAATAATTTTCTTATTTGGGTATTACATAGAAATTGGCTAATACCCCTTAGCCAATTTTCTATACTATGCCCAATAATTCTCAATATTGGGCATTGGGATCTCTATGTACCCCCAATACGCATTCGTAAAGACCTATTGGCCTCTTCACTAGACATGAAATTTTCCGAAATGTTACAAATTCTTTTGAACCCATGCAAATCATGAACTCCTTATTTTGGCTCTAATATGGGTGATTTGATCATGACTTAATAGTATTGAATTCTTGTGTAGATTTGTATGGGCTATTGATATATGTAGGAATTATGTTAGAATTATGTATAGGTTGCCTTAATTTAATGAATCCATATTGTATTACCTTGTATCATAGTATATTGTCATTATTATATTAAATTGGTGATCATGGCCATTAGTAAGGGCGTTTGAGTATTGAGTTGGATTGAGTTGGTTATGGATCGAAGTTGAGAGATTGAATTGGTGGTACGCTGCCCTAACTCTCTCTATATTATGTAGTATAGGTCTTGAATTTTGAGGATGAATTGTATGGTCCACTTGTGGTGGCGGTGCTTATGTGCTATACTTTAGATGATGTGGCCTCATCGACATTACTTTATGAATTATATTTAAAATGGCCTTGTCGGCATTACTTTATGAATGGTGATATTATCATGTTAAGACATGAATATGAGCAATGTAAAGGACTATGTGATATATGTGTATGTGTGAGATTGAACTATCCTAATTGAAGATATGTGATCATGATAGATTAGAGTGATATCTCTAGTTTTGTTAATAGTGTATCTTGATAGGTTCACTTGGTTATTCCTTTATGATACTTTAACACTGTGGTATATGTGATATGAAGATGATGTGTGTGTCTTGTTAGGAAGACTATGTTCCTCTACTTGATGCATGCTAAGTATATGAGTATGAACATCTTGACTTAGTATGATTTTGCACCTTTGTCTTGTATGTGTATGGATGAATGTTGAATGAAAGTCTAGGATCGGTAGAACGAAGAAATGGTACCTTTCTAAATATGAATAATATGTGGAACCTTCTATATATAAAGAAGGTTAAGAATGAGCTATCCTTATAGACCATTGAGTGGAAGCCCTAGTGGACCCATCATTTGTAGGTGCATAATGAGTAGGTGATGTCTAAGAGATTTTACCTTTTCATATGCCCTTTTTTTTTGAACTTACTCTATGAGAACAAAGTCTAGAACCGAGTGGCAGAAGTGGCAGAAGCGGGAGAAGCCTTGGCCAATGGCATCTCTTCGAAGGTTGTGACTATTCTACATAATGATTTCGTCCAATAGTTATAATTTTCAGTTTTTTCAAGTTGAAAATATCTCAAGAACTCTTGCAAAGTCTCACAAAAGGAGTGAAGAAGCATCCTCAAGATCAACTCAAATCTGAAAAAGCTGGAAGATTAGTTGTCTTAGGATTATTTCTTCTGCATGTAAATTGTAAATTTGTTCCTACATCTATAAAGGAATCAAATAGTTGTTTAACGTGAAAATCCTAAATCAGTTGGGTCTAACTGATTTAGTGGGCAGCGTTGTGTGTTACTTAGTAAAACTCCTAAGTCATGTAGAGCGTGGGGATTTAGTGTGCAACCTGTGTGTTGCAGTTAAACTAAGTTTTCTAGTGGTGATAGCTTACTGTCAGAGTAAAATATGCTTAGGATCTTCAAGCAATAGACTTAATGCTTGTTTGTGAGATTAATAACTTTTTCTCACGTTGTTGTACTCGGGTTTCACTTTTGCTTGTGAAGATTAGTGAAAACGATTGAAAATCCTGTGTCACAGATCGTGGTTTTACTCCCTTGAGCAAGGAGGTTTCCACGTAAACTGCTTATGCTATTTTCTGTTGTTACTTACTCTTCGTTCTTACTTCGAGTGTCTCAAGAGACCTGGTCCGTTGACTGATAGTGGATGCACGTATTCTAACTTGGAGTAACCTTAGGTGGTGAGTAAATGAAAGTAAAAGGGAACAATATTATCTTAGGTAGTCTAAAGGATTGTTTAGGTAGGCTTGGAGAGGGTGTGTGTGTGGTCTTTTCTAGTCTTACTTAAGTAAGTCTTAGGACAACCTTTGGTGGGAGGTGTGTACGTTTATATGGTTTCAAGTGATGTTGATGCTAAATTATAGGATGTAACTTATATGTATATATGTTTACTTGTAAGTGACTCTTATACTTGTCTTATGAGGTTTCCTTAAAAAGAGCATGTTTTATACAAAAGTCTATTTAGCATGATTTTATTGCATATCACCTACTTAGTATATATAATGTGCTAATTTCATATGTTGTTTTTACTTCTAAAGGTGTAGGTGGCTCTTGAGAGGTGTTCCTGAAGTGAAGCTTGGATACTAGCACTCATTCAAGAAAAAGTTGTGGTATGTCATTAATCGATTCGAGGATATCAATATGTTTAGATTTTCTATTTACAAACATTTTAATAGACTTTGTTTATTCGTATTCGATTGTAGAATGGGTTGTGACCGAAAGATGTTTCATGAGTCTAAGTTGGATACTTGGAGACAACGTTTCTATCATTTTCTATAAATCAGATTTTTAGATATGTTGAGAAATTTTAGTTCCACAGTACTTTTCATATATGTTATGCAATGGACGATGTCTAAGGGCTTGTATAAGATCTCTGATAGGTCGAGTACGCCGTGTATCGACCCAAGAGTTCCATAACTTATATGGTGTTCTTACGGGTCATTACAAACTTGGTATCAGAGCATAAGGTTATGAAGTAGTCTTAGGAATCAAAAAGTCTCAAAAGCCACGTCTAGTAGAGTCTTGCTCATTGGTGTAAGTCGCGACACATCCATGAGCGAGAGGCTATAGGACTATACAGTTTCCCTTCTTTTCTACACTTGTGTCGTGCCGTAGATTAAGAATTTATGAGTGTCCTTCTAAATGTTTGTCTTTGTGTTTATAGGAGATGACTACTAGAAGGATCGTCGGAAGAAGAGTTGAAGAGAGAAGGGTGAATGAGGAAATTCCTCCCCAAGTTGAGCAAGTTCTACAAGATGGACAAGTTCCACAAGGAGCTCAAGGTGCTCAGGTTCCTAATGGGCGTCAATGGAATGAGGTTCCGATGGTTCCCCCGGTTGTGGCTAATGGGGAGATTAGAGAGGCTTTCCTTGCTCTAAGCCAAGATATGACTACTCAAGTGAATAAAGACATTGGGGACAGTATGAATGCTATGGAGAGTACTATGACCTCTAGATTGAGGGAATTGGTGAGGATTAATCCTCCTATCATCTTTGGTTCTACGGTGGGAGAAGATCCCCAAGCTTTCTTGGATGAGGTGTACAAGATAGTCCATGCTATGGGAATGACTTCTAGGGAAAAAGCGGAGTTAGCTTCGTACCAATTGAAAGATGTTGCTCAAGTATGGTTTGCTAAATGGAAAGAAAATAGGCCGATTAAATCGGATCCTTTAGAGTAGGAAGAGTTTAACAAAGCATTTTTAGAATGATACTCTCCCCTTGAGAAGAGGGAGGTTAAAATTGAGGAGTTTATAAATCTTAGGCAAGGTAACATGAATGTTGAGGAATAATCCTTAAAGTTTATCCTACTGTCCAAATATGATCCATCCTTGGTGTCTAACCCTAGGGATGAGATGAGTAGGTTCATGACCGGTGTTTTGGATATTGTGAAGGAAGAGTGTCGTATGGCTATGCTACATGGTGACATGACTCTATCTAGGCTTATGGTGTATGCTCAATCCATTGAAGAGTCTAAACTTAGGAGGAGAAGTAGGGACGCTAAGAGGGTAAGAACCGATGAGCAAGTCTAACCTAAGTTTAAGAAGAGGGTTCCAAATCAAGATGGTTCTAGTGCTCCTAAGGCTAACTGTGAGAGGTGGTAGTTACCAAGTGGTTAATTATACTTGTGCTATTTGTGGAAGAAGCACTTTGGGAAGTGTCTATCCGGTACTAGTGGGTGCTTTGGTTGTGGGAAGGATGATAACAAGGTGAGATATTGTCCTACTATAGGGGCTAGAGTAAGAGAGACCAAGAAAGTTCCTTCTAATGCTCCGTCCAAAGAGGAATCACTTCTTTGCTCTCTGAGCCAAAGGAACAAAACCGGATGATGATAATGCCGGTAAGTTATATATTTCTCTCTTTAGTTGTTATGGGTTCATTCTAAGTGGGGGAGTATGGTGAGAGATAGAATATCATAGTAGCATGTTACATTGCGTTTAGGAGTCTTGTTGAAATTGATTTTCATTGATTCCTTACATTGGTCATTTTATAAAGTTATGTTTAAGTGGTAAGATGAGTTCATATTGTTTTGTCTCTCATATTGTTATGCTTTTATCATAAATTGCTTAAAAATTGCTTTTTTGGAAATTTGAGCATGTTTCACTGTAAAGAAGTTGATGTTCACTATAAAGATTTTGAAAATTTGACTAAATTATTCTTTCATGAAAAATGGTTATAATGTGTATAGAACTGATGTATATGAGCATGATAATATGTGGCAAAGGAAGTTCCTCCTATATGAAATGAAAATGTGTTTTATTGCATGATGAGTTGTAGATGTAGTTCCTACCCTCTTGTTGTGTTTTGAGTCTCTTTGTTATGTAGAGTTGATGTTCTTCCTATTTAAGTGTATTGACTACGATGTGGTATGGTTATGAGCTGCTTATCTTTGAGTCTTAACTCTTAAAAACGTTTAAAGTGTGGCAAGTTTCATTCGAGGACGAATATTGTCTAAGTGGGGGAGATTGTAACGTCCCTAAAAATGAGCTAGGTGAAACTAGAACCTAACATGTGTGTCATGATAGTTTAAAGTCTTAAAATGGTTAATAATGGTGTAGATTCAGTATATAAAGTCTGGAAGTGTTTGGAGTCAAACGTCCAAGACGTCCGAAAACTAGTCGAAGTTGAACTAATGTGTCGTAGTGTTTTGTAGTGAAGTTTTGGGGGATGGTTTGATGGTGAAATTGAGTACGATGGTTTCTACGCATATACTGACATGTAAAGGGTCGAAACGTCCAAAAATGATGCCCCGGGGACCAGCCTAAGGTCCCCGAGGAGGACCCAAACATGACCAATCAAGCTGCCACGCAACTGGCACTGAATGGGAAAAAATATTGCCCTGAGATGCGGGGCTGTCATGAACCATTCTGTCTCGAAATTTTCCAGAACTAAGATTTGAAAATGCCTCCATGACTCGCAGTTAACTCCCAGTTTTGGTCGCGTCGTTTTTAATTCAAATTTGAATTGGTTAAAATGTCCAATAAGTGCAGGGGTCTTTCAGATAATTTGGGATGACATATTGACGGTTAATGAGTCTTTTTAAACCCGTAAACTCACCAATCAAAGAAAAACCCTCAACTCAAAACAAAACCTCTCAACTCTTTTCTCAAAAACCTCCATTGTTGAAGCTTTAAAGCTCCAAGGAAGAAGACATATTTCCAAGCTTTTTCACCATCAATTTCGTGAGTTAATATTCTATATTAAGGTATGGTGTTTCATCCTTGAATCCTATTCTAATCAAGGAGCAAATTCCAAATGGTTTAAAAAATGATCAAACACATGAACTAATTTATTTTGAATGTTAGCCATTGGTTCTTGCATAAAATATTTTAAATCAATGTTTTAGGATTGAATTGATGTTAATGCAATGTTTTAAAGCTATAATTTCTATGCATCCATGTAAATCATGAACTCCTATTTTGTCTCTAATATCGGTGATTTGATCATGACTTAATAGTATGAATTCTTGTGTAGATTGTTATGGACTATGGATATATGTAGGAATTATGTTAGAATTATGTATAGGCTTCCTTAATATGATTAATTCATATTTTATTACCTTGAATCATAGAATATTATAATTATTATATTGAATTGGTATCATGGCCTTTGGTAAGGGCCTTTGAGTATTGAGCTGGATCGAATTTGAGAGCTTGAATTGGTGGTACGCTGCCCTAACTCTCTCTATATTATGTAGTATAGGCCTTGAATTGTGATGATTATTGGTATGGTCCACTTATGGTGGCGGTGCTTATGTGATATACTTGAGATGATGTTACCTCGTCAGCATTAGTTTATGAACTGTATTGAAAATGGCCTTGTCGGCATTACTTTATGAATGGTGATATTATAATGTTAAGACTTGAATATGATCAATGTGAATTACTATGTGATATATGTGTATGTGTGAGATTGAACTCTCTTAATTGAAGATATGTCATCATGATAGACTAGGGTGATGTCTTTAGTTGTGTTACTAGTGTATCTTGATAGGTTGACTTAGTTATTCCTTTATGATACTTGAACACTGTGGTATATGTGATATGAAGATGATGTGTGTGTATTTTTAGGAAAACTATGTTCCTCTACTTGATGCATGTTAAGTATATGAATATGAACATCTTGACTTAGTAGGCTTTTGCACCTTTGTCTTGTTTGTGTGTGGATGAATGTTGAATGAAAGTCTAGGATCGGTAGAACAAAGAATTGTTACCTTTCTAAGTATGAATAATATGTGAAACCTTATATATAAAAATAAGGTTAAGAATGAGCTATCCTTATAAACATTAAGTGGCAGCCCTAGTGGACCCATGTTTGGTAAGTGCATTATGACTAGGTGATGACTAAGAGATGGTACCTTTTCATATGCCCCTTTTTATTGAACTTACTCTATGAGATCAAAGGATAGCATCTAGTGAATATTTTATGGGTTGTAGCTCTACTTGAGAAGGATACTAAAGTTCAATGTAGCTCTACTTGAGAAGTAGACTAGAGTACATAAAAGTCCTTGATATTCCTTATACATGTTCGTACACGAGATGTGTCCTAGTTCTACTCTCGACAAGTAGAAAACCCTCCATCAGAGTAGGTTCATGAATCCATATTACATTCCTACCTAGTATGGTCTATGTCGGTTAATGCATATTCTCATCATGTGGGATACATGCAAGTACTTCATAAGTTCTACAACGTTTAGGTGGTGGAATGGGACGCTATCTAGACATGGAACGAGTATGCTTTGATGGTGCTAGGGTGTAGGTTCCCTGGGTCTTTAGAAGACTATTATGTGAAGTCTTTATTGAGTTAATATCTCTTATTTGACTTAAGGAATGATTATGAATTTAGCTAATGTATGTTGACTAGAATGTCCTCTATCTAGGGTAGCTTTGAGGTTTCTTATGTAAGCTTGAAGAGGGTATATGGGCAGTATCTTCTTGTCCTACTTAGGTGAATCTTCGAGTAACCTTAGATGGTGAGTAAATGAAAGGAAAAGGGAACAATCTTATCTTAGGTAGTCTTATTAATTGTTTAGGTAAGCTTGAAGAGGGTGTATAGGCGGTCTCTTCCCATCTTACTTAGGTAAGTCTTAGGATAACCTTTAGTGGGACGTGTGTATGTTTATATGGTTTGAAGTGATGTTGATGCTAAATTATAGAATGTTACTTATATGTATATATGTTTACTTGTAAGTGACTCTTATACATGTCTTATGAGGTTTCCCTAAAAAGAGCATCTCTCATACAAATGTCCGTTTAGCGTGATTTTATTGCATATAACCTACTTAGTACAGATAATGTTCTAATTCCATAAGTTGTTTACTTCTAAAGGTGTAGTTTACTCTTGAGAGGTGTTCGTGAAGTGAAGTTTGGATACTAACACTTATTCAAGCAAAAGTTGTGGTATGTCCTCAATCGATTCGAGGACATCAATATGTTTAGACTTTCTAGTTATAGACATTGCAATAGAATTTGTTAATTCCTATTCGATTGTAGATTGGGCTGTGACCCAAAGATGTTTCATGAGTCTAAGTTGGATACTTGGAGACTTAGCGTTTCAATCGTTTTCTATAAATGAAATTTTTAGATATGTTGTGAAAAGTTTTAATTCTGCACTACTTTTCATATATGTTATGCAATGAACGATGTCTAAGGGATTGTACAAGACCTCCGAGAGGTCGAGTACGTCGTTTATCGACCCAAGAGTGCTATAACTTCTAGGGTGTACTTGTGGTTTGTTTATCTTAAGTTGTGCATGATCTTTATAAATATGGCAAGTCGTGATGAAATATGAGATTATGAATGTAAGTATGAAGTAGGTTTCTTAATGTCATACTTAGATTTGGATAGGGTTATGGTATTCTATTCCTTGCATAGCATAAGTGTTGCTTGGATTGTCTACATGTTGGGATGATATTATGTAGTGTTGGTTTATGATGTTACGACCCCAAGTACCCCATAGGAGTAACCGGCGTCTTCATCCTCGAAGAGGACTAAGACAATCTCTTAGCATTCGTCATAACATATCATAGGTCAAAATCGCGGAAAAATTAAAACTTTTGCTTATATAGAAAGGAGGTTTACATCGACCTCTACATAGGAAGCATACACAGGCTTCTCGCATAAGCAACATAAGAATTTAGTGTAATACTTTTTCTCATATAAACAATCTAAGCGAAATAAAAAATACGTGGAAAGACCTTACACAAATCTATAATTGCCACATAGGGCTTACATCAATATCTTCAACAATAGGAAAGAAATGAATGTCTATTAGACAATACAAGTACTACTAAGGTAGAGTAGGTGGTGTCATCCTCGAACTAGAGGCATACCAAAACTTAGAGAGTCTATTCCAAGCCTTCTTGCTTTATCCTCAATGACACCTCAACGGGCCGAACCTACAATGTTGGGGAAAAGGGAAGAGATATGGGTTAGTACAAAACACATGTACTTAGTATGGTCCCTATGCATAAAAATCGTTAATGCATGACAGAAGACACAATTTAGTCAAAACCATGCACAATGACCAATAATACAATACACACATATAAGGAACATCATAATCATATCAACATATAAGTAACTTAAGCAACACTTGTGCAATGCTATGATTAAAGCCCCATAACCTTATCCAAAGCTAAGTATTACATTAAGCCACCCATTTCATACTTACAACATATTCTCATATGTAACATGCTTCATATATCACTACTATCTTATTAACATAATCATAATCATATTCATAATCATAAAATAACACCACTAGAATCATCCTTTAGGATCCCACATGTGCAATGTGTAAGAGAAGTCTCATACCCTCCCTCACGTCAGATAGTAATCTTCAAGACAACCGTCATAAGAGTTCACATACATATCTTGTTCATTTAACTTTACATTAGGGAAAGAAGTGCAATAACCAACATGAGACTATGTGAGCTACATGTAATCCGTTGTTCTACTCCCACACCGAAAAGAGAGGGTTAACACTTGCCTATGGCGCAACCATTCGTACGTAGCTATCTAGGTGGATCCACTAAGCTAGAGTCCTATGTGGGAACATAGTTAAGGGTCAAGGAGATTGTTTCTAGAAACCTTGACTTACTAACGTGGAGGTTTCAATCTCATGAGATAACACATAATTAGGGAATCCGGACTTACTAATGTGAGGAAACCCATGTGGGAGGCCGAACTTAATAACGTGAGACCTCCATCTCATTTACATGCCCTTTCAGTGCTAAGGAAATATTCCCTTTAGTAATCATATTATCTCTTCATAAAATCTCACATTAGTCTCTTCTAGACCCCTATGTAAACATCTTATCATATATAGCTAATAGGTCATCACAAGTGAGAATAATCTTTTCACTTTAGACACCACCTCATAAGTGAGTAAACCTTTCACTTAACACTTTATTATAATTATAAGAAAATACTTTCAATCATATAACAATCATACCATGACATAATTGCATAATTCATAACCAATTATATAGTCTAGGGTTAAGGATGAGGAATACTTAACATCAACATCACAACCAGACACTAGACCTAGAAGTATTACTATCTAAGTAACTCATAATTCATAATTCAATCCAAGAAGAACCAATAAACATACCTCATTGACCTTCCAAGAACCTTCATACTTCAATTACCTAGAATACATGACCAATTACATATACAAGGTAAATTCAAGAAGCAATTACATAATTAACAACAATGTAGTAAACCTACATATTCATAATCTTCACAATTCACCATATCAATTCAAGGTTTTCATGAAATTGGGGAAAGGACATGGGTCTAGGGAAATCTCATAGGAAATCATCAATTAACCATCATTATATACTTAAACAACATTAATTCATCATAATTAACCATAATTGATTTATAATTTGGATTTTTCAAAGAAGACCCAAGTGTAGAAGAAAACCTAGATTTTGGGGGATTTAGAAATCATCCTTTGGAGGGACATAGTGGGATAAAGTATACCAAGAGTGAAATAAACCATACCTTAAAGATGAATCACCACGAAATTTAGTAGAAACTTGAGGTATTTGGTCTTCTTCTCCAAGCTTCAAAGCTTCTTCAATGGGGGATGAGTAGAGAGAGAATGTAGAGAGAAGGGAGAGCTTTTGGGATTTCTTTTGGGATTTTGATTTAAGTGAGAGATTTTGAGGAAAAATTGAAGGAAAATAAATATATAATCCTCCCCTAAAATACCCAAAATACCCCTCTTTTAAGTTGACCATTTAATGAAGTTAAAGTCGAATTTAAATTTCAGATTTCTCGTTGGGGAACAAGTCTGCGTTGTAGAGCTTTTCCCACAAGATTTCCAAAAATAATTTTCAAGACAGTGAAGTATGCTACCTTCCCGCGATGCAAGCTTAAAGTTTTACCTTGGGTGAACCAAGTCCGCAACGCGGACTTGTTCCCTCCAAGAACAAAGCTGCTGCCTCTTGGCAGCTTGCTTGGTCCCATGTGGGGTCCCTTTGTGGACCCCTTGGACGATCCTTGGGTGGTCGGACCTCATATGTACATCCTAAACCTTCACCAAACCTAGGGACATCAACTAGTTAAATTTCGCTAATTTCCGTACGATAAGGCTTTTCTTTAATGTTATGGATACAATACTTCTAAACCAAGTTAATTATAATTATTTGGGTATAAAACCATCATTAATAAACATATAAGGCTCTAGTATAAGTCATAGAATTTACGGGTGTGTCAATACTCCCCCCTCCCCCCCTTAGGAAAATTTGTCCCCGAATGACACTCTAAACCTTTTTATAGAAAGATAACACTCAAGACTAGCAGCCAACCAACCAACAACATCATAATTAGGCACATATAATAGGAGGAAATCTGAACTCCTTTCAACATATAGCATAGCATCTAACAAATTGGAACTTAATCCACATATACCATAACACAAGTTCATCTTTTCATATCACATAAGGAGGTACTACCTTCTCCATTTCAATATGAGCTCAAGGTGAACATTAAAAGTTGACATGTTGATTCCTTATCAAAACAATATCAAACATGCTTATTATAATCTTCCATGAGTACTTATAACACACAACACACTAAAGTTAAATCCAACATAATAAACATATTTCATGGAAAGAAAAGAACTCAACTTAGGCATGAATTTCTACTATAATATGCACATATATTTAGGAAAACATAATAAGATCAATATTATTAATAATAGTCATATAGGGAACTACTAACCTCAATCTTGGGTAGGAGTAAGGGAAAAATATGAGGATAGAGGGACTTCATGTCGGCCTCAGCGTCCCATGTTGTACCCTCAACAATGTGGTTTCTCCATAAAACTTTTATGAAGGCGACCTCCTTATTCCTCAATTTCTGAACTTGGCGATGCAAGATCTCAAATGGGACCTCTTCATAAGAAAGATCCTCTTTTACCCCTAAACCTTCTAGAGGAAGAATGTAAATCGGGCACCCTGTACACTTCTTGAGCATGGAAACATGGCATACCGGGTGAATCATGGCAAACTCATTGGGCAATTTCAACTCATAGGCCACACTTCCAACTCTTTTCAAAATTTCATACGTGCCCAAATAACGGGGTATAAGTTTCCCCTTATTTCCAAACCTCATCACCCCTTTCATGGGTGAAATTCTTAAATAGACAAAATCTCCTACTTCGATTTCAAGGTCCCTCTTTCTATTGTCGGCATATGATTTTTGTGGACTTTAAGACGCTTTCAGTCTATCTCTTATAACCCGAACCTTCTCGAGAGCTTCATAAACCATGTCGGGACAACGTATATCAAACTCACCTACCTCATACCACTCAACTGGAGATCTACACCTTCTCCCATAAAGTGCCTCTAAGGGTGCCATAGAGATAGTCGAATGGTAGCTATTGTTGTAGGAGAACTCTATCAAAGGTAGGTGGTCATACCAATTACCTTTGAAGTCAATGACACAATCCCTCATCATATCTTCAAGGTTTTGAATAGTGTGTTCCATTTGACCATCTGTCTTGGGATGAAAAGCGGTAATAAGCTTCACCTTCGAACCAATCCCACTTTGGAAAGCTTTCCAAAAATGAGAGGTAAATTGAGTGCCTCTATATGGAAATGATAGATAAAGGATCTCCATGTAACTTCACTATTTATTTGAGGTACAATTTGGCATAGTCTTGATAAATGACCTTGACGGGAAGAAAATATACCGACTTGGTCAATCTATCCACAATGACCCAAATTGAGTCATGTTGCCTTCGAGTACGAGGCAACCCTAATACAAAGTCCATGTTAATATCATCCCACTTCCATGTTGTAATGTCTATATTTTGGGTTAGGCCACCCGGCCTTTGATGCGCTGCTTTTACTTGTTGGTAATTCGGACACTTAGAAAAAAAATCTGCCATGTTCCTTTTCATACCATTCCACCAATAAATTTCTCTTAAATAGTGGTACATCTTTGTGGCACCCGGGTTAATGAAATATCTGGAGGCATGAGCCTCATCCATGATCAATTTCCTCAAACCATCCACATCCGGTACACACAATATTCATTGGTTCCTGAGCACCCCATCTTCTCCTTGAGAAAATGACTCATTATATTTACTAAGGACCGTTTCCTTCAATTCCATCAATAGAGGATCAAGGTGTTACTTGTATTTCACCCCAACAACTAAAGACGACTCGGAGTTATGGCGAACCATAAACCACCCTTTGGAGAGTCCTCTAGTCGGACACCCAAATGAGCCAACCAATGAACCTCTTTTATTAACTCTTTCTTATCATCAACTACATGAGTCACACTACCCATGGACACTCTACTCAAGGCATCCACTACCACATTAGCTTTTTCGGGAAGGTAAAGGACACTCAAGTCATAGTCTTTTAAAAGTTCCAACCATCTTTTTTTACGTAGGTTTAATTTTTTTTGGGTAAACACATATTGTAGACTCTTGTGATCCATGAATACATCAACATGCACCCCATAGAGATAATGTCTCCTAATTTTCAATGCAAATACCACGGACGCAAGCTCAAGGTCATGAGTTGGGTAATTCTTCTCATGTGTCTTGAGTTGTCTAGAGGCATACGCTATATCTTTGTCATCTTGCATGAGCACACACCCTAGACCCACTCGGGAGGCATCACAATGAACCACAAAACCATCGGAACCCTCCGGTAAAGTCAATACCGGAGCAGAAGTGAGTCTATCTTTCAACAATTAGAAATTCTCTTCACTTGGTTCCGACCATTCGAACATGGATTTTTTTGAGTCAAAGCCGTTAATGGAAATGAGATGGACAAAAATCCCTCAACAAACCTTCTATAGTAATCGTCCAACCTTAGAAAACTTCGGATGTAGGTAGGATTCAAAGGTGTTGGCCAATTCTTGACTACTTCCGTCTTCCTCGGATCAAACTCTACCTCTTTACTAGAGAAAATATGACCAAGAAAGTGACCGACCTCAACCAAAACTCACACTTGCTAAACTTAGCAAAAAGTTGTTTATCCTTGAGAACTTGCAAAACTATCCTCAAGTGTTTCATATGGTCATTCTCACTCTTAGAGTATATCAAAATGTCATAAATAAAGAAAATCACAAACAAATCAAGATACTTTCTAAAAAGTCGATTCATAAGGTCCATAAATGCAGTCGGGCATTTGTTATACCAAATGACATCACTAGGAATTCAAAGTGATCATATCTTGTTCGGAATTTTGTTTCCGAAATATCAACCTCCCCCAATCTAAGTTGATGATAACCCGAGCTCAAGTCAATATTTAAAAAGTGACTCGCTCCTTGGAGTTGATCGAGCAAGTCATCAATCCTAGGGAGCGGGTACTTATTATTTATGGTGACTTTGTTTAGTTGACGATAGTCTATACACATTCTCAAAGACCTATAATTCTTCTTTACAAACAATACTAGGGCACCCCATGAAGATATGTTTTGTTGCATAAAACCCTTATTTAGAAAATCCTTGAGTTGAGCCTTTATTTCTTTCAACTTGGACGGTGCCATCCGATAATGATGGATTGAAATAGGTTGTCTATCCGGCAATAAATCTATGCCAAAGTCAATCTCCCATTCTAGAGGAATTCCGGGAAGTTCATCGGGAAAGACTTCCGGAAATTCCCTCACTACGGGTACCAACTCTATGGGAGGGACCTCAGATTCAAGATCCCTAAGTCTTACTATGTGGTAGAGACAACCCTTTTCAATCAATATGAAATCTTTTAAACATGAAATGATCTTACCCCTAGGATTTGAAATTCCTCCCTTCGACTAAAAAATGGGTTCATTTGGAAATTGAAATTTGACTACCCTTGTCCTACAATCAATAGAGGCAAAACAAGCATGCAACCAATCCATTCCCAATATGACATCAAAATCAAGCATATAAAGTTCTATCAAGTCAACTAATGTAACTCTATTGGGCAAGGAAATAGGACAACCTTTACATACTCTATTAACCACCACAGAATCACCCACCGGGGTAGAAACAGAAAAATGTTCGTCTAATATGTCGGGTAGTATATCAAACTTCATGTCTACAAATAAAAATGTAGCTCCCGGATCAAACAAAGCATATACAACAAAGGAAAATAATTGTAACATACCGGTAACCACATCCGGTGAGCTCTCTTGATTACCTCGAGATTCGAGAGCATAAAAGCGATTCTTTTTAGGAGCATCCATATTTGGGGAATTTGATTGTTCTTAAGCATTTTCCTTCATTGATTATTCATCATAGGTCAATCTCTCTTCATGTGACCACTCTTTCCACAACCATAGCAATTTCCCGTGCCAACTAGGCACTTACAATCATTGTAAGACTTGGAAAATGCATAAAGGTGCCTAGAGTCTCACATGTGTATAAAAAGGTTTAAAATATTTTCATTATGTATTTTATAGTATGTATACTTGATTTGAGGTAATTTGGAAGTCAAACATCAAAGGACGACCAAGACGTTGAACGACTAGTCACCAAAGGGCCTTAAGTGTTTTTATGAGATTATGTGTGTTTGATGGTCTCATGAGGTCCTTATACGAGTTATAATGATTATTATAGGCAGTGTGTTAAGTTTCACGAAGATTGGAGGTCAAACGTTCAAGAACGTCCAAGAGGTTCGAAAGTTAGCCTTTTAGACGTACTAGTGTGTCCTTGTATGTGGGCCTTGTTTTCATGTGTTTTTTGGAGTTGAAAGTCAGTGTAGTTGACCCTAGTATCTTAATAGACAAGTTAAGGGTCAAAATGTTTGGGTACGACTCCCTGGGGACCACCCGAACGGGCCCCCAAGGAGGACCCAAACATTGGATAAGAGGCTGCCCAAGGCAGCGAGCAGGTCAAAGAATTGGACCTTGACCTCGCGATGCGTGCCTAGAACGAACCTCAATGCCTCAAAATTTATTTGGTTCAGAATTTGGAGGCTTCCCCGCGACGCGAGCCCACTCCCAGATCCTGTTGCATCGTTTTTAAATCAATTTTGACATTTCTAAAAGTCCCAATAAGCATGGGGTGTTTTGGTAACTTAAAGTGACGGTTATAAACTGATATTATGAATTATTTAACCCCTATTCCAAGCCAAAACCCCAACACCCAATAAAAAAATCAAAAATCCCAAATCACTCTTCTTCTCCAAATTCTCTCAAACCTCTATTGGAGGGAAAACTCAAGTTCAAGCTGTCTGGTGGATTTTCATGGTTTCTTCTAAAATTTCTCATGGGTCTTCAATAAATAAGGTATGGTGATCCTCATACTTAGTTATCCATTCATCTAAGGAGCAAATCAAGGATTTTCAAATATGATTCAAAGACCAAAATTCCCAATTTCCAATCTAGCCATGGGTTCTTTCTCAAATTGATTCCAAAAGCATGTTTATGATAAATTGATGATTATATACAGTTTTAAACAGGAATTTCAATCCAATTTCATTATGAATCCATCATCCTCCTATATTCTCAAATTAGACTATGTTATGGGCACTGTGATCTTGACTTTGTATTGATTGAGTTATGATTCTAATTGTTGCATTGCTTATATGTAATGTCTAAATTGTATATTAATGGTGAATTGTTGATGAGTGATCCATGAGGATCGAGGGTTGATGGTTTGAATGATATTAGTCTATAATTCTCCCATCTTCTCTTGATTGCTAATGTAGCTTCAATGTGTACTCGATTATATGGTAAATTGAAGTATGATTTCATTTATGCAATGGTTACTTTAGTTACTTTTTTATATATGTATTTATTTTGAATTATTTGAATTGATTAATGATGATCAAAGCTTGGAGGAATTGTAAGTTGTCCCTATTCTCTCTACTCTTCTTATAGAATTGCTAGTTAAATGCAATCCTTGTATGACATTGTGTGGTATAGTCCACTTATGGTGGCGGTGTTTAACTTATTATTATGCTATTATGAGTTGTGATCATGGCCTTGAAGGAAATTGTATCTTGAAAGTGTGGTTATGATGATCACACAATTTGAAGTATTATGCCTAGTTTCCGATGCTAGTTTATGATCTAGGTTATATTGATGATGCTTCCTATACGTTCAAGTGACTATGTTAGGGCTAAGTATAATCTACAAGTTGATGTTTGAGTACTCTTGTGTGGTATGATCCCTACATTTGAACCTCTACATAAATGTGTGGTCTTAAGCATGATTAGGAGTCTTAGATTCAATTAATGAAGATGCCTTGTCTCCTATGTTATTATGTGGTGTGTGGTCTATGGTTTAAGGGACTTGAATGTGTATTGTGATATTTGTAAGGTGGATGCCTCAATGTTTTGATTTTTGCCATTATGTTAACATGTGGTCCAATGTACACACACTCACACCTCATGCATTCTTATCAAAGTAGTATATGTTCATGGTGTCTAATGAAAGGATAATTCTCATATGCACTAATGTCTACTACTATGCATGTTAAGTATATGTTTATGAAGTATTATATGTATCCATTAACTAGGATGACTTGATAAGTGTACTAGTATAGGCAAGGGAATGAGACTTTGTCTATGCATTGCACATGTGTGCCTTGATAGTATAGTTCCTAGGTTTGGTTTTCTATGTACATGAATATGAATGCATGATTATGTTATGAATGTGTATAATGTGTTAAAGTGTTTATATGAAAGGATTGCTCATATAGTTACACCTATACACTTATGCATTGATGCATGAACATGTGTGATCTTAATGTGTTTATCTGAAAGGATTGCTCACATATATGTATATACTCACACATGTATGATGATCTAGTCAATAGACGGGTGCTTGGAAGGTGCTCCCAAGAGTATTCTAAACTAGATGGTGCTTTACATATGCTATGTACATGTGAAAGGGTTTCTCACATGACTTAGGTTGATGAACTATCATCTATAACCTATGAGCTAAGCATATGAGGGGTTAACTCTACTAAGCCTATATTTCATAAAGTAATGTAATAATGGGTTTTCAATAAAGGGAACTTAGCTTAGCACCGAGTGAACTTGTAGATGAGGGGGTGGAACCTTCCAAAGGAGGGAAGGTAGGGTTCACCATAGTCCTCACGGGGTGGATATCCTCATAGCCCAAAAAGTGCATAGAGTGATATTTCCAAGATGGCCCCAAAGCTACATAAACTATGCTTTCCACATAGGATCTAGCAAGTGATATCACCTAAAATGCTAGTTTAAGGTTAATGTTCTACTTTGTCTAAGTAGGGCACCTCTTCTTGGTGTGAAGCTCTACAACACCAAATTCCATGTTTAGCACCCATGGTCTTAGTGTCGGTTAAGGTTATAGTTTCCCTAAAGTAAAATGGACAATGGAATTAAAGTAATGGACCCTAACTAGGATAACCTAATGGAAGTTGCTTAGTGTAGGTGGGGGTATGGTACTTCACCTATGCATTGCACAAATAGCTCTTAAAAGGAGTTCTAGGAAGGTTTTCTAATGTATATGATTATGTTTATGATACTTATGCATGACATTGTAGTGTTGTCTACTTGTTGTGATGATATGCATGGTATGAGTCTATATGATGTGTCCTTACCTTGTATGCATAGTATGGGTCTTATTAACTATATGATGAAGTCTTGATTGACATGAAGGAGGTTTTCTATGCCTGTCTTGTTAATGTATGAAATGCATGTTAAGGCTTGTAGTCTCTTTGTAGGTTTACTTAGTTTGTGTGAGGTTATAGGACTTCACATGTACATTGCACAAGTAGAATTAGGAAGTGATTATGACTAGGGTTCTATGTGGTCCTTAAAGTATGTTGGTTCAAATGTGAGTTATGTATCTTATTGTACAAAATACTTCTATGAATGCATGTGTTGGGTTAATAAAGGTTGTATGCATGATTCACTAGTGGCCTTAAAGTGATGGTTGAGTGTGGATAGTGTTATGGGATAATGTCTATACATTGTACCAAGCATCACTAGAGGGTTACTTGAGAAGATAAGAAGTTAAAGTAAAAGGAGAGAGTTCACTATAAAATGAAATAAGTTCGTTGTAATTGTAAAGGTTTTTACTGTAAAGTGGTGACATATATACTTAAATGCAATGTGTGGTTTTTTATGATGTGTGACTATTGTATATGCCTATATGAAATATAAAACTGTAATAAATGCTATTGTATCAAGGTTTTATGAGATTTTCACAAAAAGTCATGATGCATGGTTTCAAAGTAAAATGTCCCTTTTTAATGCATGTTTTTGCATGGTTGCCATACTTAGTGCATTCTTGTACTAACACCATTCTTCTCTACCATTTTACACAAAGTGTAGGTTATGGATGCTTAAAGTATGTCTCTAAATTGAAGGGCTTGATATGTGATTCCCAAGCTCAAGGAAAGGAATCCTTATGTTCCAAGGACTTCCTATGTCAAGTTTATATTCAATGTATTGTAATAGCTTAAATAATATGTTATAATGTTAAAGGGCCGTGTCACTAATATATTCTATGTGTTGAGTCTAAGATGTCAAAAGAGACTTAGAGTCTAACTATGTATTGTGACTTATATTTTATATAATGGAAGTGATGTTCTAGAATATGATGTGCTATGAAAAGTTTTAAATTTTCCGCTAAATTTACTTATGACAAGGCGATGAATGATGAATATGGGATTGTATAAGACCTCCGAGAGGTCAAGTACGCCATGTTATTTCTAAGGGGTGCTCTGCGGTCGTGACAATCATGTTTTCTACCACATTTTGAACAAAGAGTCTTCTCAAATAAGAACCACCACTTTTCCCCACTTGGGGATTTGGAATAGACACCTTACTCTTGTTGACCCTTGGAGAATTAGGAGGGCCTTGGTTGGTAAACCTCCTTTTGAACCTTGGTTTGTCTTGCACCTCAAACCTACTCTTAGAAGAATTCCCCTATTCAGTTCTCACCTTTTTCAACTCCCTAAATACTTTCTTGAGATTTTCCTCCTAAATTTGTTCGGCATGAACCATGAGAGGAGAGATGTCCATGCTAGGAATAAACATAGCCGACCTACATTAATTAACCACAAGATCGGATATCCCCATGAAAAATTTGTTCATATTGGCCCTAGAATTCGCAACCATAGTAGGAGAATGATTTGATAGCTGAGTGAATTTGAGGCTATACTTCTTCACGCTCAAACCCCCTTGACGAAGGTTAATGAATTCTTGCATTTTACTCTTTCTTAGTTCCAAGGGAAAGAACCTATCAAGGAAATCTATTTTGAAGCTCCCAAAGTAATCCAACCTTCTATAACCGGCCTTTCATCCTTCCATTACTTTTACCAAACATGAGCTACGTCTTTGAGTTGGTAGGCGGCTAGTTCCGCCTTTTCTTGAGAATAAACACCCATAGAATCAAGAACTTTGTACACTTCATCAATGAACCCCTGTGGGTCCTCCTTCACCTTATAATCATAGAAAGTAGGGGGATTCATCCTTGTGAAATCCCTAATCCTTGAAGTGGGAGTGTTAGTATTGGGGTTCACTTTTACCCTTACATCTCTAGCAATTTGGGTAGCCAACACTTGAGTCAAGCCATGAATGACCAACCTTATCTCAACATTAGACATAGCCCTTTTTCAATAGTAACTTGAGGGTTTTGAGGAGCTTGAGGGGGAACCGCCTCATTCAAATTCTCATCTCAGGCCATTCGAGCATTGTTCCTTCTTGTATTCATTTCCTATAAGAACAATAAAAGGATTAGAAGAAAGGACTATATAGAGTTAAGACTCTTAGGCACGACTAAGGAATAACAAAAAAGTGAGAGTTCCTAAGCATCACATAGTCTCTCATTCATAAGTGTGGCGCGCTTCATAATTATGAATAAGACCCTACATAGACGTGGTTTTGTGAGACATTAATCCTAAGATTTCTTAACCTCATGCTCTGATACCAAGCTTGTTACGACACAAAGTACCTCTTAGGCGTAACCGGCATCGTCGTCCTCGAAAAGGACTAAGACAAGCCTCTTAGAATTTGTCATAACATATCATAGGTCAAAACGCGGTAAAATTAAAATTGTTTCTTATGCAGCACGGAGGTTTACATAGACCTCTACATGAAAAACATACATAGGATTCTCTCATAAACAACATACAACATATAGGAATTTAGTATAATACTTTGTCTCATATCAACCATCCAAATGAAGTCAACAATCCAGGAAAAGCCCTAACACAAATCCATAATTGCCACATAGGGCTTACATCAATATTTTCAACAATAGGAAAGAAATGAATGTCTATTAGACAATACAAGTAATATAAAGGTAGAGTAGGTGGTGTCATCCTCGAACTAGAGGCATACCAAAATTTGGAGAGTCTAGTCCAAGCCTTCTTGCTTTAGCCTCAATGACACCTAAACGGGCCGAACCTACAATGTTGGGGAAAAGGGAAGAGATATGGGTTAGTACAAAACACATCTACTAAGTATGGTCCCTATGCATAAAAATCGTTAATGCATGACAAAATACACAATTTAGTCAAAACCATGCACAATGACCAATAATTCAATACACACATATAAGGAACCTCATAATAATATCAACGTATAAGTAACTTAAGCAACACTTGTCCAATGCTATGATTAAAGCCCCATAACCTTATCCAAAGCTAAGTATTACGTTAAGCCACCCACTTCATAAATACAACATATTATCATATGTAACATGCTTCATATATCACTACTATCTTATCAACATAATCATAACCATATTCATAATCATAAAATAATACCACTAGAATCATCCTTTAGGATCCCACATGTGCAATGTGTAAGAGAAGTTCCATACCCTCCCTCACACCATGTAGTAACCTTTAACATAAACCTAATAAGAGTTCACATACATATCTTGTTCATTTAACTTTACATTAGGGAAATAAGTGCAATAACTTACATGAAACCATGTAAGCTACATGGAATCTGGTTTTCTACTCCCACACCGAAAAGAGAGGTTTAGCACTTGCCTAAGGTGCAACAATTCGTACGTAACTATCTAGGTGGATCCACTAAGCTTGAGTCCTATGTGGGAACATAGTTAAGGGTCAGGAGATTGTTTCTAGAAATCTTGACTTACTAACATGGAGGTTTCCATATCATGAGACAATACATAATTAGGGAATCCAGACTTACTAACGTGAGGAAACCCATGTGGGAGGCTGGACTTACTAACGTGAGAACTCCATCTCATTTACATGCTCTTTTGGTGCTAAGCAATTATTCCCTTTAATAATCATATTATTTCATCATACAAGTTCACATTAGTATCTTCTAGACCCCTATGTAAACATCTTATCATATAAAGCTCATAGGTCATCACAAGTGAGAACAATCTTTTCACTTTAGACACCACCTCATAAGTGAGTAAACCTTTCACTTTAAACTTTATTATAGTTTTGAGAAACTACTTTCAATAATATAATAATCATACCATGACATACTTGAATAATTCATAACCAATTCAATAGTCTAGGGTTAAGGATGAGGAATACTTAACATTGACATCACACCACACACTACACCTACAAGCATTACTATCTAAGTTACTCATAATTCATAATTGAATCCAAGAAGAACCAATCAACATACCTCATTGCCCTTCCAATACCCTTCATACTTCCATTACAAATAATACATGACCAATTACATAAACAAGGTAAGTTCAAGAGGCAATTACATAATTAACAACAATGTAGTAAACATACATATTCATAATCTTCACAATTTACCATATCAATTCAAGGTTTTCATGAAATTGGGGAAATGACATGGGTCTAGGGAAATATCAAAGGAAATCATAAATTAACCATAATATATAATTAAACAACATTAGTTCATCATAATTAACCATTATTGATTCATAATTTTGATTTTAAAAGTAGACCCATGTGTAGAAGAAAACCAAGATTTTGGGGGATTTAGAAATCATATTTTGGACAGACCTCTTGGGGAAAAGGATCCCAAGAGTGAAAGAAACAATACCTTAAAGATGAATCACCACGAAATTGAGTAGAAACTTGAGGTATTTGGTCTTCTTCTCCAATTTTCAAAGCTTCTTCAATGGGGGATGAGTAGAGAGAGAATGTAGAGAGAAGGGAGAGCTTTTGGGATTTGTTTTGGGGTTTTGATTTGAGTGAGACATTGTGAGGGAAAACTGAAGGGAAATCAATATATAAACCTACCCAAAAATACCCAAAATAACCCTCATTTAAATTGACCATTTAATGAAGTCAAACACGAATTTAAATTTCAGATTTCTCGTCAGGGAAAAAGTCCGCATCGCAGAGCTGTTCTCGCAAGGTTTCCAATAATAATTTTTGAGACAGTGGAGTCCGCTACCTGACCGCGATACGAGATTAACTTTTTACCTTGGGTAAACAAAGTCCGCGACGCGGACTTGTTCCCTCCAAGAAGAAAATCTGTTGCCTCTTGGCAGCTTGCCTTGTCCCATGTAGGGTCCCTTCGTTGACCCCTCAGGCGATCCTTGGGGGGTTGTACCTAAACATTTTTACCCTATTTACTAGGTTTTACCCATTGAAAGTCCTTTTACATGTTTTGGACTTCATATAACCCTCCGAACATTCACCAAACGTAAGGACATCAACTAGTTAAATTTCGCTAGTTTCTGGACGTTAAGGCTTTTCTTTAATGCTATGGATCCAATACATCTCAATCAAGTTATTTATTCTTAATTAGGTCTAAAACCATCATTAATACACATATAAGGCTCTAGTATAATTATAGAATTTTCGGGTGTGTGAGATGCTTAATTTATGTGCATATTAGGTTGCTTAATATGAAACATGTTTTGACTAAAGTATCCTTTTATGCATGTTTCAATGGTTTTTATGCATAGTAACCATACTTAGTACGTCTGATGTACTAACCCATATTTTCTTCCCTTTTCCCAAAAAATGTAGGTTCGGATCATTGATGAATCAAGGTCACTTTTCTAGGATACTTGAAATTTGTTTCTCCAAGTTGGTGAGTCCTCAAGTCCGAGCACAAGACCCTTATGTTCTAGATTATTAGTTTTTTACTTATGTTGGAAGACATTGTTGTATTTTCTATTTCTAGATTCCTTATTGATGTAAGGGCTAAGTCAAAATTTATATACTTCTATGTTGAGATTGTATGTCGTGATGAAGTTAGTTTCTATTTCATCTATGAAGCGAAGTTGAACTTCAAAAGTAAAAGTTTTGATTTTTCCGCATTTTTATTTTATGATATGTTTTATGACAAATGCTAAGGGCTTGTCTAAGACCTCTTTGAGGACGAGGACATGAGTTATGACTAGGGGGTGCTCTCCGTTCGTGCTAAACTTGTTATAAGAGCATAAGGTTGAGAATAATGTAGGACTGATGTCACAAAATACCACGTCGAGTTGTGTCTATATCATGAGTGTGAAACGCGCCACACTTATGAATGAAAGGATATGATATGACCGGAGCTTTGTCTTATGGAGGCACTTGATTTCCTTATGGAGGGGCTTGGTTATGTTTGGGAGGAACTCCAGCATTGGCCAAATATTCCTCCACTCTCCTCTCGGCTGCACGTCTTGTAGTCATCTCCTATATCCCCAAGAAAAGGATTAGAAGAAGAAGGGACACATAGAGTTATCACTCTTGAGGCACGACTTTGAAGATTACCAATAAGTGAGAATTCCTATGAATTACATAGCGTCTCATTCGTAAGTGTGGCATGATTCACACCCATGAACAAGACTCTACGTAGACGTCGTTTAGTGAGATATCAATCCTAAGATAACTTCAACCTCGCTCTGATACCAAGTTTTTCACGATCGCGCAACACCCCCTAGACATAACTGGCGTCGTCGTCCTCGGAGAGGACTATGATTAGCCACTTAGCATTTGTCATAACATTTCATACGTTAAAAATGCGTACAAATTAATGCTTTTTACTTCTTGAGGTTTACATACACCTCTTACATACTACTTAGGGAGTTTACTTAGACTCCTCACATAGGAAGCCTACATAGGCTTCTCGTTTAGGCAATATACATAACATATATGAATTTAGTCTATAATACCGTCTCACATTAAACCATATAAAACGAAGTAGAATATTAGGGCATAGCCCTTAATGCAAATTCATAATTGCCACATAGGGCTTACAACAATATCTTCAAAAATAGGAGACCAATAAATATCTTTAGACTATAGAAATACTACTAAGGTATAGTAAATGGCATCGTCCTCGAAGCTAGAGGACCTACCAAGACTTGAGGAAAAGTCCAAGTCGTATTGCAATTGACCTTGATACCTCAACGGCCCGAACCTACATTGTTTGGGAAAAAGGGAAAGAATATGGGTTAGTACATACACTTGTACTAAGTATGGAAACATATGCACATATAAACTTTAAAATCATGCTGAAAGTTATATTTTGTTCAAAGTCATGCTAAGTAACTTTTAAAAGCCTTAATGCACGAATAAGAACACATACAAGACAATGAGCACATATTTCTTAAGACAAGTCCATATGCAACAAAAGACCAATATCATCAATAAAGTCAAGTAAACATGGATACTATCCACATAAGGTCATGTCACATGAATAGTAGCATATCAAGATCATATAACCAAAGAAACTCATACATAATGTCATAACAACATTACATGTATAAGAGTTCATATCATCTTAACTTTCTAGATCCTTACCAACAATATCATCCCAAGCAAACAATAGCAATGCTCAAGTGAATTCCCATAACACCACATAATCTAGTAAACAAGGAAGGTGATCATAAGTAATGCGTAAATTCATATAACATAGCATCATGAATAATCATCATCATATAGATAGCAATATAGACCAATAACATGTTCATAAGTGAAACTAACATCATATAGGATCATCAACATGTAAAGTCAACATATGCATATCATTTACTTTATAAGAGCAAAAGAGCAACCTCCTAGGACTTCCCTCAAGGTCAACTAGTTCAATGTATAGGTTGATTCCCATACCTCTACCTACACTAAGAAGAACCCCTCAAGTCACCCTAGTTAGAGTTCACTTTATTACATTCATTTTGGGAACAATCGCCTTAACCAACAATAGACCATGTGAGATAAACATGGAATCCATGTCATGATACCCTACACCGAAAGAAGGTGATGTACTTGTCAAGGGAGGATCAGAACATTAACATAACATTCTAGGTTGATCCACTAGCTAGTATTCCTATGGGGGCAACATTGTTCAAGAAGTAGGAGACATATGTTGGACTCTCGTTATGCACAATTCCATCATAGTCTCTGTCTAATGAGAACCCTTGGTGAATTTCCCTTCTATGGGTGAGTCACCACCTCTCATTGTCAAGTTCAATTGGTGCTAAGCTAAAGTCTCTTTTTGAGATGTCATTAAGTTATTCTTTAACAATCATTTCTTAATTTAGGGTATAGGAGACTAACCCCCTTGTATAGCATATCATATAGCTCATTCGGCGTAGGACGAGAACTTTCTCTCATCACACAACCATCATTAGTGAGATCAACATATCATAATCTTATCATCTAAGGCACAAAAGAGAAATCAACTTCAACTTGCATTAACACAACCTCAGCATGATCTCACATTCAACTAACCATATCTTGCCATTATCATAGTAATTATATAATATCTTCCTAATTTAATCACACATAATACTTCAATTGCATCATATCATCACCAATTACAATACATCAATATTGAGGTAAAGGGTTCAAGATCACAATGTCTTACCAATTAGCCTCCATACCCTTAATCAAGAATATCACCCTCAATTCATCACAATTATCCAATAACTCACTCATCATCATAATGATATAGTGAATTAAGCAATAACATAACCAATTCTAACAACCCTAATCATCTTCAAGTCTAATTCATATCTAGGGTTAGGGTAAAGGGTTCAATTCATCACAAACTAAGTCAATGATAAATAACTACAAAAATTAACCCATAAACAATAATATTCTATCATAAATAATCAAAGCAACCCAATAACAATTAAATTTGAAAGATCAATTTCGCAATAAGAAGGAAACCCATGTTTTTGAGAGTTTCTGAAATCAACTTGAAGGAGCCTCTTGGGGAAAGAGATCCCAAGAGTGAAAAGTTCTCATACCATAAAAATCCTTGAAGATCGATGGAAATGAAGTTGATTTGTTGCAGCCATAATGCTCTTGAACCTCGTCTTCAATTGTCTTCTTTGGGATTAAAGACAGATAGAAGAGACAAGGTAGAAATATTTGAGTTTGGGAATTGTGGGGTGTTGGGTTAGTTTAGTTAGGTTTATGTCATATATAGCCCCTATAACTAACTTAATTAGACACCCCTTAACCCTAAATTAATTAACCAACCAACTAATTAATTAAGTCATTAACTAAGAAAACATAACAGCGAACAGACCCTCAAACAACGACTCTTCGACCTACAGACCGTAGGTCCATCGACGACTCATGCTGGCAAGTCGTCATTTGCGACAGAGACTATGTTTCTAACCATTTTGTAAAATGTGTCAGTGTCTACCAACGAACCATCGACTGAGCGTCGATCAATTGATGGATCTTTGATTGTCTTCGTGGATGCACAGTGTCAAAAGAAACTTTTTGGGTCAATTGAAAGGGTCATCTCAAAGGACCCTAAGGGTGGTCCTTTGTCACATCCGTGGAGCACCCCCTAGAAGTAACATGGCGTACTTGACCTCTCGGAGGTCCTATAAAAGACCATAGTCATTATTCATCGCATTGTCATATGTAAATTTAGTGGAAAATTTAAAACTTTTCATAGCACATCATATTTTATAACATCACTTCCATTATATAAGAATATAATTCATAATACATATTTAGACTTTAAGTCTCTTTTGCCATCTTAGACTCAACTTATTAGAATTTATTAGGGACACGATCCTTCATACATCAACAAGACAAGCATAGACAACCTCCTTCATGTCAAGCAAGACTTGATCATATAGTCAATAAGACCCATACTATACATACAAGGTAAGGACACATCATATAGACTCGTACCATACATATCATCACAACAAGAAGACAACACTACAATGTCATGCATAAGGAACATAAATATAATCATATACATTACAACACTTTCCTAGAACTCCCTTCAAGAGCTACTTGTGCAATGTGATACGCTCAAATTACACTTCCCTAAAGAAGTATAAGCGGTCTTAACAAGTAAACAACCCAAATGTAAGGTTGGGGTCGATCCCACGAGGAAAATGGTTTAGAATTAACTTTAATCTATGATTACTTCTATTTTAATCAAGTCCTTTCCGAAAACAAACAATTAAAGGGGGGGTTTTGTGTAACAAAATTATTTAATTAATTCTAAGTAAACAAGTA
Organism: Solanum sitiens; assembly: GCA_016801875.1. Classification (NCBI taxonomy): domain Eukaryota; kingdom Viridiplantae; phylum Streptophyta; class Magnoliopsida; order Solanales; family Solanaceae; genus Solanum; species Solanum sitiens. Next base: position 1,248,242 of record JABWTJ010000149.1, read on the forward strand.
GCATGTTCAAATGTTTGATGTTTATCAAGTAATGAGAGAAACTAGGGTGTAAGTGTTTCCAATAGGTTCATAACGCAGTAACCGTAGCTATAACAACTCTTTCCAAGTATCTTGCATGCAAAGTGATAAGTTATGTATCCCTAATTCCTTGGTCCGGCAACTAGTGAATTTCACTCCACACCTTGGTCCGGCTACGTGTGTGTACTTTACTAAACCTTACCTTTTACCTCATATTAAGCATCATAATCTATGTATGGCTTAGTTATTACTTCGCACCAATCGACAGTAGCCTATTAGATAGTGTATAATAAATCTACGTTTATAATTCTTTTCTTATTATCTACCTCCTTGGTCCGTCATGTGGCAACATGGCGATTTCTAACGTTGGCCACCGTTAAAAAGACTTCTAAATGAAAGAATTATCAATACATGCAAGAAACTATTCTAGAATTGTTATTTTAGATAGTTCTACTTTGTTAATTACCCATGGTTCCCACAACCCTAGTTGTGGATTTAGTTACCCATGTTAAGAATTACACAATTCATATTGATTAGACAAGAATTCATGTACTTACTTTTAAGTTTGAAGAAAATCCAGAAATCACTTGAATTAATCAAAATATTGTAAGAATCGATTCCGGAAAAGTGAAGTATTTTCCAAAACCCAAAGTCCAACAATCAACAATACAAATATGAAAATTAACAATGAGTCCAACCCTAAAAATGAGGTTTTTGGTCCTATTTATAATAATAGAATCCTAAACATAAAGGGAAACCTAAATAAGGAAAATCTGTCCAAAAAGGTGTCTCACATTGACAACCTGACCGATGGACCGTCGAGGCAACGACGGATGGTCGACGCCTCCGTCGGTCCATACTTCAACTCTATTTTCAGTTGCTTCTTTCTCCAACTCTCTGTTAACATCGATGGACCAAGATGACAGTCCGTTGATGGGATAACGGTCCGTCGATGGCCTTCGTTGCTCCACACTTAGAATCTTTTCAAATCGGGTACTGGGGCTACATTCTGTTAACACTAACAGATCACCGGGACGGTCCGTTGATGAGACAACGGACCGTCATACCTTCCGTAGCCCCACACTTGGTTATAATTCCCCGATCTTTCCTTGGAAGCATAACATCTTCATGGCGACGGTTGCCACCTATGTACCATCGATGGCTCCGTAGGTCATATTTTCTGCAATTTTTAGCACATCTTCAGCGTTTTCATTCAGGACAGTTTTTCCTGCAAACACAAAGAAAAATACATTAAAACTATTGCAAAAAGGCCTTAGACACATACTAAACTTAAGGAAAAAGCATTGAAAGTACCGTAAAACCACGGTACATCAACACCCTCAACCTAAATTCGTGGTTTGTTGTCAAGCGACGCACTAGGACTCACCACAACACCTTTGTACACAAGTATCTTCATTTAAGCTTTCTCAATCATCTGGATTTCAATACCGAATTTTTTCATTATGTTCATGCATGATATCACTATTAGGATCGCTCAAGTGGATCAGACCATGACACAGACTCAGCACGCATCGACACCTCTCCTCTTTTATCTCTCACCAAGGTGCCAACTTTCCAGTATTGCAACTAATGTAATTAGTTCAAAAACAATATCCTACTTTTTCACACAGTTATTTCAGTTTGAGTATAAGGATTATTTTTCAACACTCACTCCTAGAACAACTTCTCACCTCATTGATACTTGTCTCATAGGCTTGCCCTTATTTTCACTACTTTAAGTTCACTATATTAGACTCTTAGGATCACGATAGGACTTTCTTAGCTTGTAACGTAGGCTCAGGGTTAGGTAGGGTACATTTGTATGCATTTTAGTGACTTGTTGCCCTCCTTGACATAACGGCTAAGCGTCCTACCTTTTCATCGTTTATTACGCCCTATTCTTTATTTTTTTATATTCTTTTGCCTTTCTTTTATCCTTTCTTTCTCCTTTTGTGTAAATGACTCTTCTTTTTATTATATATATATTTTTTTAAAAAAATTCAAAATTTTCACTTGATTTCAGCTTTGCTTGATTCACTTTTCTTTTCTTCTTTTTCTCTCTTTATTCTTCCAACCCCACTTTCCGGAGCATTCCTCATAACAACCACCCTCAACTCATAGTTTTTCCATGAGTCAAGGTACACAATGCCCAAGGTTGGGTCAGGGCCAAGACGAGGTTGTTTTCAGCATAAGCCACCCTCAACTTATGCTTTTGGCATAAGCTGAGGTGCACATGTCCAAGGAGGGACCAGGGCCAACACATTGTTCACAGAAAAGATAAATTTGGGTAGAAAATAAAGGTCGATTTTAAGCTCAAATCATTTGGATCAAGAAGGGATTAATTTCATTTAGTTTTCTTTTATCTAGGCTAAAGATTTGCTATCTTTGAACAGGGGGCTATGATCCTTTCCTAATTTTGTATCACAGATTACTTTTAGCAGGACTAACCGGGCAAGTTCTAGCTCAGTACCAATGATGGAATATCCACTTTCCCCACACTCACTTAACACCTCATTACCCTACCAGATTATCAGCCACCTAGTTTCGAGCTTTAGATTGAGGGTCATGCATTGGTGTATCTCTATGTCATGCATAGAGCCACACATTCATCATTCACTATGCCTAATCATGCAAGCATTTTCTTTAAAACAGGATATCATTTTATTTAGCCATCATGCATCAAATTTCATGTCTATACTATGTACAAGATACTAACGTGCCGGTTCAACAATAAAACAACCAGTCTCTTGGGGAAAAAGAACACAGGCTAGAAAATCCCAAGAGAGGATTGTGAGTTAGGCTACTCAGACTTCACCCTAGCACTCACTTTCCATTTACCCCACCCCCAACAAAAGAGCATGCAATTGTCCCCAATGCATAAAAAAATATAAAATAAGGTGGTAGGTGAAGCAAACTTGAGGTGCATAGCGCCGATGATCAACAAGCTGGCGGGTCTGGTTTCCCGGAACCCACTCCTTCTATAGTAGGGACACCATCAGTAGTGTCCGCAACAATAACAGCACCCTCAGTAGTGCTCCTCTCAATATTAATAATCCTGGAGCTATACGCCCCAACAGCCACCTCCTGAACCCTCATCTGTCGGGCCTCCACATCCATCAGCGAGGCTCTCTTCGCAGCCTCCAACTCAAGACGCTCTCTCTTCCAAGCTCGAGTCTCATCCTCTTCTATGGGTCGATGCCTCTTTGTATACTCACGTGGCGGAAGCGGTGGCGCAGCAGTGGTCTGGAAAAGAGAAGACAGCACCGTATCCTCAGCAGGCTCCACAGATGTGGCCTCAGACTCGGGCACCCGGGCCTCCACAATGGCATCCATATATGCCCTCAAACATGCCATAGTAGCCTTGAGAGTCGTCAAATCTACAGTAGGGGCTGGCCGGGCAAGAACCCTCAACTCAAATACGTCAAGGCGCTGGTGGACCTCCATAATCTGCCTCTCAGTCCGCTGGGCCATCGTCTTCTCGATCCACTCTTCCACCTCAGTAATGGACTTCTTCATCTAAGGCTAGACATGATGCAGAAGTGTGGCCATTTGGGCCTCTAATTTCTGGACCCTAGCGATCGGGACCAGTGCTGTAGATGTGGTGGAGCGGGAGGAGCTCGGAGCTGTGCTAGTACCCGGGATAGACTCAACCGGGTGGTGTCGGTAGGCTTTGATGTAGCCTGATCAGCCCCTCGGGCTTGCTCTACCGTGTCCGCCAAGTTCTCACCAAGTGGATGCCCCTCTGCTCTGGTCCCTCTGTTGGGAGCCAACTCATTGGCCTCATTCCGGATGAGACCAATATCAACCTGGCCAGTCGGGGTCTTGAGCACATCAATGTGCCACAAGGGCACTCCAGTAGACCTGCACAACTCAAAAATCATGCAAGGGAAGGGGTAAGTAGTGGTGACCTTAAAGTCCCTCTCATGAATGACCGCCTACAACAGCAACGCGAAATCCACCTCAAACCCAGCAACCATGGAAGCAATCAACACTGCTCTATTCCATGTAACAATATTATCCGCAGCAGTGCGGAGAGGTAATGACGGACCAAGATCCATAAGAATTTGGCCGTGAATGTGAGGTTGGTTTTTTTTTGTTCCTCCTTTGGGCTCCAGCACCCAATCAGCACCCTCACCATCCACGGAGATGTTCTGGGCTATCCACCTCTTGGTGGTCTATCTCAGCACTCTCTCACGCTGGAAACGGTCGTCCTTGATCAGCTTCCACTGATAGTCAAACTCGGGAGTGAGGGGGGCCTTGGTGGCATCAATTTCAGCACCATATAAAAATCTGCGAATGGCGGGAAAGGAGATATCCACCCGCTTGCCACGGACACAAACATGCTCAAGTGGTGCGTGTTTGGCGGGGTTAGCCTGCTTATACAAACTATCCGTGAGAGTCGCCACATAAGATGCGTATAACTCCCTCACAACCTCCTCACTGTAATGGCCCAAACTCCTAGCCGTCCACTCTAGCCGATGGCGGGTAAAACGGTCATGTATAAGTGGCATCGTGGGAAGACTCCTGGTCAAAACTCGCGGCTCGACTGTCAGAGTCCGAGTCATGACCCCCTTATCGTTGAGCAGCTTCGCATCCCTGTATATCTGATATTGGCCCTCGACACACCACCGGTTGGGCTTATCAGCAATCGGTGCAGGGACGTTGGTCAGGGGTGCGGGGGTGGAATCCGCACTATCAGCCTCATCAAACGAGGCGGAGTGGGCAGGTGCTGTAGTTGTAGTGGTACCATGTGAAGATGACGCTTCCTCTAACCCGGAAGCCTCCTCAGAGCTAGACTCTCCCTCGGAAAATGCAGCAGACCCAGACGGTGTGCCGGTCAGTGTGCGCTCCTCATCAGACTGGGAGGCAGTGACTACGCCAGATGCCACCTTTATGGGAGTGCCTCTGGTTGTCCTAGCAGTACGTGCAGGTGTTTGGGTGCCTAATGGCACGTACTCGAGGTCGCATTCATCGTCGGATGACCCAATCACCAACCGGTGGGAAGGGGCGACAGACTTGGAACGTTCTCGAGAGTAGACTAAGTCTTGCTTGGGTGCCATGTGTACCTTCAAGGAGGGGTTATTAGTACCAGTAGAAGCATGCAACACACTAAAAAGAATCAAACACAGAAGGGGAAACACAAACAGAGTGGTGGTACGAAACTGCATAACTGACGGACGGACACCATCGACGGTCCATCGATGGAACGACGGTCGATCAGTGGGGGACCGTCGGTGGACACTTAGAAAATTTATTTTGAAAAGTTTCAAAACAAAGGTTCTGATAGAGATGATGGACCTGCAGGACGGACCGTCGACTCAACGACTGTCCGTCAGTGGGGTCCGTCGATGGACCCTTAGAAACGTTTTTGGATTCTTAAAAAACATAGTTTCTGTTAAGGAAGACGGACCTGCAGGACAGACCGTCGACTGAATGACGGTCCGTCAGAGGTGGTATGTCGTTGGACCCTTAGAAACGTTTTGAGGAACTTCAGAAATAAGGGTTCAGATAGAGTCTACGGTCATGCAGGACGGTCCATCGATTAGTTGATGGACCGTCGTCTACCCCCGTGGGTAGACACTTAGACTAATTTCAAGAAACCCTAAGAGAACAGGGTTCTTCTATAGACGATTGTCATGTAGGATGGTCCATCGATGGATCGACGGAATATCGTCTACCCACGTGGGTAGACACTTAGACAAATCAGAGGAGATATTATTGACGGACCCTAAAGATGGTCCCTCGATTGACCTACGGCCCGTCGATGGGGTCTCGTTCTGTCTTTCAGGGACAAAATTTTGGCAGCCATTGTTACCCACAAAGAACAATTTCAGAGCAATATAAGAAACATTAAGTTCCTCTAGCATTTAACAAAGCATTTCATAATTCCTAGGGCATGAATTATCATAGTTTTAAACATACATTCTCACAAACTACCAAACCCTAAGTCGGAAACAACAACACTCAAAACGCAGCAATTATCAGACAATACACCCCCATCCCGTTCACTTTCATTGTTCTAAGGGACTAAGAATTCAGTGTAAAGATATTAAGCATGCAACGGTGTCCCAAATTCAAGACCCATTTTCGTATTTCAGCAATTTTGCATGTAAAGTAACGTGAGTAAATATAGCAGATCAGAAAGACATACATGTGTACTGTAGTGTAGGAATGAGGGGATGAATTCTTGCAAGTACGAAACACCAAAGAGCAACCTCGAACATCAATCGGGCAGAAGACAGACGAAGATGGAAGATTGGGGAAGAGAAGGGATTTGGGAAACTGATGGAGATTTGGGGAAGAGGAGAATCTGACTGATAGAAATAGGAGATAATGGGTGAGAAAGTGGGGAAGTTGAAGGGAAATGGGGAGGGAAACGGTTTGGGGAGGGTATTTGAAAGGGTGGGTAACTGAAAAGTTTAAAATTTTAATATATAGCCGGTCGGGTCGGGTCGGGTTAGTGGGTCTGAGGAACCGACGATACCCCGTCATGAGCCGTAAGTCAGGCGACGGTCCGTCGACTGCTCCATCGATGTGCCCTAACTTAGAAAAATTAAAGAAACAAACCTGGGATCTACGGACCCTACCGACGGTCCGTCGACAGGACGATGGTCCTTCGATTGGTCCATCGATCAGTGCACCAGACCAATTTTCTACAGATTTTTGGGGATTTGGTCGCTGCACATTGAACATACAATAAGCTAATCTTTTTGTATTTTTTTGACACTTTTTAGACACGGACCCTAGTTTACTCTCTAGCCAACACTTCTAAAAAAATAAAAGAAAATTAATACGTGACATTAAGTTAGAAAAACAGAAATAATGCAACTACGCCTATAAAATCACGAAAAACCTATTGTTGGCTAGAGGATACATATTGGGTTGCCTCCCAATCAGCACTTGATTTAATGTCGCGGCACGACGCAGGACTCTTGATTACTCATACTTCATCAAGATGGTATGCCTCGATCACTTCATTCGCCTTTTCAGCATGCCCAAGGTAGATTTTGATTCGTTGCCCGTTGACCTTGAACCTTACACCCTCCTTATTCTCCAACTCAACCGCTCCATGAGGGAAAACTTGGGTGATCAAGAATGGACCAGTCCATTTGGACTTGAGTTTGCCCAAAAATAAGCGCAACCTAGAGTTGAATAAAAGCACCAAATCCCCAACCACAAAATCGCGCTTCTCAATCTTTTGGTCATGGTACTTCTTCATCTTTTCTTTGTAGAGGGCTGAACTTTCATATGCCTTTATGTGAAATTCATCAAGCTCATTCAACCCATTTAACCTCTGTTCCACTGCCTCATTTAAATCCATTTTAAGTTTCTTCATTGCCAACATGGCCTTATGCTCTAACTCAACCGGCAAGTAACAAGCTTTCCCATATACAAGTTGGTATGGGGACATACCTATGGGAGTCTTGTATGCTGTCCGGTAGGCCCAAAGTGCATCATCAACCCTTCTTGACCAATCCGTTCTATTTACATTCACCGTTTTCGCCAGAATCTGCTTGATTTCTTTGTTTGACACCTCAACTTGCCCACTAGTATGAGGATGGTATGGCATGGCCATATTGTGGCGAACCCCGTATTTCTCCAACAATCCTTTGAACAACATGTTGCAAAAGTGGGATCCCCCATCACTAATAATTGCCCTTGGGGTGCCAAATCCGGAAAATCTGTTCTTTTTAAGAACGCGGTGACACTCTTCCCTTCATTATTTGAAAGTGCTATGACTTCCACCCATTTCAACACATAATCAACCGCCACAAGAATGTACTTCATCCCATGAGAATTCACAAAAGGGCCCATAAAGTCAATGCCCCACACATCAAATAATTCGATCACAAGAATGGGATTTAAAGTGAGCTCTTGCCTTTTAGACATACCGCCATCTCTTTGGCACATATCACATGCCTTGGCGAACTCATGTGCATCTTGGTGGATAGTTGGCCAATAGTAGCCACATTGCAAGATTTTATGGGCTGTTCAGATACCACTATTATGCCCACCCACAGGCGAGTAGTGACATGCCTCCAAAACTCTCAACATCTCAACTTCGGTACACAACGCCGAATAAGCCCATCGGCACAACTCCTATAAAGATATAGCTCATCGCAAAAGAACTTTTTCACATCATGCATGAACTTTTTCCTTTGATGAAAGGACAAGTCCGATGGGACGATATCACTAGCCAAGTAATTCGCAAAATCTGCGAACCATGGAATCAAGTCTTGAGACGCAGCCAATGTATGCTCATCAGGGAAGGCATCATCAATTTCAGCTTTTTCACCTAACTCTTGCATGGCTTCATCTTCTAATCGGGACAAGTGATCGGCCACTTGATTTTCGGTCCCTTTTCTATGTTTCACTTCAAAGTCAAATTCTTGTAATAGTAAAACACAACGAATCAACCTCGGTTTCGCATCCTTCTTTTACATCAAATAACTCAAGGAAGAATGATCAGTATGCACTATAACTCTAGTGCCAAGCAAATAGGAGCGAAATTTCTAGAAAGCAAAGACCACCGCAAGGAGCTCTTGTTCAGTCACGGTGTAGTTCTTTTGGGCTTCATTAATTGCTTTACTAGCATAATAAATGGGGTGAAGGATTTTATCACTTCTTTGTCCCAATACCATGCCAAGCGCAACCCCACTAGCATCATACATCACCTCAAATGTTGCTCCAATCCGAAGAAATAATGATGGGCGCAGATACCAACTTCTCTTTCAACTCTCCAAATGCCTTCAGACAGGATTCATCAAAATAAAATTTACACTCTTTCTCAAGCAACTTGCATAGAGGATGTGTAATTTTTGAAAAATCTTTGATAAACCTCCAGTAGAAACCTGCATGCCCAAGGAAACTCCTCACACCTTTTACAGAGATAGGTGGAAGAAGTCTCTCTATAACCTCATATAAGACCTCAAAAATGACTTAGGTTAACTAGAGCCTAACATGTTGATATCAATGGTCTAAGGTCCTAAATATGTTTAATATATGGTATATAGTCAGCAGCAAAAGTATTAGAGGTGTTGGAAGTCAAACGTCAAGGGATGACTAAGACGTTCGACGACTAAGTCATCTAAATGTCTCCTATGTGGTTCTATGTGTTTATGTGTGTTTAATGATGCTTTAAGGTTCTTAATTGAGTTATTATAGCATGTATAGGCAGTGTGTTGAGTTTCGAGAAGTTTGGAGGTCAAACGACCAAGAATATTCAAGAAGTCCAAATTGAAGTCCCAAAGACTCCATTGAAGTCCAAATTGAAGAAGCAGATTGGTGTGGCGTTTTGAGTGGAAATTCTTCATCAAAGTAAATAATTATCATCCTTGAGGTAAGGCTTTTGATCCTTGAAACTTGTTTCATCAAGGAGCCCAACTCTCAAGATATTTTTCAAAGTTTTCTAAAGTGAATTGTCCAATTTCGGGATTCTACCATGGGTTCTTGCATAAACGATTTCTAAACATTGAATTATGATCTAATTGATATTGTATTGATGATTTTAACATGAATTTTCTATGAACCCATGTAAATTGATGAACCATAGTTTTTGACTACTTATTGGGTTACTTGATATTAAGCTAATATTGTTGAAATTTTATGTAGTTTCTTATGGGCTTTCTAATGATATAGGAATTGTATTCAATTGATATCTAATTGATCTTATATTGTTAAACCTAGATTGAATTGATGTAGATTCATTGAGTCTTATGGTTATTGCTTTGAATTATTGTTCATAGCCATGGGTATGGGCCTTGTGATGTTGATTTGGTTGATTTGGCATTGAATTGAAGTGTGGATGAGGGGATGAAGGTATGCTGCCCCATTTTCTTTAATTTTATATTAATTGTTCTTTCATTCTATTGTGCTTGGTATGGTCCTCTTATAGTTGCGGTGTTATGTGTTTTACATGCAATTGACGTGGCCTTGTCGGCATTACTTTATGCAATATAATGAGCATGGCCTTATTGGCAACTACTTGAAGTAATGTGGCTATGTGTGTAGTTGATTATGTGAAGTATGATATTGTCTATCTACATGTGAAGTCATATGTTTGTTCTTCTACTTATGTTGCCTTAAGTGATCATGTTAGACTATGACTTTGACATTATAAGTATAGTGTTAGGGTTAAGTCTTGGTTATTCCTACTTGGATTTGTGAGTCTATGTGGAGTACATTAATGATTTTATAATAGCATATAGGATGACTTGAAGATGTTAGGTTATTTCTAGGTGTTTCTAGAATGACTTGCATTATGAGTTCAAGTGAAGTATGTGATGTCTTATCTTGGTTGACTTGTATATCTGTCTTCATGCTTATATGAATATGATTATGTGATGATTTGACTTAGTATGTTAAGAGTCTTGATTTTTGAATGACTTGTGACCTTGAATGATGAAAACAAGGTCTTTATGTGAAACCTTGAAACCAAGGGTAAAAGTAATGTAAATTGAAGTCGAACGCTGTAAGGGTATCCTTCATGTGGGATGATGAACCTAGGTTGATTGGCTGGAACGGCATCATATCTCCCTAGCAAAAGTCATAATGAGCTTCTTGTCGCCATTGGAAGGAAATCCCTAGAGATCCTCTTTGGTAGGGTAAACGTAATTGGGTTATGAACTAGATATGGAACCCTTTTGTATGAACCATAATGTGAATTAATCTATGAGAACAAAGGCTAGCACAGAGTGAGTATGGTAAGGGAAGTAGTTCTAGTTAAGTATGAGACTAGAATACAAAGAAGCCCTTCATATTCCTTAACCATGTGCCTACATGGGATGTGTCCAAGTTCTACCATTGGCAAGTAGAACAACCTCATCGGAGTAGGATAGAACTCCGGATTCCATGTCTTACTACCATGGTGTATGCCTATTCTCATCATATGGGATACTTTCTAGCATTAGAGAAGTTCTATGAAGTTTAGTTGGTGGTATGGGACGCTATTTAGACATTGCACAATAAGCTTTGAAGATGTTAATGAGAGTCCCTATGTCTTCTCTAAGACCATTTCTTGGATGTCCTTATGTATTGTATGAGTCTCTTAATGAATTAATGAATTAATGAACTAATGACTTACGTTATGAAGTATGTAAGTGAATAAGTACCTAATCTAGAGTGGCTTATGGATTCTTTAGTTAAATTGTGAAGAGGGCATAAAGGATGATTTCTTCATGGCTTACCTATAGAAGACTTGAGAATGACACTAGTTTGGGAAAAGGTTTGATGTTGTTGGTTTGATCTAAGCTTTAGGTAGTCTTAAGGACTATTTAGGTAATCTTGAAGAGGTCACTATGGACGTTATCTTCTTGATTTACTTAAGTAGGTCTTTTGATAGCCTTTGGGAGGAGACTGTCCTATCATCTAAGTGTTGGTGTGTTTAGTAAGAATGATTCTATTTTAGGTAGTCTATAGGATCCCTTGTGTGTGTGATAGAGATTGTATGGGCTGTCACTCCACACTCACTCAAGTGAACCTTGGAAATGACCTTTGGTAGATGAATCTTACCTTGATGTTTTATGATTACTTTATAAGTATGTATGTAACTCATTATAGGTAATCTTAAGGGTCGTTTAGGCACATCTAGAGAGGGTGTATGGGGGGTCTCTCTTTGTGTGACTTAAGGGAATCTTAGGATGACTTTAAGTGAGGAATTACATGCTAGAAGTTGGTTATTAAAAGGGTTAGTAAATCACTGAAACACTGAAGTTAATTCACTGTAAAGTGAATTGAACTTACAGTAAAGTGATGACTAAAATTTGGTATTTTGATTTATTGTTTCCTTATGTGTTTCTAAATTGATTAATGATGTTATTATGATTAAAATATGATTTGTAAAATAAAAGATGCATATTTCCAATAAAGTCCATTTTCATGATTTTTATGCATAATGTCATACTTAGTACATGTGGTTGTACTAATTCCATGCTTTAATTTCTATCTATAGTTCTTGGTAGGTGAAGAGCTTTGGGAATTGAAGACTTGGACATAGAAGATCGTTCAAGAGAAGTTGAAGTATGTCCTCACTTGACTCGAGGGCATATATGTCTTTTATGTTTTCTTTGAAGTATTGTAATAGACTATGTATTTTTATTTTCGTATTAAAGTATGGGCCGTGTCCCCAGTATTCTTGTGTCTTAAGATGATGAGATTGAGACTTAGTGTTTTCCTATTTCTAGTTATATGAAAGAGTTTAAAGACTTCTATATTGTTTTATGAAAAGTTTTAATTCCGCACTACTTTTCATTATGTATATGCGATGAATGATATGAGAGGCTTGTCTTAGACCTTCGAGAGGTCGACGACGCCGGTTACAGTCCAATATAGTACTCTAACTTCTAGGGTATGGTTTCGGGTTGTGACAAGCTTGGTATCAGAGCATAGGTTGGTGAAAGTGGTTTTAGGAATAAAAAAGTCTCATTAAGTCACGTCTAGTATAGTCTTGACCATCGGTGTGAGTCGCGACACATCTAGGGGCAAGAGTCTATAGGACGATAGAGTTTCCCTTCTTTTCTACTCCTATGTCGTGCGGTAGAGTAAATGTTATGATTATCCTTCTAATGTGTTTCCTTGTGTTTCTAGGAGATGAATACTAGAAGGATGGCCGTTAGAAGGTTGGAAGAGGAGAGGGTGAATGAGGAGATTCCTCCTTAAGTTGAGCAAGTTCCTCTAGGTGCTCAAGTGCCTCCCCAAGGTGATCATGTTCCTAATGTGGGTGGAGATAATGAGGTTTCGGTGGTTCATTCGGAATTGACTACTCAAGAGATTAGAGAGGCTTTGATGGCTTTAGCTCAAGCCGTAACTACTCAAATCAATTTGAGTATGATGCCTAGGATTGTGGAGAGCACTATGACTTCTAGGTTGAGAGACTTTGTGAGGATGAATCCTCCTATCTTTCTTCGCTCCAAAGTAGATGAGGATCCCCAAGAGTTCCTTGATGGTGTGTACAAGGTGTTGAGTGCTATGGGGGTTACATATAGGGAGAAGGTGGAGTTATGTTCATACCAATTGAGGGATGTGTCTCAAATTTTGTTTACTTAATGGAAGGACAATAGGCCAGAGGAAGCGGGTCCTATTGAATGGGAGGAGTTTAAGGAAGCTTTTCTAGGCAAGTACTTTCCTAGAGAAATGAGAGAGGTTAAGGTGGAGGAGTTTATTAATCTCAAGCAAGGCAATATGAGTGTTGAGGATTACTCTTTGAACTTCTTGTCTTTGTCTAGGTATGCACCTTCTCTTGTGTCAAATCCAATAGATGAAATGAGTCGCTTTGTTACCGGGGTAGCCGACATAGTGATGGAGGAATGCCGTACGGCTATGCTACCTGATGATATGACTTTATCTAGACTCATGGTGTATGCACAAGCTATTGAAAAGTCTAAACTTAACATAATGGCTAGAAACTTAAAAAGGAGTGGTGCAAGTGATCAAAGGCAGCCTAGGTTCAAAAAGAGGGCTCAAACTCAAGAGGGATCTAGTGTTCCTAGGGTGAAATTTGAGAAAGGAGGTGGTTCTCGAAATGACAAACCTACTTGTTCCAATTATGGCAAGAAACATCTTGGTGAGTGTCTTTCGGGTACCGGGAGTTGTTTTGGATGCGGAAAGAGTGGGCATAAAGTTAGAGATTGTCCAATGATTTCTTCTAGAGGTAGAGAGGGTAAGCAAGTTCCTCGTAATATTTTAAAGGAAGATGCTCCAACAAATAGGCGTTTATATGCACTCCAGACTAGAATTGAGAAGCCGGGTGATGGTGATGATGATGTTGGTAAGTTTTATTTCTTTTGTTAAGATATGAGTTCCTTCTAAGTGGGGGAGTATGGTTTGTAGATGGGATAGAATTCCTTGAATTGTTGCATGAGCTTGATGTTTAGGAGTTTGGTTGAAATTGAATTTCATTAACTTCTTGCATTGTGTGTTGTATTGAGTTATGAGCATGTTGTAAGATGTGTTTATATGATGTTACTTTGCATATTAGCATGTTCATATCATGAATAGCCAAAAATTTGCATTTCTGAAAATTTGCCCAAAATCACTGTAGCATTAAAGCAGTTTATTGTAAAATTTTCGTAAAATTGACTATTTGATTAATTGGTCTAAAATTTTTGTAGTTTGGTAGAACTGATGTGTTTGAGTATAATATTGAATATAAAATGAGTTTTCGCTATTTGGATTGAAGCATGTGAGTTTCATAGCATAATGAGTTAAGAATTGTATTCTAGTTTCTTGTTGTGTTGTGAATCTCTTGATTATGTGGAGTTGATGTTTTCTCCTTGGTTATGTATTTTATGGTTTGGTTATGTGCTGTTAGTTGAGTCTCTAATCTTGGAAATGTTCGGAGAGTGGCAAGTGTCATTCGAGGACGAATGTTGTCCAAGTGGGGGAGATTGTAAGACCTCGATAATGACTTAGGTTAACTAGAGCCTAACATGTTTATATTTATGGTCTAAGGTCCTAAATATGTTTAATATATGGTATATAGTCAGTAGCAAAAGTATTAGAGGTGTTGGAAGTCAAACGTCATGGGATGACTAAGACATTCGACGACTAAGTCACCTAAATGTCTCCTATGTGTTTCTATGTGTTTATGTGTATTTCATGATGTTTTAAGGTTCTTAATTGAGTTATTATACAATGTATAGGCAGTGTATTGAGTTTCGAGAAGTTTGGAGGTCAAACGACCAAGAATGTTCAAGACGTTCAAAAGATATGCCTTGAATTGACATTGTACGTCTAGGCGTGTTTCATCGAGTTTTATGTGTTCGTTTTGTATGAAATTTATGTGAGAGGTTTTAAGCTCCTAGATGATCGTATTTGGGTTAGAAACTTCCAGGTAATTATCCCCAAGGACCATCTAAGGGTCCTTGAGGAAGGACCCAAAACTAGTGTCATGGCAGTCACAGGCAGACCCCAGACGACGGAGCAGTCGACGGCTAGTAGGCCTGTTGACGCCCCATCGCAGGGTGTCATCGTGGGTACTTGGACATGGGTGAAGGAGGAAGCCTTGTCCAGCTTCTATAACCAGCGACGGAGGGATGTGATGCCCCGTCGTGGCCGTGATGCCCCATCAAGAGCAGGCGTCGAGAGCATGTCTCCTGCACGCAGAGTTACTGCCAACTTAAGGGTGAATTGGTAAATTCACCCCACTTCCAAATAAGAGTTTAGGCGGTTTGTGATGGGCTTTTTGGGTATTTTAAATGAGTATATAAGTGTTTAACACTTAAAATAGTTCATTCTTCCAAAAACAAAACCCCAAAGTCCCTTAGAAATCCCAAAGACTCCATTGAAGTCCAAATTGAAGAAGCAGTTTGGTGTGGCGTTTTAAGTGGAAATTCTTCATCAAAGTGAAGAATTATCATCCTTGAGGTATGGCTTTTGATCCTTGAAACTTGTTTCATCAAGGAGCCCAACTCTCAAGATGTTTTTCAAAGTTTTCTAAAGTGAATTGTCCAATTTCGGTATTCTACCATGGGTTCTTGCATAAATGATTTCTAAACATTGAATTCTGATCTAATTGATTGTATTGATGATTTTAACATGAATTACCTATGAACCCATATAAATTGATGAACCATAGTTTCTGACTACTTATTTGGTTACTTGATATTAAGCTAATATTGTTGAATTGTTAAGTAGTTTCTTATGGGCTTTCTAATGTAATAAGAACTGTATTCAATTGATATGTAATTGATCTTCGATTGTTAAACCTAGATTGAATTGATGTAGATTCATTGAGTCTTATGGTTATTGCTTTGAATTATTGTTCATGGCCATGGTTAAGGGCCTTGTGATGTTGAATTGGTTGATTTGGCATTGAATTGAAGTGTGCATAAGGGGATGAAGGTATGCTGCCCCATTTTCTTTAATTTGAAATTAATTATACTTCGATTCTATTGTGCTTGGTATGGTACACTTATGGTGTCCGTGTTATGTGTTTTACTTGCAATTGACGTGGCCTTGTCGGCGTTACTTTATGCAATATAATGAGCATGGCCTTATTGGCAACTACTTAAAGTAATGTGGCTATGTGTGTAGTTGATTATGTGAAGTATGACATTGTCTATCTACATGTGAAGTCATATGTGTGTTCTACTTATGTTGCCTTAAGTGATCATGTTAGACTATGACTTTGACATTATGAGTATAGAGTTAGGGTTAAGTCTTGGTTATTCCTACTTGTCTTTGTGAGTCTATGTGGAGTACATTAATGATGTTATAATGACATATAGGATGACTTGAAGATGTTAGGTTGTTTCTAGGTGTTTCTAGAATGACTTGCATTATGAGTTCAAGTGAAGTATGTGATGTCTTGTCTTGGTTGACTTGTATATCTAGCTTCATGCTTATATGAATATGATTATGTGCTGATTTGACTTAGTATGTTAAGAGTCTTGAATGTGTGAATGACTTGTGACCTTGAATGATGAAAAGAAGGTCTTTATGTGAAACCTTGAAACCAAGGGTAAAAGTAACGTAAATTGAAGTCGAACGCCGTAAGGGTATCCTTCATGTGGGATGATGGACCTAGGTTGATTTGCTGGAAAGACATCATATCTCCCTAGCAAAAGTCATAATGAGCTTCTTGTCTCCATTGGAAGGAAATCCCTAGAGATCCTCTTTGGTAGGGTAAACGTAATTAGGTTATGAACAAGATATGGAACCCTATTGTATGAACCTTAATGTGAATTAATCTATGAGACCAAAGTCTAGCACCGAGTGAGTATGGCAAGGAAGTAGTTCTAGTTAATTATGAGACTAGAATACAAAGAAGCCCTTCATATTCCTAAACCATGTGCCTACATGGGATGTGTCCAAGTTCTACCATTAGCAAGTAGAAGAACCTCATCGGAGTAGGATAGAACTCTGGATTCCATGTCTAGCTACCATGGTCTATGTCGGTTATTGCCTATTCTCATCATATGGGATACTTACTAGCATTAGAGAAGTTCTATGAAGTTTAGGTGGTGGTATGGGGCGCTATTTAGACATTGCACAATAGGCTTTGAAGATGTTAATGAGAGTCCCTAGGTCTTCTCTAAGACCATTACTTGGATATCCTTATGTATTGTATGAGTCTCTTAATGAATTAATGAATAAATGGATTAACGAATTAATGAACTAATGACTTACGTTATGAAGTATGTAAGTGAATAAGTACCTAAGAGTGGCTTATGGATTGTTTAGTTAAATTGTGAAGAGGGCATAAAGGATGATTTCTTCATGGCTTACCTATAGAAGACTTGAGAATGACACTAGTTTGGGAAAAGGTTTGATGTTGTTGGTTTGATCTAAGCTTTAGGTAGTCTTAAGGACTATTTAGGTAATTTTGAAGAGGTCACTATGGACGTTATCTTCTTGATTTACTTAAGTAGGTCTTTTGATAGCCTTTGGGAGGAGAGTGTCCTATCATCTAAGTGTTGGTGTGTTTAGTAAGAATGATTCTATTTTAGGTAGTCTATAGGATCCCTTGTGTGTGTGATAGAGATTGTATGGGTGGTCACTCCACACTCACTCAAGTAAACCTTGGAAATGACCTTTGGTAGATGAATCTTACCTTGATGTTTTATGATTGCTTTATAAGTATGTATGTAACTCATTATAGGTAATATTAACGGTCGTTTAGGCACATCTAGAGAGGGTGTATGGGCGGTCTCTCTTTGTGTGACTTAAGGGGATCTTAGGATGACTTTAAGTGAGGGAATTACATGCTATAAGTTGGTTATTAAATGGGTTAGTAAATCACTGAAACAGTGAAGTCAATTCACTGTAAAGTGAATTGAAGTTACAGTAAAGTGATGACTAAAATTTGGTATTTTGATTAATTGTTTCCTTATGTGTTTCTAAATTGATTAATGATGTTATTATGATTAAAATATGATTTGTAAAATAGAAAGACGCATATATCCAATAAAGTCCGTTTTCATGATTTTTATGCGTAATGCCATACTTAGTACATGTGGTTGTACTAATTCCATGCTTTATTTTCTATCTATAGTTCTTGGTAGGTGAAGAGCTTTGGGAAGTGAAGACTTGGACATAGAAGATCATTCAAGAGAAGTTGAAGTATGTCCTCACTTGACTCGAGGGCATATATGTCTTTTATGTTTTCTTTGAAGTATTGTAATAGACTATGTATTTCTATTTTCGTATTGAAGTATGGTACGTGTCCCAGGTATTCTTGTGTCTTAAGATGATGAGATTGAGAGTTAGTGTTTTCCTATTTCTACTTATATGAAAGAGTTTAAAGTCTTCTATATTGTTTTACGAAAAGTTTTAATTCCGCATTACTTTTCTTTATGTATATGCGATGAATGATATGAGAGGCTTGTCTTAGACCTCCGAGAGGTCGACGACGCCGGTTA
Source organism: Solanum sitiens (assembly GCA_016801875.1). Lineage (NCBI taxonomy): Eukaryota > Viridiplantae > Streptophyta > Magnoliopsida > Solanales > Solanaceae > Solanum > Solanum sitiens. Next base: position 1,266,619 of record JABWTJ010000149.1, read on the forward strand.
CAATACAAGATTGTACTCTAACTTCTAGGGTATGGTTTCAGGTTGTGACACGTCAACTTTATCTCGATCAACCTGTATACCCTTCTCTGAGATGCGGTGACCCAATACAATACCCTCTTTCACCATAAAGTGACATTTTTCCCAATTTAGCACAAGGTTGCATTCTTCACATCTTTTGAGAACTTCAGACAAGTGACTAAAACAGTGATCAAATGAGTCACCAACAACAGAAAAATCATCCATAATACCTCAATGGTGTCCTCCACCATATCGAAGAATATAAACATCATACATCTCTGAAAAGTAGCCGGTGCATTACCCAACCCGAAGGGCATCCTCTTGAACGCGAAAGTTCCATAAGGTCAAGTAAAAGTGGTTTTCTCTTGATCTTCCATGGCAATCGAAATTTGATTGTAACCCAAATAACCATCAAGAAACAATACCACCCTTTACCCGCAAGTCTATCCAACATCTGATCCATGAAGGGCATAGGAAAATGGTCTTTCTCAATACATGCATTTAGTTTCCGGTAATCCATACACACTCTCCATCCGGTCACCGGCCTTATCGGAGCAATATCATTTTTTTCATTGGGGACCACAATCATTCCCCCTTTCTTGGGCACACACTGAACAGGGCATACCCAACTACTATCAGCGATCGGATATTTGACTCCGACATCCAACCACTTAATAATTTCCTTCTTTACTACCTCTTGGTAGGTGGATTCAGGCGTCTCTGGTGCTCAATACTTGGCTTATGATCGGGCATGAGTTGTATTTTATGTGAACAAATACCGGGAGGGATCCCAATAATATCAGCAATAGTCCACCCAATAGCTCTCTTGAACCTCTTTAACACTTCAACCAAACACTATACTTCTTGCACCTTTAAATCTGAAGAAATAATAACCGGCAAAGTGTCATCTTTCCCCAAGAATACATACCTCAGATGAGGTGGTAGAGACTTAAGCTCTAATTTTGGAGCCTCCTCAATAGATGGTTTCGCGGGTGGAGACTCGCGATGCATCATATCTAACTCCAATTTTTTGGTTTTGAACCGAACATCACCTCGATCAAGTGCCGCAACCAATGACCCATACTCTGCAATACCATCACTCTCAAAATTCATGATCAATGCTTCTAGTGCCTCAACACCAAGACGTTCTTCTATTTCGACCTCTCACGAACTCTCAACTCTGTAGGATATCGCACATACCGATTGGAGCTCACCACTCTGCCTCATGGACCTACAAATATTGAAAGTCACTTCTTCATTATTTAACTGAAACTTCATCTGCCCTTTCTCCATGTCAACCAGGGCGCGATCGGTAGCAAGAAATGGCCTCCCAAGAATAATAGGCACCTCAAAATCCACCTCACAGTCAAGAATCACAAAATCGACCGGAAATATGAATGACTCCACCTTCACTAACACATCGTAGAGTATCCCAATAGGCCTCTTCACTGTTCGATCAGGCATCAGTAGCCGCATCGCAGTAGGCTTTGGATCACCCAAAACCAACTTTTTGTAGATGGATAGAGGCATGAGATTTATGCTTGCCCCAAGATCACATAATGCTTTAGCGAAGTGTAATAGACCGATTGTACATGGAATAGTGAAAGCACCCGGATCTTCTTTATTTTGCACTAGAGACCTTGTAGCAATAGCACTACAGTGTTGCATCCTATCATCATCCTCAAAACTAACCGATCTCTTCTTAGTGACCAAATCTTTCATGAACTTTGCGTAACCGGGCATTTGTTCAAGAGCTTCTATTAAAGGAATATTGATGGAAAGTTGTTTCAACATATTAATAAAACGCCGGTATTTAACATCCTTTGTCTTTTTCACCAACCTTTGCGGGAATGGTGGTGGTGGTCTTGGAATGGGAGTCACTTTTAGGGGATTCTCTACTTCTTTTACCGCTTCATCTACCAACTCACCACTAGCTTCTACTACCTCATCTTCTCTTCTCATCTTATTTTCTATGCCAGACGGCATAGGTGGATCTATGGTTTGCTTACCACCTCGAGTAGTGACTGCCGTACAATGTCCATCATTCTTCGGATTTTGAATAGTGTTGCTAGGAAGAGTACCCGGTTGACGAGGGTTCACAGTAGACGACAATTGGGCCATTTGCATCTCAAGATGCTTGATGGAGACTGCATGTGCATGAACTTTTTGCCCAATGTTAGTCAAATCACCTCTCAATACCTTGGCGTGCTCATAACTATCGCCAAACCTCCTCATCATCTTTTGCAACATGTCTTCAACTCGCGCCATACTACCTCCACCATCCCTAGGATCAAATTCTCGATTTTGAGGTGGAACATAGGGCCCACTTTGATCGTTTTTGTTTCTATAGTTACTCCAATTGAAGTTGTTGTCGCGGTTGTATGTTTCCTTCACGAACATAGTGACCCTCTCGGTTGTAATTCCCATAGTTCCGACCTTGATTTCCTTGACCTTGGCGCCAATTCTCCTGATTGGAGCCTTGGGCGTTCGGTCGGAACCCCCCTATCTGCTCATTCACTGCATAAGAATCTTCCTCATAGTAAAACTCATCTATCGGCGGTGGTGGCTTAGTCAAATAATTCACCGCATTCACTTTCTCTGCACCCCCAGTGACATGTTTCAACACTAACCCAAGCTCAGTTCTCATTTGAGCCATTTCTTCACGAATACCATCTGTGGCTGGGTTGTGTGTAGATTGCACTTCAAAAGTGTTTCTCCCAGTATCCGAATTTCTAGTGCTCCAAGCTTTATTATTTCGGGAGATTTTCTCTAACTTCTCAGCGATCTCTTCATAAGTACACTCCCCATAAGAACCACCCGCAATCGTATCCAACACCGCTTTATTATTATTATCTTGCCCCCGATAGAAATATTATTTCAGCGACACATCATCAATACGGTGATTTGGGACACTTCTCAAGAAATAGGTGAACCTATCCCAACAACTTCTTACTGACTCCCCTGGTAGTGCCACAAAGTTGTTCACCCTATCTTTGTGGTTGAGCTTCTTTGAAACAGGATAGTAACGAGCTAAGAACACATCCCTCAATTGGTTCCATGTATAGATTGAGTTATAGGGAAGCTCAGTAAACCATATAGCAGCCTCTTCTGTCAGTGAGAGAGGAAAGACTCTTAGCCCAATGACGTCCATGTCCACGTCAGGCCTCCCTAAACAACTCTTACACACCGACCTCAGTTTGGCGATGTGAGCATGTTGATCCTCAGATGGTAGCCCCGAAAATAGACCTCTAGCTGTGAGCATCTACATTAAGCTACTAGTTACCACGAAAGTATGACCATGTGGTAGAGGAGGTAGGACAAGTGGCCCGTCAGAGTCAGTGATGTTAACATTTCCCCTATAGTACTCTTGAGGGTGTGGGGCAGGAGGTTGCCTCTTCGGATTACCTTTACCAAGGTTATCAACCATCATTTGGTTATGAGCATCAACTGGCGGGGGAGGTTGAGGATTAATCTCATCCTCGATATAAGTAGGATTGTTTTGAATGTTCATTTTGCAAAGTGTACGGTTTAGTTCTGGATCAAGCGGAAGTATTGGTTCTCCTCGACTCCGTGTACCAGGCATACACTAAAGCTAGACCTGCGAGAGACAAAAAGAAAACAAAAAAGTAAAATTAGGAAATTATTGACTAAAATTTGGTAATGTGCTTAAAGTTAATCTAAAAGCCAATATCCCCGGCAGCGGCGCCAAAATTTGATACGCTCAAATTACACTTCCCTAAAGAATTATAAGCGGGCGTATCAAGTAAAGGACCCAAATGTTAGGTTGGGGTCGATCCCACCAGTAAAATGGTTTAGACTTAACTTTAATCTATGGTTACTTACATTTTAATCAAGTCCTTTCCGAAAACAAACAATTAAAGGGGGGGGGGGGGTTTGTGTAACAAAATTATTTAATTAATTCTAAGTAAACAAGTAGCAAGTTCAAATGTTTGATGTTTATCAAGTAATGAGAGAAACTAGGGTGTAAGTGTTCCCCATAGGTTCATAACGCAGTAACCCTAGCTATAACAACTCTTTCCTAGTATATTGCATGCAAAATGATAAGTTATGTATCCCTAATTCCTTGGTCCGGCAACTAGTGAATTTCACTCCGCACCTTGGTCCGGCTACGTGTGTGTACTTTTACTAAACCTTACCTTTTACCTCATATTAAGCATCATAATCGATGCATGGCTTAGTTATTACTTCGCACCAATCGACACTAGCCTATTAGATAGTGTATAATAAATCTACGTTGATAATTCTTTTCTTATTATCTACCTCCTTGGTCCGACAAGTGGCAACAAGGCGAGTTCTAACATTGGCCACCGTTAAAAAGACTTCTAAATGAAAGAATTAGTTACCCATGTTAAGAATTACACAATTCATATTGATTAGACAAGAATTCATGTATTTACTTTTTAAGTTTGAAGAAAATCCATAAAATCACTTGAATTAATCAAAATATTGTAAGAATCGATTCAGAAAAAGTGATGTATTTTTCAAAACCCAAAGTTCAACAATCAACAATACAAATCTGAAAATTAACAACGAGTCCAACCCCAAAAATGAGGGTTTTGGTCCTATTTATATTAATAGAATCCTAAACATAAAGGGAAACCTAAATAAGGAAAATCTGTCCAAAAATGCGTCTCACATCGATGACCTGACCGATGGACTATCGAGGCAACGAAGGATCGTCGACGCCTCCGTCGGTCCATACTTCAACTCTATTTTCAGTTGCTTCCTTCTCCAACTCTCTGTTACCATCAACGGACCAAGACGACGGTCCGTTGACAGGACGACGGTCCGTCGATGGTCTTCGTTGCTCCACACTTAGAATCTTTTCAAATTGGGTACTGGGGCTACATTCTGTTAACACCAACGGATCACCAGGACGGTCCGTCGTGAGAAGACGGACCGTCATCCCTTTCCTAGCCCCACACTTGGTCAGAATTCCCCGATCTTTCCTTGGCAGCATAACATCACGGTTGCCACCTACAGACCGTCGATGGCTACGTAGGTCATCTTTTCTGTAATTTTCAACACATCTTCAGCGTTTTCATTCTGGACAGTTTTTCCTGCAAACACAAAGAAAAATACAGTAAAGCTACTACAAAAAGGCCTTAGTCACACACTAAACTTCAGGAAAAAGCATTGAAAGTACCGTAAAACCATGGTACATCACAATGCATAGGTGAAGTACCATACCCCCACCTACACTAAGCAACTTCCCTTAGGTTATCCTAGTTTGGGTCCTAGTCATTTACTTCCATTGTCCATTTTACTTTAGGGAAACTATATCCTTAACCGACACTAAGACCATGGGTGCAAAACATGGAATTTGGTGTTGTTGAGCCTTACACCAACGGAAGGTGTTCTTTCCTAGCCAAGGTAGAACATTAACACATTCTAGCATATTAGGTGTTATCACTTGCTAGATCCTATGTGGCAAGCATAGCTTATGGAACTATGAGATATACATAACCCTCTACATGCTCATTATCATTGGAGCCTCATCTCATGAGAAACCATGGGTGAATCTTCCTCAAGGAAAGTCAACACCTCATGTGGAACCATAGGTGAATGTTCCTCCAAAGGAAGTACGTTATGATAAACCAATGGTAAATCTTTCTCCAAGGGAAGCCAACACCTCTCATTGTCAAGTTCACTCGGTTCTAAGCTAAGTTTCCTTTATTGAAAATCCTTTATTACATTATTTCATAAACATAGGCTTAGGATACTGACTCCTAATATGCTTATTGCATATTCAAGCACCTATCTAGTTTTAGAGTACCCTTGAGAACACCTTTCAAGTGCCCCTCTATTGACTAGATCATCATACATGTGTGTGTATACATATATGTTAGAAAACCTTTCACACAACACATTAGTGTCACACATGTTCATATATCCATGCATAAGTCTATAGATGTAACTATATGAGGAATCCTTTCATATAAACACTTTAAGACATTATAACATTCCTAACATAACCATTCATATTCGTATACATAGAAAACCAAAACTAGGAACTATCCTATCAAGGCACACATTGCAATGCATAGACAAGGTCCCATACCCTTGCACATACTAGTACACCTATCAAGTCATCCTAGTTAAGGGATACATATCATACCTCATAAACATATACTTAACATTCATAGTAGTAGGACTTAGTGCATATGAGAATTATCCTTTCATTAGACACCATCAACCTATACTACTTGATAAGCATGCATGACGTGTGAGTGTGTGTACATTGGACAACATGATCATATAAAGGAAACAATCTTAACATTAAGGCAGCAACTTTAAAAGTATCACAATACACATTTAAGACCCTTAAACCATAGACAACTCATATATATAGTAATAGAAACTATATACCACACGCCAATCATCATAGCATAGGAGGTAAGACATATTCATCATTTACATCTATGACTCCTAATCATGCTCAAGACAACATGTTCATATAGGGGTACATAGGTAGGGATCATAATACACAAGAGTATTCAAATATCAACATGTAGAACACACCTAGCCCTAACATAGTCGTTTGAATGTAGAGGAAGCATCATCAATATAACCTAGATCATAAACTAGCATCAGAGACTAGGCATTGCCTTCAAGGAAATTATAACAACACATAATATCATAACAATAAGTTAAACACCCCCACCATAAGTGGACCATACCACACAGAGCCATACAAGGCTACATAAACTAGCAATCCTATAAGAAGAGTAGAGAGAATAGGGCAAATTTACTATTTCAGCCAAGCTTTGATCATCATGATCAATTCTATAATTCAACATAAATACATATATAAAACAATAGCTAAAGGAACCATTGCATAAATGAAATCATACTTCAATTTACTATAGAATCGAGATAACATTGAAGCTACATTAGCAATCTCGAGAAGATAGGAGAAATATAGACTAATCTCATTCAAACCATCAAACCTTGATCCACATGGTTCACTTATCAACAATTCACCATTAATATACAATTTAGACATTATATATAAACAATTCAACATGCTAGAATCATAATTCAATCAATACAAAGTAAGATCACAAGACCCACATTATAAGCCAATTTGAGAATTTAGGAGGATTATGGGTTCATCATGAAATTGGATTGAAATTCATCTTAAAAATAGTAGATAATCATTAATTTATCGTAAACATGCTTTTCAAATCAATTTGAGAAAGAACCCATGGCTAGATTGGATATTGAGAATTTTGGTGTTCGAATCATAATTGAAAATCCTTCATTGACTCCTTAGATGAATAGATAACTAAGGATGAAGGATCACCATACCTTATTTATTGAAGACCCATGAGAATTTGAGAAGAAACCATCAAAATCCTCCCCATAGCTTGAACTTGAGTTTTCCCTCCAATGGAGGTTTGAGTGAATTTGTGATGTACCGTGGTTTCACGGTATTTCTAATGCTTTTTCCTTAAGTTTAGTGTGTGTCGAGAGCCTTTTCATGTTGATTTTTATGTAAGTTTCTCTTTGTTTGCAGAAAATCTGTCCAAGGATGAAGGCAGAAGTTTTTGAGAAAGAAATGCAGAAGAGACCACCTACGGAGCTTATGACGGTCCATCGAGGCTGTGACGGTCCGTAGGTGGCATCGTAGTGAGGAGAGAAGCTGCTGAAGGGAGATGGGGAAGTCTGACCAAGTGTGGGATTACAGAAGTCCATGACGGACCGTCATAGCCACGACGGTCCATCCTGCTTGTTCGCCGTGATGCTCAAAGAAGTAGTCCCAGTACCCAAATTCCAAGAACTTCAAGTATTTTCGAACGGAGACCCTGGACGGACCGTCGTGCTTGAAACGGTCCGTCATACCTGTCCGTCGAGGGGAATGAAGAAAGCAGCAGAAGAATGTGTGAAGTATGGGACGATGGAGGCCATGACGGTCCGTCGTGTCCATGACGGTCCGTCACGTGGTCCGTCGACCCAGACGCGTTTGGACAGATTTTTAATAAATTGAATCCTATTTTGATTATGTTTTGTTTTTATTATAAATAGTTTGAAAAACCTCGTTTTTGGGGTTAGACTTTTTGATAATTTTTAGTTCTCTTGTTCAAGTATTGAATAATTAATTTCAGTAATTGATACACTTTTTCTGGAATTGATTGTTTGTGTTTTGTGTTGATTAATCAAGTTAAATTCTGGATTTTAATCTTTCTCATTAAAGTAAGTGCATGAATTCTTCCATTAAAAATATGAATTGTGTAATTATGACCATGGGTAACTAAACTCCATAGCTAGGGTTGTGGGAACCATGGGTGAATAACAAGGTAAATTCTAACTAAAATAATAATTCTAGAATGGTGTCTTGCATGTATTGATAATTCTTTCGTGTAGAAGTCTTTTTAACGGATGGCCAACATTAGAACTCGCCTTAATGCTACTTGCCGGACCAAGGAGGTAGATCATAGGAAAAGAATTATCAACATAGATTGGTGGGTACGAGGTAATAACTTAGTCAAATACCGAATATAATGCTTAATATGAGGTAGAAATAAGGGTTAGTATAGCAACACACGTAGCCGGACCAAGGTGCGGAGTGAAATTTTCTAGATGCCGGACCAAGGATTTAGAGATACATAACTTATCACTTTACATGCAAGATACTAGGAAAGAATTGTTATAGTTAGAATTATCAAGTTAGGAACCTGTGGGGAACACTTAAGCCCTAGTTACTTTTATTAATTGATTAAACTCCGAGATTTGAATCTGTTAGTTGTTTACTTTAATTTAGTTACTCAGTCTCTTTAATTCAGAAATAAAACCCCCTTTTTTTGTCTTTTGTTTTCTTGGAAAATAGTTGGCTAAATAGTAGTAATAATAGAATAAAGTTAAGTCTGAACTATTTTCCTCGTGGGATCGATCCCAACCTCATTATTTGGGTTCTTTACTTGATACGACCACTTTACTTCTTATTTTAGAAGTAAGTTTGAGCGTATCAAATTTTGGCGCCGCTGTCCAGGAAAGTTGCTTTTAGATTAACTTAAACCTATTACTAAAGTTTAGTCAATATTTTCCTGATTTTACTTTTTGTGTTGTTTTTGATTTTTGCAGATACTAACTTCCTTGTTTGCCAAATACACGGAGAGGAAGAGAACCCTTGTTTCCCTACGATCACGAGTTAGAGCGTACGCTACGCAATATGAATCGAATCTTGGGTATAAATGATGATGATCCAAACCACAACATCCCAGCTCCAGTTGATGCTCATGGTCGATTATTACTTGATAATCCTGGTCAAGATGCACAAAGGGGACAAAAACCGCTCCACGTCCTCAAGAATACTACAGAGGTTATGATAATATTGCAGACTCTGATGGGCCACTTGTCTTGCACCCTCTACCAGAAGGTCACACCTTTGTGGTAACTAGTAGTCTAATGCAAATGCTCACTACTAGAGGTTTATTTTCCGGGCTACCTTCTGAGGACCCACATGCCCATATAGCTAAGGTGAGGGCAGTGTGTAAGAGCTGTGTAGGGAGACCTGATTTGAATTTGGATGTAATAGGGTTAAGAGTATTTCCTCTCTCACTGACGGGAGAGGCTGCTATTTGGTTCACTGAGCTCCCTTATAATTCAATTTTCACTTGGAACCAACTAAGGGACGTTTTCTTAGCACGTTACTACCAAGTCTCCAAGAAACTAAATCACAAAGACAAAGTGAACAACTTTGTGGCACTACCAGGAGAGTAAGTTAGCAGTTCTTGGGATAGGTTCACTTCATTTTTGAGAAGTGTCCCCAATCACCGCATAGATGATGAGTCACTGAAAGAATACTTCTATCGGGGACAGGATGATAATAATAAAGCGGTATTGAATACTATAGCAGGTGGTTCTTATGGGGAGTGTACTTATGCTGAGATTGCCGAAAAGTTAGAGAAAATCTCCCGGAATAATAAAGCATGGAGTACTAGGAAGTGAGATACGGGGAGAAATACCTTTGCAGTGCAATCCACACACAACCCAGCCACAGATGAGATTCGTGAAGAGATGGTACAGATGAGAACTGAGCTTGGGTTGGTGTTAAAACATGTCACTGGGGGTGCAGAAAAGATAAATGCAATGAACTACTTTTCTAAACCACCACCACCAACTGATGAATATTATTATGAGGAGGATTCCTATGCAGTAAATGATCAGACGGGGGGTTTCCGAATGAATGCCTAAGGCTCCAATCAGGAGAATTGGCGCCAAGGTCTTGGGAACCAAGGACGGAACTATGGTAACTATAACCGTGAGGGTAATTATGTCCGTGATGGAACTTACAACCGCGACAACAACTTTAACAGGGGTAACTATGGTAACAGAAATGATAGGAGTGGGCCTTATGTTCCTCCTCAAAATCGTGAAGTTGCTCCTAGGGATGGTGGAGGTAGTATGGCGCGAGTTGAGGATATGTTGCACAAAATGCTGAGGAGGTTCGATGCTAGTGATGAGCACACGAAAGAGTTAAGGAGTGATGTAGCGGGTATTGGGCAGAAAGTCGACATACATGCAATATCGATTAAGTAGCTTGAGTTGCGAATGGCCCAATTATCTGCTACTGTGAACACACGGCAACCGGGCACTCTCCCTAGCAACACTGTCCAAAATCCGAAAAATGATGGTTACTGTATGGCAATTACTACTCGGGGTGGTAAGCAAACCATTGACCCACCTATGCCATCTATTGTGGAAAAGGTGATGAGAGATAATGATAAGGTGGTAGAGGTTAGTGATGAAGTAGAAGATAACACTGAAAAAGATGCTGAAGTGCCTAAAAAGGTAACTCCCATGCCTAGACCACCACCAACCCTTTCCTCAAAGATTAGTGAAAAAGACCGAGGATGGTAAATATCGGCGTTTTATAACAATGTTGAAGAAGCTTTCTATCAATGTCCCTTTTGTAGAAGCTCTAGAACAAATGCCCGGTTATGCCAAGTTTATGAAAGATCTGGTTACAAAGAAAAGATCGGTCACTTTTGAAGATGATGATAGAATGAAGCATTGTAGTGCTATTGCTACAAGATCTTTAGTGCAGAAGAAAGAAGATCCGGGTGCGTTCACTATTCCTTGTACGATCGGGTTATTACATTTTGCGAAAGCACTATGTGATATGGGGGCAAGCATAAATCTCATGCCCCTCTCGATTTACAAGAAGTTGGGTTTGGGTGATCCAAAGGCCTATAGGGATACTCCACGATATGCTAGTAAAAGTGGAGTCGTTCATATTTCCGGCAGATTTTGTTATTCTTGATTGTGAAGTCAATTTTGAGGTGCCTATTATTATTGGGAGGACATTCCTTGCTACGGGTAGAGCCTTAGTTGATATGGAAAAGGGGCAAATGAAATTTTGGTTGAACAATGAAGAAGTGACTTTCAACATTTGTAGGTCCATGCGGCAGAGTGGTGAGCTCCAATCGGTATCTGCTATATCCTACAAAGTTGGTAAGTCACCCGAGACACAAATAGAAGAACATCTAGGTGTACAAGCACTGGCGGCAGTGATAATGAATTTTGATAATGATTGCATTGAAGAATATGGGTCATTAGTCGCTGCTCTTAATCGTGGTAATGTTAGGTTTAAACCGAAGAAATATGAGCTAGACATGAAGAATCGAGAGTCCCCACCCGCTAAACCATCTATAGAGGAGGCTCCAAAGTTAGAACTAAAAGCTCTCCCACCTCATCTCAGGTATGAATTCTTAGGAAACGGTGACACATTGCCGGTAATCATTGCATCAGACCTAAATGAACAACAAGTTGAGAGTTTGGTGAAAGTGCAAAAAAGGTTCAAAAGAGCTATTGGGTGGACTATTGCGGACATTATTGGGATCCCTCCTGGTATTTGTTCTCATAAAATCCAACTCATACCCGATCATAAGCCAAGTATTGAGCACTAGAGACGCTTAAATCCACATATGCAGGAGGTCGTGAAGAAGGAAATCATAAAATGGTTGGATGCTGGAGTAATATATCCGATCGCCGATAGTAGTTGGGTATGCCCTGTTCAATGTGTACCTAAGAAAGGGGGAATGACTGTGGTCCCCAATGAAAAAAATGAACTTGTTCCAATGAGACCGGTGACTGGATGGAGGGTGTGTATGGATTATCGGAAATTAAATGCATGGACCGAAAAAGACCATTTTCCTATGCCTTTCATGGATCAGATGTTGGATAGACTTGCTGGAAAAGGGTGGTACTGTTTTCTTGATGGTTATTTGGGGTATAATCAGATTTTTATTGCACCAGAAGATCAAGAGAAAACCACCTTTACTTGTCCATATGGGACCTTTGCGTTCAAGAGAATGCCGTTTGGGTTGTGCAATGCACCAGCCACATTTCAGAGATGTATGATGTCAATATTCTCCGACATGGTGGAAGATACTATTGAGGTTTTTATGGATGATTTTTCTGTGGTTGGTGAATCATTCGAGCGGTGTTTGAGCCATTTATCTGAGGTTCTTAAGAGATGTGAAGACTGCAATTTAGTACTCAATTGGGAAAAATGCCACTTCATGGTGAAAGAAGGTATTGTTTTGGGTCATCGCATTTCAAAAAAGGGCATAGAGGTTGATCAAGCCAAAGTCGAGGTAATAGAGAGACTTCCTCCACCTATCTCTGTAAAAAAGGTGTGAGAAGCTTTCTTGGGCATGCAGGTTTTTACAGGAGATTCATCAAAGATTTCTCAAAAATTGCACATCTGTTGTGCAAACTGCTGGAGAAAGATTGTAAATTTTATTTTGATGAATCATATCTTAAAGCATTCGGCAAGATAAAAGAAAAATTGGTATCTGCACCTATCATTATTTCTCCAGATTGGAGCAGTCCATTTGAGGTGATGTGCGATGCTAGTGGGGTTGCCCTTGGTGTGGTATTGGGACAAAGAAGGGACATAATCCTTCATCCCATTTACTATGCTAGTAAAGCCCTCAATGAAGCTCAGAAGAACTATACAGTAACTGAGCAAGAGCTCCTTGCAGTAGTATTTGCTTTTGAAAAATTTCGCTCCTATTTGCTAGGTACTAGAGTTATAGTGCATACTGACCATTCAGCATTGAGATATTTGATGGCAAAGAAGGATGCGAAACCGAGGTTGATTCGTTGGGTATTACTACTGTAAGAATTTGACTTTGAGTTAAGGGATAGAAAAGGGAGCGAAAATCAAGTTGCTGATCACTTGTCCCGTCTATAAGATGAAGCTATGAGAGAGTTGGGGGATAAGACTTATATTGATGACACGTTCCACGATTAGCATGTATTGGCTGCCTCACAAGACTTGATTCCATGGTTCGCAGAAGAGGCATGATTCCATGGTTCGCAGACTTTGCGAACTATTTAGCTAGTGATATTGTTCCATCGGACTTGTCCTTTCATCAAAGGAAAAAGTTCATGTACGATGTAAAGAAGTTCTTTTGGGATGAACCATACTTATATAGGAGTTGTGCTGATGGGCTTATTCGGCGTTGTGTGCCAGAAGTTGAGATGTTAAGTGTTTTAGAGGCGTGCCATTCCCACCCTTTGGTGGACATCATAGTGGTATCCGAACTGCTCATAAGATCTTACAATGTGGTTACTATTGGCCAACTATTCATCAAGATGCTCATGAGTTCACCAAAGCATGTGATAGATGCCAAAGAGATGGCGGCATTTCAAGAAAGCAAGAACTCCATCTAAACCACATTCTTGTGATTGAGTTATTTGATGTTTGGGGCATTGACTTTATGGGTCCGTTTTTGAGTTCTCATGGAATGAAGTATATTTTAGTAGCAGTTGATTATGTATCTAAGTGGGTGGAAGCTATCGCCCTCGCGAACAATGAGGGGAAGAGTGTCACTGCGTTCTTGAAAAACAATATATTCTCTCGATTTGGTACCCCACGGGCATTTATTAGTGATGGGAGATTCCACTTTTGCAAAAAATTGTTCAAGGGATTATTGGAGAAATATGGGGTTCGCCATAATGTGGCCACTCCTTACCATCATCAAACTAGTGGGCAAGTTGAAGTGTCAAATAGGGAGATCAAACAGATTTTGTCAAAAACAGTGAACGCTAGTAGAACAGATTGGTCAAGGAGGCTTGATGATGCTTTTTGGGCCTACCGGACAGCGTATAAGACTCCCATAGGTATGTCCCCATACCAAGTAGTATATGGGAAAGCATGTCATCTTCCGGTTGAATTAGAGCCTAAAGCCATGTGGGCTATGAATAAGTAAAAAATGGACTGGAACGAAGCTGCAGAACAACGGTTAAATGGGTTAAATGAACTCGATGAATTTCGCCTAAAAGCTTATGAAAGCTCAGCCCTCTACAAAGAAAAGATGAAGAAGTACCACGACCTAAATATTGACAAACGAGAGTTTATGGTTGGGGATTCGGTGCTTTTATTCAACTCTAGGTTGCGCTTGTTTCCGGGCAATCTCAAGTCCAAATGGACTGGCCCTTACTTGATCACCCAACTATTCCCTCATGGAGCGTTAGAACTCGCCTTAATGCTACTTGCCGGACCAAGGAGGTAGATAATAGGAAAAGAATTATCAACATAGATTTAGTATAGACTATCTAATAGGCTAGTATTGGTTGGTACGAGGTAATAACTTAGTCAAATACCGAATACAATGCTTAATATGAGGTACAGATAAGGGTTAGTACAGCAACACACGTAGCCGGACCAAGGTGCGGAGTGAAATTTTCTAGATGCCGAACCAAGGATTTAGAGATACATAACTTATCACTTTACATGTAAGATACTAGGAAAGAATTGTTATAGTAAGAATTATCAAGTTAGGAACCTGTGGGAAACACTTAAGCCCTAGTTACTTTTATTAATTGATTAAACTCCGAGATTTGAATCTGTTAGTTGTTTACTTTAATTTAGTTACTCATTCTCTTTAATTCAGAAATAAAACCCCCTTTTTTTTTGTCTTTCGTTTTCTTGGAAAATAGTTGGCTAAATAGTAGTAATAATAGAATAAAGTTAAGTTTGAACTATTTTCCTCGTGGGATCGATCCCAACCTCATTAGTTGGGTTCTTTAATTGATACGACCGCTTTACTTCTTATTTTAGAAGTAAGTTTGAGCGTATCAATTTGGAGAAGAAGAGTTGTT
This sequence comes from Solanum sitiens, assembly GCA_016801875.1. Taxonomy (NCBI): domain Eukaryota; kingdom Viridiplantae; phylum Streptophyta; class Magnoliopsida; order Solanales; family Solanaceae; genus Solanum; species Solanum sitiens. The sequence continues at coordinate 1,281,775 of JABWTJ010000149.1, forward strand.
TGGGATTTTTTATTTTATTATTGGGTGTTTGGGTTTTGGCTTTGAAAAGGGGTTAAATAAGTCTAAAATCAGTTTATTACCGTCCCTTTAAGTTACCAAAAACCCCCATGCTTATTAGGACTTGTAGACATGTCAAAATTGACTTAAAAACGACACAACCGGATCTGGGAGTGGGCTGCGCGTCGCGGGGGAGCCTCCTAATTCTTCCCCAAATAAAATTTGAGGAACTTATCCGTGTGCTAGGTGCGCGTCGTGAGGGCAAGGTCCAATTCTTGGACCTGCTCGCTGCCTTGGGCAGCCTCTTGTCCAATTTTGGGTCTTCCTTGGTGGTCCCCGGGGAGTCGTACCCGGACATTTTGACTCTTAGCATGTCTATTAAGGTACTAGGGTAAATTAGACTGACTTTTAACTCCAAACAACACATGAAAACAAGGTCAACATACAAGGACACACTAGCACGTCTAAAAGGCTAACTTTCTAACCTCTGGGACGTTCTTGAACGTTCGACCTCCAAACTTCATGAAACATAACACACTGCCTATAAACATCATTATAACTCATATAAGTACCTCATGATCCCATGACAAACACATACGAACATAAAAACACTTAAGGCACTTTGGTGACTTGTCGTCGAACGTCTTGGTCGTGCCTTGACGTTTGACTTCTCAATCACCTCAAATCAAGTATACATACTATAAACACTTAATGAACATATTTTAAACTTTTTAAAACACACGTGACGCTCTAAGAACCTAAATTCATTTTTAGGGTTTTACAATATCCCCAACTTGGGATAATTCGTCCTCGAATGACACTTGGAACATCTTAAACATGTTAAGGACTCAATGAACAATAGAGCAGCTCACATCATTCAAAACATTATGACATAGAAGTCAATGCATCAAACTTACAAGAAACATAAACTTTGAGCCATTTAGCACTCAATGCTCACAAGAAAGCAAAAAATTTTATTTACTCACTTTCAAAATGCATCACCAACATAGGTTCTTATCATGTTTATAGGAGGAACATCCTTCTCCTAATCATAACATGGTCTTTTACATTTAGTTTTAAAATGACTTAGGTGAGCTAGAGCCTAACGTGATTTTAATGATGTTCTAAGGTCCTAAATTTGTCTATAATGAGGTATTGAGGCAGTGTCTAAGAGCTTAGGTGCATTGGAAGTCAAACGTCAAGGGACGACTAAGACGTTTGACGACTAAGTCACCTATGTGCCTCATATGTGGTTATATGTGTTTATGTGTGATTCATGAGGTTATAATGTCCTTAAATGAGTTATTATGGTGTATATAGGCAATGTGTATAGTTTTGTGAAGTTTGGAAGTCAAACGTCCGAGAACGTCCGTGACGTTCGAAAGGTTTGCCTTGAAATGACCTTGTGTGTCTAAGCATGTTTCGTTGAGTTTTACGTGTTAACTTTTTATGAAATCCATGTGAGAGGTCCTAAACTCATATACAAGCATGTTTGGGTTTGAAACGACCGGAAAAACATCCCCAAGGACCAACCAATGGTCCTTGATGAAGGACCCATGTTGGTGGCGAAGACTATCCAAGACAGCCCACCTACGGATGGCAATTAACGCCCAGTGGGTCAGTCGATGCCCCATAGGTGAGGTCTCATCGATGGAAACTTAGGAGTGGGGAAGGAGAGGCGAAATACCTAACTCAGTCCCAAACCACAGACCAGCAGGATAGTCTGCTTGTCAAGGGACGGGCCGTCGATGATCCTTCTGTTTGTGAGGTTGTTCCTTCGCACCTTCACTGTTAGTTGAGGGGTGAAGTTGTAAATTCACTCCACATCAAAATTAGAAGTTTGACGGTTCCTAAAGTGTCTTTTGGGTATTTTAAACATGCATATAAGTCTTTAACACTTCGAAGAATTTATTCTACCCAATCAAAACCCAAATTCCGTTAGAAGTTCTTTAGAACTCCATTGAAACCAAAACTCAAGGAAGAGCTTGGATTGGAGATTTGAGTGGTGATTCTTCATAAAATTGGAGGATTAGCATCATTTAGGTATGGTTTTTGATCCTTGAAACTCTATTCATCAAGGAGCCCAAATTCAAAGAAGTTTTCTAAAGTTTTCAAAGATGAACTAGTCCAATTTTATGATCTATCCATGGGTTCTTGCATTAAAGGTTTTTAATAATTGAATATTTATTGAATTATTGTTATTTAGATGATTTTAACTCATTTATCCTATGAACCTATTTAATTTATGAACCCTAGTTTGTGTCTACTTTATGGGTTAAGTGATATTGTCTTAATGTTTATGAATTTTACAGTAGTTTTTATGGGTTATCTAATGATGTAAGAATTGTATTCAATTGATGTCTAGTTGGTCTTAGATTGATAAGTTTATATTGAATTTACTTAGATTAATTCAGTATTATGATTTATGTATTGAATTGATGTTCATGGCTATGCGTAAGGGCCTTATGATATTCAATTGGATGATTTAGCATTGGATTGAAGTGTTGAGGATGGGGTGGTGGTACGCTTCCCTAATTACCTTTATTTTATGTTAATTAGACTCCAATTATGTTTTGATTGATAGGGTTCACTTATGGTGGCGATGTTATGTGATTGAGTGGCCTTGTCGGTGTTACTTTATGTATTATGATGATCATGTCCTTGCCGGTAAACTACTTGAAGTAATATGATGATTTGTGTAGTTTATTATGTGAAGTGTGATCATATCTACCTATATGTGAAGTAATGTGAAAGTATGTGTTCTTTTATTGATGTTGTTAGGGGATCATGTTAGACTATGACTATGTCTTCATGTGTGTAGTCATAGAGTTGATGTATGATTGTTCCTACTTTTCTATATGAGTCTAAGATGGTTATAGTGAAGATGATATAGCAGTGTATAGGATGACTTAAAGATGATAATGGTTGTTCCTATGTGCTTCTAGAATGACATGCAATATGTGCTAAAGTGAAGTATGTTGAGTCTTGTATTGGTAGACTTGTGTGCCTTAGTTAATGCATGTATGAATGTGAATATGAGATGTCTTTACTTAGGTGATAAATCCTCTTAGTCTTGAACGTATGAATGATATGTGAGATTGAATGATGTTAAGATGGCCCTTTATGTGAAACCTTGAACCTAATGGTAAGGTTATGAAACTTGAAGTAGAAAGCTGTAATGGTATCCTTCTTGTAATGAATGATGGACTTAAGATTGATTGTCTGGAACGACATCATATCAATCCTTAGGAAAGTCATGAGGAGCTTCTTGTCGCCATTCTAAGGTATCCCTAGGGGACCTCTTTGGTAGTGTAAATGTAATTGGGTTATGAACATGGTATAGAACCCCTTTGTATGAACCTTAATGTGAATTACTCTATGAGTACAAAGGCTAGCACCAAGTGAGTATGGAAAGGGAAGTAGTTCAAGATAAAGTATGACAAAGTAAGCCCTTCATATTTCTTAACCATGTGCCTACATGGGATGTGTCCAAGTTCTACCATTGGCAAGTAGAACACCCTCATCGGAGATGGTTAGAACTCCGGATTACATGTTTTGCTACCATGGTCTCTGTCGGTTATTGCCTATTCTAATAATGTGGCATACCTATTAGCATTGGATGAGTTCTATGAAGTTTAGGTGGTGGTATAGGATGCTATCTAGACATTGCACAATATGATTTGAAGATGTTAGTGAGAGTCCCTAGGTCTTCTCCAAGACCATTACTTGAATGTCCTCTATGTGATCAATGTTTCTTAATGAACTAATGAAATATTGACTTATGTTAGAAAGCATGTAAATGAATGAGTACCTAATCTAGAGTGACTTAAGTATTACTTAGTTAAAGTGTGAAGAGGTTATAAGGGATGATCTCTTCATGTCTTATGTAGGGAAGTCTTGAGAATGACTCTAGTTAGGGAAGTTGGTTAATTCTTAAGGCATGACTAAACTTATGTAGTCTTAAAGATTATTTAGGTAACCTTGAATAGAGGCTGTGGGCGTTCTCTTTGAGGAGTACTTAAGCAAGTCTTTTGATAGCCTAGTAAGGTGAATGTCATATCTTATATGTTCATGTGTTTGGTGTATTGTAAGTGTGTATGTGTCTCGTTATATGTAGTCTTGAGGATCATTTAGGCATGCTTAGAGAGGGTGTATGGGAGGTCTCTCTTTGTATAGCTTGTGAGTATTACGATAGATTTTAGTGGGGAAGTTACATGCTAGAAGGTGTCTTAAGTAAAGGTAAGCAACATCACTGTAACAGTGAAGAAGTTCAATGTACAATGAGTTGAGGTCACTGTAATGTGTTCCTAAAAATGTTCTAAATTGACTAAATGTTATCTTATGTGTTTCTAAGTTGATAAATGTTGTTCTTATGATTATATTAAGATATTTAAATCAAAAGATGCATGTTTTCAATAAATGTCCATTTTCATGATTTTTATGCATTATGCCATACTTAGTACATGTGGTTGTACTAATTCCATGCTTTTATCTATCTCTATAGTGATTAGTAGGTGAGGAGCATTTGGGAAGCAAGACTTAGATCGTAGCATCGTTCAAGTGAAATTGAAGTATGTCCTCATTTGACTCGAGGGCATATATGTCTTCTATGTTTCTTGTTGAAATATTGTAATAGACTAAGTATTTCTATATTCGTATTGTATGGGCCGTGTCCCAAGTATTCTCGTGTCTAAGATTTGATGAAATGAGACTTAGTATTTCATATGGATTTTATATGAAAGAGTTTTTAAATACTATGAAATGTTTTGTGAAAAGTTTTAATTCCGCACTACTTTTCACTATGTATATGCGATGAACGATACGAAAGGGATTGTATAAGACCTCCGAGAGGTTGAGTACTCCGGTTGCACTCCGAGAGTGCCATATCATTTAGTGTGTGATATCGGGATGTGACAAGCTGGGTATTAGAGAATAGGATATGAAAGTAGTCTTAGGAATCAAAAAGTCTCAAAAAGTAACGTCTAGTAGAGTCTCGACCATCGACGACACATCTATGGGCGAGAGGCTATAGGAAGATAGAGTTTCCCTTGTTTTCTACTCCTATGTCGTTCTGTAGAGTAAAAGTTATAAGTACTCTTTTTGTATGGTTTTCCTTGTGTTTCTAGGAACATGAATACGAGGAGGACACCTGCTAGGAGAGTTGAGAAGAATAATTGGCATGAGGAGATTCCTCCTCAAGATGAGCAAGTTGAGCAATGTGTTCAAGGTGATCAAGTGCCTCCCCAAGATGATCAAGTCCCTATTATGGAAGGAGGAAATGAGGTTCCGGTGGTTCACCCGGAATTGACTAATAGAGAGATTAGAGAGGCTTTGTTTGCTTTAGCCGAGCCGTGACTACTCAAGTGAATTTGAGTATAGAGCCTAGGGTGAATGTAGTGGATATAACTATGAACTCTAGGTTGAGAGACTTTGTGAGGATGAATCCTCCTATATTTCTTGGCTCTTAGGTGGGAGAGGATCCCCATGAGTTCCTTGATGGTGTGTACAAGATGTTGAGTGCTATGGGGGTTACATTTAGGGAGAAGGCGGAGTTGGATTCGTATCAATTAAGGGATGTTTCTCAAATATGGTACATTCAATGGAAGGATAATAGGCTGGTTAAGTTGGGTCCTATTGAGTGGGAAGAATTTAAGGAAGATTTTCTAGGTAAGTACTTTCCCCGTGACAGGAGGGAGGTGGAGGTAGAGGAGTTTATCAATCTCAAGAAAGGCAATATGAGTGTTGAGGAGTACTCTTTGAAGTTCTCAATGTTGTCTAGATATACACCGTCCTTAGTGTCTAATCGTAGGGATGAGATGAGTCATTTTGTGATCGAGGTCGCTGACTTAGTGAGGGAAGAAGGTCGTACGGCCATGCTACATGATGATATGACCTTAGCTAGACTCATGGTCTATGCACAATCAATTGAGGAGTCAAAACTTGGAAGGATTGGTAGAAACTTGAAGAGAAGTGGTTCAAGTGATCAAGGGCAACCTAGGTTCAAAAAAAGGGATCAAACTCAAGATTGACCTAGTGCTCCTAAGGTAAAAATTGAGAAATGAGGTGGTTCTCAAAATGTCAAGCCTACATGTGTCACTTGTGGAAAGAGGCATTATGGTGAGTGTCTAAGGGTTACCGGGAGTTGTTTTGGATGTGGAAAAGATGGTCACAAAGTAAGAGATTGTCCTAATAGAGATGGTAAGAAAGTTGCTCCTAATGTTCAAAAGGATGATGCTCCAACAACGAGGCGTTTCTATGCACTCCAGACTAGAGGAGAAAAGCCGGATGAAAGTTATGATGATGTTGGTAAGTCCTTGAATTTCTCTTTTTAGTGATATGAGTTCCTTCTAAGTGGGGAGTATGGTTATTAGATGGGATAGAAAGTCATAGAAGTTTGTTGCATGTGCTGGTGCTTAGGAGTCTTGTTGAAATTGAATTTCATTGAATTCTTGCATTGTGTATTTTATGAAGCTATGATAATTTTGTATAAGGTGTTTATATGATTTTACCTTGCATATTAGCATGTATCTATCATGAATTGCCTAAAAGTTGCATAATTCACTGTAGCTTGCTTGCTCACTGTGAAAATTTTGAGAATTTGACTAATTAATTCTTTGGTCTAAAATTGTAGTAATGTGGTTATAACTGATGTATATGAGTATTATAATGAATATAAAATAAGTTTTTGCAATTTGGAATGAAGCATGTGAGCTTTATAGCATGATGAGTTATCGAATGTCTTTTAGTTTCTTGTTGTGTTGTGATTCTCTTAATTATGTGAAATTGATGTTTCTCCTTGATGTGTGTTGTATAAGATGTTATATGTTATGGTTATTAGCTGTTAAGATTGAATATCTATTCTTGGAAGTGTTCGGAGAGTGGCAAGTGTCATTCGAGGACGAATGTGGTCCAATTGGGGGAGATTGTAAGATCCCGAAAATGACTTAGGTGAACTAGATCCTAACGTGGTTGCCATGATGGTCAAAGGTCCTAAATTTGTCTATAATGAGGTATTGAGGCAGTGCCTAAGATTTTAGGTGCATTGGAAGTCTAACGTCAAGGGACGACTAAGACGTTGGACAACTAAGTCACCTATGTGCCTCATATGTGTTTATGTGTGATTCATGAGAGTATAATGTCCTTAAATGAGTTATTATTGTTTATATAGGCAGTGTGTCTAGTTTCTTGAAGTTTGGAGGTCAAACGTCCGAGAACGTCCATGACGTTCGAAAGGTTTGCCTTGAAATAACCTTGTGTGTCTAAGCATGTTTCGTTGAGTTTTATGTGTTCGTTTTGGATGAAATTCATGTGAGAGGTCCTAAAATCATACTAGCATTTTTGGGTATGAAACTTTCGGGCAAACATCCCCAAGGACCAACTAAGGGTCCTTGAGGAAGGACCCATCTTGGTGGCGAAGACTGTCCAAGATAGACCACCTATGGATGGCAATTGACGCCCAGTGGGTCAGTTGATGCCCCGTAGGTAAGGTCTCATCGATGGACACTTAGCTTGGGGAAGGATAGGCCAAAGAGGAACCTCACTCCCAAACCACGGATCAGCAGGACGGTCCGTTGGTCAAGGGTAGGGCCGTCGATGGGCCTTTTGTCTATGAGGCTGTTCCTGCTCAACTTCACTGTAAGTTGAGGGGTTAAGTTCTAAATTTACACCACGTCCTAATTAGAAGTTGGGCGGTTCCTAAAGGGTCTTTTGGTTATTTTAAACATGTTTATAAGTCTTTAACACTTGGAAGAATTTATTCTTCCAAATCAAAACCCAAATTCCTTTTGAAATTACTTTGAACTCCATTAAAGCCAAAACTCAAGGAAGAGCTTGGATTGGAGATGTGATTGGTCATTATTCATCAAATTGTAGGATTAGCATCATTTAGGTATGTTTTTTGATCTTTGAAACTCTATTAATCAAGTAGCCCAAATTAAAAAAAGTTTTCTAAAGTTTTCAAAGATGAACTCGTCCAATTTTATGATCTATCCATGGGTTCTTGCATTAAAGGTTTTTAATCATTGAATATTGATTGAATTGTTTTTATTTAAATAATTTTAACTTAATTAACCTATGAACCCATGTAATTGATGAACCCTTGTTTTTGGCTACTTTATGGGTTAAGTGATATTGTCTTAATGCTTATGAATTTTAGAGAAGTTTTCTATGGGTTATCTAATGATGTGAGAATTTTATTCAACTGATGTGTAATTGTTCATAGATTGATAAATAAATATTGAATTGACTTAAATTTATTGTGTATTATGATTTATGCATTGAATTGATGTTCATGGCCATGGGTAAGGGCCTTATGATATTCAATTGGATGATCTAGGATTGGATTGAAGTGTTGAGGATGTAGTGTTGGTACCCTTCCCTAGTTCACTTTATTTTATGTTAATTAGACTCCAATTATGTTGTGATTGGTATGGTCCACTTATGGGGGTGGTGTTATGTGATTGATGTGGAGTTGTCGGCGTTACTTTATGTATTATGATGATCATGGCCTTTTAGGCAAACTACTGGAAGTGATATTATGCTTTGTGTAATTGATTATGTGAAGTATGATCATATCTACCTATATTTGAAGTAATGTGAAAGTATGTGTTCTTCTATTGATGTTGTTAGGGGATCATGTTAGACTATGACTATGTGTTCATTTGTGTAATCTTAGAGTTGATGCATGATTGTTCCTACTTGTCTATATGAGTCTATGATGGTTATATTGAAGATGATATAGTAGTGTATATGATGACTTAAAGATGATAATGGTTGTTCCTATGTGCTTCTAGAATGACATGTAATATGTGCTAAAGTGAAGTATGTTGTGTCTTGTTTTGGTAGACTTGTGTCCCTGACTTGATGCATGTATGAATGTGAATATGAGATGTCTTGATCCTCCTAGTCTTGAACGTATGAATGATATTTGAGGCCTTGAATGATGTTAAGAGGGTGCTTTATGTTAAACCTTGAACCTAGTGGTAAGGTTATCAAACTTGAAGTAGAAAGTCATAATGGTATCCTTGTTGTAATGAATTATGGACTTAAGATTGATTGAATGGAACGAAATCATATCAATCCTTAGGAAAGTCATGATGATCTTCTTGTCGACATGGTAAGGCAGCCATAAGGGACCTCTTTGGTAGGGTAAATGTAATTGGGTTATGAACTTAATATGGCACCCCTTTGTATGAACCTTAATGTGAATTATTCTATGATAACAAAGGCTAGCACCGAAAGTTTCTTACTCATTTTGGGGGTCTTACAATAACTTTCTCTGGTTTAAACCTAAAGCCTTTGAGGATCACCATTTCCTTATTTGTCAGGTTGATGACATTGCTTATAAATAAACTGTTACGGATATAAAATATTCTTAGGCTAGCTGTATGGATATCAATTATTTCCATATACCTTTCATTATTGAGGTAGGAATTTACTACAAAAATCTCTGTGTATTGCTTCATTGTATCGTAGCTAACTTAACTACTGTACTTCTTGGAACTTAGTTTTAATTGAATCTAATGCTCAGAGTCTAAAGAACAAGTTCGTCATAATGTTTCAGGACGAGTCTGGTCTGATATGGTTTTTAAGTTAAGAGGAGAAATACCTTAAGCTGAGTCATATGTAAAGAATAATATCTGGACAGCTCACTGTATGTTTTCCCTGCTGAAGATAGCTAATCTCCGTTCTATGACCTTTTGATATGTTTTATAATATTTTGTCTACAAATTTGTCCTTCTTTCTATATCTGCTTCTGTTTTTTAAATGGAGATGGAAGAACTTATATGGTGAAAGGTCAAATATGTGATTAATTATATATGTATTAGTGGCTTTTAGATGTTAACCAAAGTCGATGTCAAATGGATTTATAAGTCATCATGGTTCAGTAATTAACTTGCATCTTAATTAGCTCATGAGCTTCTGTTTCACAAAAGCTTGACACAAGCAATCCCTACTCTTTGTTCATTAGTGAACATATGGAAAGAAAGTAATACATAAGGTTTTAAAAGACATGAAGGTTAATACACAGCTAAAGGAAAAACAAAGAGTGCGTCTGGAACAAAAATCTGAGAAAAATTACATAATAGGAGTAGAAGGACCTCTTTAATTTTAGTTTACATATATAAGAACCTCGAATGAAACAAAAACAATAACACATGACCTTTCAGTTCAATAAATAACTCCTAAATAATCGGAATACATGACCAACAGCTAATTGATTAAGTCTTACATAAAACAAAAGCAGTAAAATTAAATTTACTGCAGTTAAAATGAAGATTCCTAACACTTCTCGTTTTGAAAACTGTAAACTGAAATTTTCTGTCAGAGAAGCTCGAGTTTGCTGACCGGTAAAGGCTTCTAAATAGGTCTGCTTCCTGGTTTTCAGACATGCAGTAGACTAGAGTCACTTTTTCCCTTAGTTGTACTTCTCTCGAGAAATAGAACTTGATGTTGAAATGCTTGGTCTTCTTGTGAAACACTGGATTGTTTGAGATTGTGATAGCTCTCTGGTTGTCAACAAGAATGATAGTACTTTTTTTCTGTTTCAAATATAACTCACACATGATCTTTCTAAGCCACAAGACTTGGTTTACTGATCCTGTTGCTGTTGTAAATTCAACTTCTGCAGTGGATTGTGCAACTATTTCCTGCATTTAGATGACCATGAGAAGATTCTTTAACCTAGGTTTAAACAATGGCCAGAGGTACTTCTCATATCATCTGCCGATCCAGCCCAACCACTATTTGAGAATCCAAGTAACTTTAAGATTAGACACTTCTCAAACTTTACACCGTAGTCAATACCTTTAACATATCTTGATATTCTTTTTGATGCTCTTAAATACAATTAACTTACACACTGCATAAAACGAGGTGAGAGACTTATAACAAATATGCTATGTTTTATTGCTTACAATCATTGAAAATTTTTGGGTTGAGCTTTCTAATAGTTTACTCGATTTTAGAAGTGATTTGTCATAGCAAATTTGTCTTCTTCATTCTGTAGTTGCTGCTTAGCTGCGAAAAAGAGAATTTCAGGTATTTTCCTCTTCTAATTCGAATTTCTTGTTGCTTCCATAAAATTTATTGATGGAGTTTTGATGTTGTTTTATTCAAGTTAGTCATTTTGTTTTTCCTATTTTCTAACATTAATAGGTTAAAAGTTCCATAATACGCAATGCTTTCATACTTGTCAGTATAATATCATTGGGTCGAGCATTCTAATAGTTGACTCAATTCTATGAAGTGTATTATGAGTTTGAAGATTCATATTTTATCATTTATGTATGCACAAACTTGTTTGATCTAATATAATGACTTTTTGTATCTAGACTAATACAAATTTATTTCGTGAATAAGCTGTGAAAAAATAACTAAACAAACAGGTAGATGGAGAACATGAGAGACAGAAACTTGTGATTTATATCAAGTGTTATATTGGAGTAGTTACAGGCTCACTATGCTGAAAGAAATATTAGAATGAAAGAAGAGTACAATTGCTGAAATATCATCTACAACTATCTCCCTCCTCTTACATTTCCGTGCATGAACAACACATTGAACAAGATGTTGTGCTATTTTTGCCCTATCTGCAGAAACAACTGCATTCTCAGATTTTCTCATGTACATTTACATGAAGAAAAAAAAATATGTTGGTCGTGAAAACAATCATATTTTCTCATGTTCATTTAGCAGGAAGAAAAATCATGTTACAGAAACTAACATCTTTGCTATAAGTAAACTTATAAACTATTATAATTCTTAGTGACATCTATCCTTATATTCAACACTTTAGTGTTTATCTGATGGTAACAAGTTGTTTGCATCTTAGATTTTTTGTTATTCTTTATCTTTGAAAAACTTTTTTATGTCCTCTTAAAGGTTATGGCACCTAATAAGCAGTGTATGCCAACTTGTTGACAATTGTCTCGACGAAATCTACTTGACCGGCATCCAAAAAGTGGAAATCCACCAGATTTGGCAAATATCTTATTTGAGACTCGTAAGAAAGATAACAAGCTTGTTGAACCTGAAACGATTGAAAAACATCTGCGTTTTGTAAATTAAATATGTTAATTACTTAAAATTGTAATGTGTTATAATATAAAATGTTCTTTGATATATTGTTGTAGGCTCAACTCGATGAAATGGTTCAAGTAGATCCATCTATACCTGCCATACAGATTTTTGAAAAATGTTTTGGACCTCAAACTTGTACCCACGTATTTAGATTTGGGGGTGGAGTAAAGACAAAATACTTGAAAGGTGGAACTTCCTCAAAAGCTGAATTGTTATCTGCTCTACGATCAACTCGAGAGGATATCAAATCTTTGAATGAAGAGAACAAATCCTTGAATGAGGAAAACAAATCCTTGAACAATAGCTTTTCTACCTTAGAAGATTCAATGAAAGAAGTACTAAATATTAAAAAATTCTTATAGGGTCATAATCACATGTACCAGCTGAAACATCATCCTTTTCAACTAAATGACCACTACCTTTTCAGCCAACCATGTTAGTAACAATATACCCAACTTTTTTTCTGTTCTGTTAATTGTGTACTAGAATAAGCTACAATATTAAAATTGAATCTTTTCTGATCTAATTGATGAAATATATGGACAACTTTTGATTTGTCGTTAGGAACCGTGGATCTTACTTTGTGTGAGAATTCAGTTGAAAATTCATTTTTTTAACTGCAAGTAGAAACTTTACCCTCTGAAAACTATTGAAGCTTATATATGGAAGATACATGTCATGTTGGTTGGAGATGGTTGCCTATTTGTGTGACGTTAACACTATAATTAGTGTTTGCAGATACATATTTTAGCTACTTTGTGCTTTGGTGAGTGAATTAGGTGGAATAATCACGTGCTAATACTAGTAATTATCTTACCAATTGCGTAGATAATAACTTGGGAAATCCTGCTATTAGTAGTATGTTTATTTCTTTATGATCTCCAAGTCAACTAGGTATGCTAAGTCTCACTCTCAGAGTAAATGCTTTTTTGACACATTCTTCTCTAGAAACTTTTAAGTTGAGGATACACAAACTGTTAATTATGTGCCAATGAAACTGACAGTAAAGGTGAAACATGAGAAAATAGATCAATTTCTTTTGGGAAATTCTGAAAATGTGAAAGTTCTCAATGTTCAATGTTCTTTTAGACTTGATGGTTATGTTATAAGTTAGATAATATGTGACAATATAGATTGATGGTTCTCTGCTGCAAGATTGTTGCCAACTACTTTGTTTTAACATTTTGTCCCAACATCTAGTTACTCCCTCTTGTCTTTTATGTTATTCATTCAATCCACCAGGTATTGCGCCCTTCGACAATGGCTGATCTGTGGGCTCCATATTGAGTCTTATTATTAGAGTTAGTAGTTCCAATGTTAAGTGTTGACAACATTAGTTGGAGTTACATTTGAACTCTTAATTTATTTAAACAAGGTCAGTTAGAGCAGGAGACGAGTTGAAGTGAGGTGACGAGACAAGACGAGATGAGTTCAAAGACTGATGCATTGTAAGTGTACATATTTTTTTTGCTGGCTGTGTTTTAATTTCTACACAACTTCATATCAAAATAAATTTTGTTTTGAAATTTTCTACTATGATGCAAAAATATCGCTGTCGGCTACTCTATTTTAACATTTATTACCGATATGTTAATCTAGCTCGTCTTCTATGTTAATTCATTCAATTTGTTTCTATTATCTGCAGAATGTTATTTAGTTGTGGTTCTTCAAAATAGATGTTAGATTTTTGTCTAAAGTATCTCAAAGTTTTCTAATAGATATTTCTTTTTTCTTGTAGTTTTTCTTGATGTTTTTTTATATCACTTGACAAAGACAAAAGTTTTAAAGTTTTCTGTTAGACTTTTGTTCAGTCTTCAGTGGAGATGCAAGATTAGAAGATGAACTAACTCATTATTATTTTGCTATGAATGTTTTACAAAACTTTTGATGTTATCCAAGATTTTTTGTTAAACAAATATAGAAACTAACATCATGAGATAAAGAATCACACTCTTATCTGTAACTTCCTTACTCCTTTCACAAGCTTTATGATATTTTTCTTTCCATATTTTTAGTAGTAATCATTTAGGTATTTGTTGATGAATTTAGCTTCTTGTAATATTAATGGTACAGAGATCAAAAGTGGTCGGTTAGAGACCAGAATTATTTATAGTCTATTGGTCAATCTAGGACCAAACTTGCTGCTCGTCTCTAATTTATAAGCTAGGACTACAATGATTCTCGTCTTTAAAGCTGTTTAGGACCAGATTATTTTTCATCCTTAAAACTTTTTGAGGACCAGTTTGTTAAGGTCGTTATAGCTGTTCTAGGAACAAATTTTTGATGGTCTCAAATGCTATTTTATGACGAGGTAACACTTGTCTCTAAAACTCTATTAGGACGACATTGCTTACCGTCCCAAAAGTGGTTTAACGACATGAATTCCATGATATAAATGGTGTACTTGAGACCAAATATATAGTCGCTAAAACGGTTTCACGACCAGAATTTTGGCCCATCTCAAAACCATTTAGGGACGAGATTTTTCAACTCGCCCTTACATACTAGTAGCCAATGTTTTTTCTAGGACGAGTGACAACCATTTTTTTATAGTTGCAGTAGCTCATTCGAGACCAGATTTCAACTTTTAGGGACTAGATTTCCGTTCCTTTAAAACTATTTTTCTTGTAGTGATATTCGAGCATACTCTTTCACCGAATAAGTAGACTTAATGGGGATAAAGTGAGTGCATTTCGTCAACTTATCCATAATAACCCATATTTAGTCATTTTGCCTACGTGTCCGAGGCAAACCCACTACGAAGTCCATATTAATGTCTTCTCACTTCCAAGTAGGAACATTTATTACTTGAGTAAAACCACCCGGATTTTGATGCTCGGCCTTTACTTGTTGGTAATTTGGACACCTATCCACATATTCCGCTATGTTCCTTATTAAACCATCCCACAAATTGAACTCTTGAAGATCATGATACATTTTGGTGGTACCTTGATAAATAGAATATCAGGAACCGTGAGCTTCTTCAAAAATTCGCTTCCTCAAATCATTAACATCTTGCACACACAAACTACCTTGGTACTCAAGTACACCATCCCCGTCTTGGGAGAATGACTCATCAAACTTTCCAAGAACTGATTCATTCAACTCCATCAATAAAGGATCAAGATGTTGGTTAGACTCCACCTCAACCACTAAAGACGATTCGGAGTTTTGGTGGACCATAATACCACCATTTGGAGAATCATCTAACTGAACACCCAACCGAGCCAACCTATGAACATCTTTCACTAGGTCTTTCTTACCTTCTTCCACATGGGACACACTACCCATGGTCATACGACTTAAATCATCCTCCACCATATTGGCCTTGCCGAGGTGGTATAGGACACTCATGTCGTAATCCTTCAAAAGTTCAACCACCTTGTTTGTCGGAGATTCAACTCCTTTTGAGTAAACAAATATTGAAGACTCTTGTGGTCGGTAAATACATCCACATGGACACCATAAGGATAATGCCTCAATATTTTCAAGGCAAACACTACGGCTGCTAATTATAGGTCATGAGTTTGGTAATTCTTCTCGTGCACCTTGAGTTTTCTTGAGTCATAAGCTATCACCTTACCATGTTTGATGAGGACAAAACCCAAACCTACTTGGGAAGCGTCACAATACACTACGAACCCTTGGGTACTGTCATACCAGGACTTCATACCTCGGATGAGACCGGCGTCGTTAACCTCTTCGAGGTCGCATACAAGCCTCTTAGCATGGTCATAACATGTGCTTATTAAAAATTGCGGAAAAATTAAAAACTTTTATTATACTAATGAAGTGTACTTAGACTTCATACTTAAGATTTATATAGAAATACGATATTCTAATACTTGTCTCACATATGTATAACCATCTAAAGAGTGCAAATATGGACTTAGCCAATAATAGTCAATATGCCATATAGGCCTTAATACAAAAGAATCCAAAGAACATAACGGAATAACGTATTCTAAAAATACCAAATCATCATAAGGCTGGAAATTGAAATGGTAACGTCCCAAACTTTATGACCTACCATGACTTGGAGAAAGAGTTCCAAGCTTCTTCAACTAAACCTGCTTAACTTCAATGGCCGAAAGCTACAGTTGTAGTAAAATAAAGTAATGGGGTTAGTACGCCAAATGTACTAAGTATGGGTATATGCACATAACACATAGGGACATGCATGAAAAAGTATCATTTATTATTCTTTAGAAAACATGCTAAGTAATATAAAAGTCTTTAATGCACATACCATATAACACATACAAGTTAAAGCATGATCATAATCAAAGACATATTCTCATAGAGTCATGTTGATATTTCATATTCAATAAATCTTATAAACACAACATACAAAATATTTACCCATGATCCCATCCCCAACCTACAAGTGCAATGGTCATGTGAAGCCCTATAACCCCACAAAACCAAGTAAATAAGATAGGAGACCATAAGTAGAGCTTTGCTTCATATAACTTGTAACATAGTTAGTTATCATTAACATAGCAATATAGACAAATAACATATTTATCATAATATCCAACATTCATATAAAAGTAACATCACATATCGTAAACATATATCTTGCATATCATCATATTACTTATGAACAATCTTCTAGTATTTCCCTTAGAGTCAACTTGTGCAATGTCTAGGTAGCGTCCCATACCACTACCTATACTAAGTCAACTCCTCGATCAAGTCACCCTAGTCAGCGTTCGTTTACTTGTTTTTCGTTTTACATGAGGGAACATACATTAACCGACATAGACCATGTGAGCTAAATATGGAATCCGGTGTCTTCCCACACCGAAAAGAGGTGGTCCTACCGGCCAAAGTAAAACCGAACATGACGTAGCTTTCTAGGTGGATCCACTAGCTAGTATCCTATAGTTCAAGAACTAGGAGATGTATTAGATATGCATAGTTCCACATTACATGACAGCCTCAATCTCATGAGAATCTGTGTGAACCTACCTTTCCCTAGGGAAGGGACACTTCCCATATCTAGTTCATCGGTGCTTAGCTTAAGTCCCTTTTCTTGAAATAACCTTTAATTTGTCTTTTATCAAAAACTTATCATAGGTCATAAGAGATTATCTACTTGTATAACATGATCATGATCTCTTTTAGATTAGATGAGAATTATCCTTTCATCGTAACCATTCATACGTGAGATTTACATGGCATAATCATCTTGTGTAAAGCATACAAGAGAGTATCATAACTTGCTTATTCATATTCTTATCATAATCTCATGATTTACCTGTTCATAGTCCATCATATTCACATAGCAACATCATACATACTTTTATAACATAGCATCATGACTTATAGGCTAGCATAAACATCTAAGAGTAATCACGTTTAGAAGACTTACATCTTCCTTCCAAGAATCTTATTCATCATGCAATATTTATAATCATACATAGTGAAATACTCAATGACATAATCAAGAACAACTCATAAAATCATGTACAAGATCAATGCATAACATAAAAGAAGGTAAACGGGTCATTAAAGGGTTCATTCAAACCTTACATTCTAACCCTAATGTTTTCACGTTATCAAACACTACAAACAACCCATTCGAAACCATCACATAGAGAAATAACATGTGTCACACGACATTCAAACATTATCAACCAATTACTCAACAATTCATGCGAAATCAAGTATAGAAAATGTTTACTTTTCATTGAAAATCATAAATCTAGTGTTGGGAAGAAAATCCATTTTGTAGAATACAAACCCTAGTATTCGAAGTTGTTGAAAATTATCTTGAGAGGACCTCTTGGGGAAAGGAATCCCAAGAGTGAAAACCCATACCTTATAGATGACGAATCCACGAAATCTGATTGGAAACTTCGAAACCTTCGTCTTCTTCCTTAAGCTTTTCTTGTTCTTCAATGGAGTTTTGAAAAGAGAGCGTTCTTGAGAGATTAAGAGAATTTTTTTAGGACCTACGGTAATTACTAAAGTACCCCTAAGTCGTTAGGACCATAACCAACCCCTTTGGATCATCCTAGTTTAGGTACTAGGATGTTTCTTTAGTTAGTTATTCGGTTAGGTCACCCGGTTAGGTCTTAGGATTTCGGGCACCTGAGTTAGTTAATTTTAATTATTCCTAGGTTAGTTAGTTAGTTAGTGATGTTAGTTAGGATATAGAATTATTTAGGGAGCTCGGCCCCACATGGTTTGGTCTGACATGAGCCTGCCCCCTAACAGCCCTAACCGAATTCGGTTGGGCTTGTCTCTCGGCCGTTGGTAGCACATGTGCTTGCACATGTGTTGCGTGCACTTTCCCTAACCTTGCACTTTGGAAAGTTCACTTATTGTCCAAGGATCCTCACAACGTCCTTGGGAACTGCTTAATCTACATTGTCATTTTAAATGGTCATGTGCTATGGTACCTAGTCTTGACACTTGAATACCTCGTACCTAATGTTCTAAGAATTCAAAAATCTTAGCTTAGTCTTCATTGCCGGTACAATTCCTAAACAAGCTTGGATTGGAGTATTTGGTGATCAAGGTGTATTTTCATTTACTTGTGAATACATACAAAATTGGCTAACACCCTTAAGCCAATATTTTTGAACAAGCCCAATATTACTAAATACTGGACAATGGGATGCCTATATACCTCAATACATATTCTTAAAACCTAATAGTTTCTTCACTAGACAAGTACATTTTCTGGGAACATTATTTTAAGCATTATTAAATAGATTAAGCTCTAGTCTATGTCATGGAATTTCCGGAGTGTTACATTATCCCCCCCCCCCTTAGGTACATTCGTCCTCGAATGACACTTAAATCTTTTGGAGGGCACGAAAAGACTCAATACTAGAAGGAAAACTAGCACATAACATATCATTACACTTAGCACTCAATTTATGATGCACAACATATAAGAGCTACATATTCATAAAACATAGTGAGAAATTTCCTTGTCAACCTTATCATAAGCTCAGAATGCATCAAAGAGTTACCATGCTATCAATCTTCTCAAGATAAAAACAAAACAACAAATCTCAAGAAAACATATGCATACAAGTTTCACATAAGTGCAAGAATAGAGTAAGAAGACATCTTCTTAAAACTCTAGTTGGTACTATCTTTTACCAAAACATGCACCTATTTAGTAATCAAGTTAAATTTTTCATTCTTGTTAAATTGGGAATGAAGTCTTTATAAGCCAATCTTTATTGGCTATGCCCATTCTTTGATAATTAGCATAATATATAGATCTTGGAACATATATTCATACTCCAATATTGGGATAAACCAATAACTTGTTAAAACTTCATTCTTATCAAACATTGATGATTTGACATTCGTAAGCTTTTGCTTACTTAGTTCTCTTTGAACTTACTTTTCTTCTTCTTTCTTTCCTATTTCTCAAATCCTCAACATTGGATACACATAATCTCCCTTGGTACCTAAGAACACCATCCCCCCCTTTGGAGAATGACTCATTGAGCTTACTAAGTATCGATTCCTTCAACTCCATCAATAGAGGATCACGGTGTTTCTTAGACTTCACCTCAACCACTAATGATGAGTCGGAGTTATGATGGACCATAAAACCACCAATTGGAGAATATTCTAATCGCACACCTAAGCTAGCCAATCTCTGAACATCTTTCACAAGTTCTTTCTTCTCTTCTTCCACATGAGACACACTACTAGAATCGGAAATAGGGAGAACTAGGGAGATTAACATTCGACAATTTCATTGGGAACAACCCTAGTTTCGGTTTCTTGAAGTCAATATGTTTGAAAAAGCCTCCTTGCGACAGCAATGCATAAACATTAACAGAGAAAACTTATAACATACCCGTCCCAACGTCGGGAGAGCTTTCTTTTTCACCTCTAGCCTTGAGTGCGTAGAAACGGTTCCTTTTTGGATCTTCAGAATTAGGACGATCTTTCACCATATGGCCACCTTTGCCACAACCAAGCGGTCAACCACAGCAACTATTAGTTCAAAATAATACATTCTCCCCCATGATTCGTACCACACTTACCAGAAGTTGGTCTTTCTCTTGGTGGACCAACATTTCTCCCCTCTTGAGGTTCGGGATTAGAACCTCTATCATTGACATTCTTTGAGAAATTTGAAGGAACTTGGCTTGAAAACCTCTTCTTAAACTTAGGCTTGGCTTGGACATTAAGCCTATTTTTAGGAGAACCACTCTTAAAAGACTTTGCCTTCTTCGCTTCCCTATTTCTCTTCCTTAGGCGACTTTACTCAACCTGTTAAGCATGAAACATCAACCTAGAAAGATCCATATTATCATGAAGCATGGCTGTACGACCTTCTTCTTCAAGCTCTTCGGGATTAGATGCTAAAAGAAACATAGTATCAAAGCTCTAAAGGCACGATATAGGAGTATCAAAAAAAGAGAATTTTCCTAATCATCATATAGCATCTCGTTCACAATTGTGGCGCGTTTCACAACCATGAACAAGATGCTAGGTAACGTGGCTTAGTGAGACATTGATCCTTAAGATATTTAACCTCATGCTCTAATACTAAGTTTAGGATTCCATATTTAACCTCAGATACCAAGTTCGTCACACCCGGACTTCATACCCCCGATGAGACCGGCGTCATTAAACTCTCAGAGGTCGCAGACAAACCTCTTAGCATTCGTCATAACATGTGATCATTAAAAATTGCGGAAAAATTAAAAACTTTTATTATACTAATGAAATATACTTAGACTTCAAACTTAAGATTTATATGGACATACGATATTCTAATACTTGTCTCTCATATATATAACCATCTAAAGAGTGCAAATCTGGACTTAGCCAATAATAGTCAATATGCCATATAGGCCTTAATACAAAAGAATCCAAAGAACATAACGCAATAAGGTATTCTAAAAACTACTAAATCGTCATAAGGCTGGAAATTGAAATGGTAAGGTCCCGAACTTGATTACCTACCATGACTTGGAGAAAGAGTTCCAAGCTTCTTCAACTCGGCCTGCTTAACTTCAATGGCAGGAACCTACAAATGTAGTAAAATAAAGTAATGGGGTTAGTACGCCACATGTACTAAGTGTGGGTATATGCACATAACAAATAGGGACATGCATGAAAAAGTATCATTTATCATTCTTTAGAAATCATGCTAACTCATATAAAAGTCTTCAATGCACATACCATATAACACATACAAGTTAAAGCATGATCATAATTAAAGACATATTCTCATAGAGTCATGTTAATATTTCATATTCAATAAATCATATAGACACAACATTCAAAATATTTACCCATGATCCCATCCGCAACCTACAAGTGCAATGGTCATGTGAAGTCCCATAACCCCACATAACCAAGTAGATAAGATATGAGACCATAAGTAAAGCTTTTCTTCATATAACTTGTAACATAGTTAGTATCATTAACATAGCAATATAGCCAAATAACATATTTATCATAATAGCCAACATTTATATAAAAGCAACATCATATATCATAAACATATATCTTGCATATCATCATATTACTTATGAACAATCTCCTAGGATTTCCCTTAGAGTCAACTTGTGCAATGTCTAGGTAGCGTCCCATACCACTACCTATACTAAGCCAACTCCTCAAATCACCATATTCAACATTGATTTACTTGTCTTTCGTTTTACATGAGGGAGAATACGCATTAACCGACATAGACCATGTGAGCTAAACATGGAATCTGGTGTCTTCCCTACACCGAAAAGAGGTGGTCCTACCGGCCAAAGTAGAACCGAACATGACATAGCTTTCTAGGTGGATCCACTAGCTAGTATCCTATGGTGGCAACATAGCTCAAGAAATAGGAGATGTATTAGAGACCCATAGTTCCACATTTTGTGGCAGCCTTAAATCTCATGAGAATCTTTGTGAACTTACCTTTCCCTAGGGAAAGGACACTTCATATATCTAGTTCTTCGGTGCTTAGCTTAAGTCCCTTATCTTGAAATAATCTTTAATTTGTCTTTTATCAAAAACTTATCGTAGGTCATATGATATTATCTCCTTGTATAACATGATCATGAGCTCTTTTAGATTAGATGACAATTGTCCTTTCATCGTAACCCTTCATACGTGAGATTTACATGGCATAATCATCTTGTGTAAAGCATACAAGAGAGTATTAGAACTTGCATATTCATATTCTTATCATAATCTCACGATTTACATGTTCATTGTCCAGCATATTCACATAGCAACATCATACATACTTTCATAACATAGCATCATGATTTATAGGTTAGCATAAACATCTAAGAGTAATCACGTTTAGAAGACTTACCTCTTGCTTCCAAGAATCTTATTCATCATGCAATATTCATAATCATACATAGTGAAATACTCAATGACATAATCAAGAACAAATCATAAAATCATTAACAAAATCAATGCATAACATAGAAGAAGGTAAACGGGTCATTAAAGGGTTCATTCAAACCTTACATTCAAACCCTAACGTTTTCATGTTATCAAACACTACAAACAACCCATTCGAAACCATCACATACAGAAAGAACATGTATCACATGATATTCAAACATTTTCAATCAATTACTCAACAATTCATGCAAAATCAAATATAGAAAACGTTTACTTTTCATTGAAAATCATAAATCTAGGGTTGGGAAGAAAATCCATTTTGTAGAGTAAAAACCCTAGTATTCGAAGTTCTTGAAAACTTATCTTGAGAGGAACTCTTGGGGAAAGGAATCCAAAGAGTGAAAACCCATACCTTATATATGAAGAATCCACGAAATCTGATTGGAAACTTTGAAACCTTCGTCTTCTTCCTTAAGTTTTTCTTATTCTTCAATGGAATTTGGAAAAGAGAGCATTCTTGAGAGATTAAGAGAATTTTGTTTGATTTTGATTTGGGACGTGTAATTGTGGTCTAAAGCTGACCTAATATCAATATATAGACATCCCAAGAATTACCCTAATGACCCTCTACTTAAATTACCTAAAACGCCCCTCCTAAATTGCCTATAACTAGGAGAACGTTTGACTTAGGGTCTTCGGGTTTGACCATAAATTAAATTAATTAATTAATTTGCTAATTTAATTAATTAAGTTACCTCGGGTAATAATTAAAGTACCCTCAAGTCGTTAGGACCATAACCAACCACTTTGGACCATCCTAGGTTAGGTACTACGATGTGTCTTTAGTTAGTTATTCGGTTAGTGTCACCCGGTTAGGTCTTAGGATTTCGGGAACCTTAGTTAGTTAATTTTAGTTAGTCCTAGGATATTTAGTTAGTTAGGGAAGTTATTTAGGACCTAGAATTAGTTAGGGAGCTCGGCCCCACATGGTTTGGTCCGACACGAGCCTGCCCCCTAACAGCCCTACCGAATTTGGTTGGGCTTGTCTCTCGGCCGTTGGTAGCACATGTTCTTGCACATGTGTTGCGTGCACTTTCCCTAACCTTGCACTCTAGAAAGTTCACTTCTTGTCCAAGGATCCTCACTATGTCCTTGGGAACTGCTTAATTTACATGATCATTTTAAACGGTCATGTGCTATGGTACCTAGGCTTGACACTTGGATGCCTCGTACCTAATGTGCTAAGAATTCAAAAAATTTAGCTTAGAGTCTTCATTGCAGGTACAATTCCTAAACAAGCTTTGGAGCATTTGGAGATCAAGGTGTACTTTCATTTACTTGTGAATACATACAAAAATTGTTTAACACCCTTAAGCCAATATTCTTCAACATTCCCAATATGACTAAATACTGGATAATGGGATGCCTATATACCTCAATACATATTCTTAAAACCTAATAGGCTCTTCACTAGACAAGTACATTTTCTGGGAACATCATTTTAAGCATTATTAAATAGATTAAGCTCTAGTCTAAGTCATGGAATTTTCGGAGTGTTATATTATCACCCCCCTTACGAACATTCATTCCCGAATGACACTAAAATCTTTTGGGTGGTAGGAAAAAGACTCAATACTAGAAGCACAACCAGCACATAACATATCATTACACTTAACACTCTATTTATGATGCACAACATATAAGAGCTACATATTCATAAAACATAGTGAGGAATATCCTTCTCAACCTTATCATAAGCTCAGAATGCATCAAAGAGTTACCATGCTATCAATCTTCTCAAGATAAAAACAAAACAACAAAATCTCAAGAAAACATATGCATACAAGTTTCACATAAGTACAAGAATAGAGTATGAAAACATCTTCTTAAAACTCTAGTTGGTACTATCTCTTACCAAAACATGCACCTATTTAGTAAACAAGTTAAATTTTTCATTCTTGTTAAATTGGGCATGAAGTCTTTATAAGCCAATCTTTATTGGCTATGCCCATTCTTTGATTATTTGCATAATATATATATCTTGGGACATATATTCATACTCCAATATTGTGATAAACCAATAACTTGTTAAAACTTCATTCTTATCAAACATTGATGATTTGACATTAGTAAGCTCTTGCTTACTTAGTTCTCTTTGAGCTTACTTTTCTTCTTCTTTCTTTCTTATTTCTCAAATCCTCAACATTGGGTACACATAATCTCCCTTGGTACCTAAGAATACCATCCCCCTTGGGAGAATGACTCATTGAGCTTAATAAGTACCGATTACTTCAACTCCATCAATAAAGGATCAAGGTGTTGCTTAGACTTCACCTCAACCACTAATAATGAGTCAGAGATATGATGTACCATCAAACCACCAATTGGAGAATCTTCTAATCGCACACCTAAGCGAGCCAACCTCCGAACATATTTCACAAGTTCTTTCTTCTCTTCTTCCACATGAGACACACTAGTAGAATCGGAAATAGGGAGAACTAAGGAGATTAACATTCGACAATTTCATTGGGAACAACCCTAGTTTCGGTTTTCTTGAAGTCAATACGATTGAAAAAGCCTCTTTGGGAAAGCAAAGCGTAAACATTAATAGAGCAAACCTATAACATACCCGTCCCAACGTTGGGAGAGCTTTCTTGTTCACCCCTAGCTTTGAGTGCGTAGAAACGGTTCCTTTTTGGAGCTTCAGAATTAGGACCATATTTCACCATATGGCCACCTTTGCCACAACCAAGCGGTCAACCATAGCAACTATTAGTTCCAATAAGACATTCGCCCCCATGATTCTTACCACACTTACCACAAGTTGGTCTTTCTCTTGGTGGACCAACATTTCTCCCCTCTTGAGGTTTGGGATTAGAACGTCTATCATTGACATTCTTTGAGAAATTTGAAGGAACATGGTTTGAAAACCTCTTCTTAAACTTAGGCTTGTCTTGGACATCAAGCCTATTTTTAGGAGAACCACTCTCAAAAGACTTTGCCTTCTTCCTTTCCCTATTTCTCTTCCTTAGGCGACTTTCCTCAACCCGTTGAGCATGAACCATCAACCTAGAAAGATCCATATTATATTGAAGCATGGTTGCATGACCTTCTTCTTCAAGTTCTTTGGGATTAGATGCTAAAAGACATATAGTGTCAAAGCTCTAAAGGCACGATATAGGAGTATCAAGAAAAGAGAAGTTTTCTAATCATCACATAGTGTCTCGTCCACGATTGTGTCGCTCTTCACAACCATGAACAAGACGCTAGGTAACGTGGTTTAGTGAGACATTGATCCTAAGGATATTTAACCTCATTCTCTAATACTAAGTTTAAGATTCCATATTTAACCTCATGCTTTGATACCAAATTTGTCACACCCAGACTTCATACTCCGGATGAGAACGACGTCGTTAACCTCTAAGGGGTCCCAGACAAGCCTCTTAGCATTAGTCATAACATGTGATCATTAAAAATTGCGGAAAAATTAAAAACTTTTATTATACTAATGAAATATACTTAGATTCATACTTAAGATTTATATACACATAATATATTCTAATACTTGTCTCACATATATATAACCATCTAAAGAATGCAAATCTGGACTTAACCAATAATAGTCAATATGCCATATAGACCTTAATACAAAAAAATCAAAAGAACATAACGGAATAACGTATTCTATAAACTACTAGATCATCATAAGGCTGGAAATTGAAATGGTAAAGTCTTGAACTTGAGGACCTACCATGACTTGGGGAAAGAGGTCCAAGCTTTTTCAACTTGACCTGCTTAACTGCAATGGCCGGAACCTACAATTGTAGTAAAATAAAGTAATGGGGTTAGTACGCCACATGTACTAAGTATGAGTATATGCACATAACACAAAGGGACATGCATGAAAAAGTATCATTTATCATTCTTTAGAAAACATGCTAAGTCATATAAAAGTCTTCAATGCACATACCATATAACACATAAAAGTTAAATCATGATCATAATCAAAGACATATTCTAATAGAGTCATGTTAATATTTCATATTCAATAAATCATATAGACACAACATACAAAATATTTAAACATGATCCCATTCCAACCTACAAGTGCAATGATCATGTGAAGCCCCATAACCCCACACAACCAAGTAGATAAGATAGGATACCATAAGTAAAGCTTTGCTTCATATAACTTGTAACATAGTTAGTTATCATTAACATAGCAATATAGCCAAATTACATATTTATCATAATAGCCAACATTCATATAAAAGTAACATCATATATCATAAACATATATCTTGCATATCATCATATTACTTATGAACAATCTCCTAGGATTTCCCTTAGAGTCAACTTGTGCAATGTCTAGGTAGCGTCCCGTACCACTACCTATACTACGCCAACTCCTCAAGTCACCCTAGTCAACGTTCGTTTACATGTCTTTCGTTTTATATGAGGGAACATACGCATTAACCGACATAGACCATGTGAGCTAAACATTGAATCCGGTGTCTTCCCCACACCGAAAAGAGGTGGTCCTACCGGCCAAAGTGACCCAAAACATGCTAGCGTACATGGGAATTGAACCCCGCCAGATCCCTATATTGGCAGTATAGGTTCAAAGACTAGGAGATATAAAGAGACCCATACCCGGCATGCCGGACAGTCTTATCTCATGAGAGTTACGTGAACCTCCGCATTTCCCGAAAGAAGGCATCACCGCTCATAGCTAGTCTATCGGTGCTCAGTATAAAGTTCTATTTCATTAATCTCATATGTCATGAAAGCTGGCTTCTAGTATGAGGAAATCATAGCTCAATAGATGATTTCTCATCTCATCATTAGTATTAAGTATACATTATTCTCAATACTTTCATTACAGTGTTCATAGAGACTGGTCTCTTCATTAACTTTACACTCTCATAGGTGAGTACGTTTTGGTAACATTTACTTAGGCTCATTTGAGATTGTTCTCATCTTTTACTTTAGCCTCGTATCATGTCGTCACCACATTCATTAACATTAACACAATTGCTCTTCATAATTACGCACCCCATTTTACGTGAATGTTCATTTCATCATATGCCAATGCACTTGGCCATTGTGTGTTTCACACTCTTACTAAACCCTTCTAGGGTTTCATTATTTCATTACATAATAATCATTTCATCGTATGCCAATGCACTCGGCCATTTAGTGTGTTTTACACTCGTACTTAACCCTTCTAGGTTTCATCATTTCATTACATACATCTTAGGTTCACTTATTTTTAAACGTATGCTAGACTTATGGGTCTATACATACAAGCCATGAGGCTTCATTTATAGTTTGTTAAGTGACTAATATCTTCCTAAGATTATGTATTACAAGACTTATGTATCTTGTATGTATGCCAAGATCTCAATTTCGATCTAAGTAGGTGGCATTATCCTTGAACATTTAATTCACGTATGACTTATGTATCAATACGGAAATTTGGGCAAGGGAACCCAAGTTTGAATCCCTTGGACAACACTTACATTTTTCCTTGATTTTATTTTTAGTCCTCATGACATTGGGACCCTAGATCGAGCCCCAACATCAACATTTCTTTTTAGTTCCTTTTCTTTAGAAACTCTCTCCCTTGGCCGAGAGGTTGTGGGTTCGAACCCCCACAGCCCCCTTTTATTTTCCTATTTATTTTACTTGTCTATTTCGCATTAACTATGAGGTTGTGGGATCAAACCCCCACAGCCTCTCTTTATTTTTCTTTTATTCGTTTGGGACTGAGAGGTTGTGGGTTCAAACCCACACAGACTCCTTATTTTAATTTCATTTAAATGTTGACTACCTCTGCGTTGGCAGTGAGGTTGTAGGATCGAGCCCCCACAGCCTCACTTTATTTTCTTTTATTTTCCCTTTCTCCTTTACTCTCCTTCACAGCCTTGAGGTCGTGGGTTCGATTCCCACGCCTCACATTTCCTTTCTTTTATTTATTTTTCTTTACTTTACTCGCTGCCTGGAGGTCATGGGTTCGATTCCCACGCCTCCCATTTTATTTTATTAATTTTTGCACTCTAATTTTTCATCCAGCGTACCCCATTTCGATTCCCCCTGACCACATTTCTTTTCTTGCGAATTTAAGGCATTACATGAGTGAGGTCACAGGTTCGAATCCCGGTGGCCTCATCCCTTTATACTCAATTAAATTTCCAGATTTATTCCTCTACATTTAGCCTAAACTAAATTTTTAAGTTTGCTGGAAATTTAGTCATTTTTTTAGATTATTTTCACCAACATTTTCACTTGAAATCTTAGGGAAATTCATAGATCATTTAACACTGTTGGGGTGCATTTTCATAGATTCGTTTAGCCAAAATATTGATACTCAAATCAGACACACTTCCATTTTAATGAACATCACGATTTACATAGGTTTATGCACGTAAAATGACAACCAAAACATTATCGAATTTGAAGCCTTAACCCGAGAACCTCATTTACAGTAACATACTTCCACACGCACACACTTGCACATAATTTCGAATACATGGTTGTCTTTCATACGATTTCTAGTACACAAACATAATCATATTCATCACGAAAACATAACATACACCGAAATCTACCATCAATCATACCCAACCTACGATTCATTGGGAGCTAGTGACAGGGGCATGCAAAAGGGGAAACAATCCTATTTTTCGAATGAATAATATGAACCTTAAGGGGTCTCTTGGGAAAGGGACCAAGAAATAAGAAAACCCATACCTTTTTGACGTTAAACCCTTGACTTGCTGCCCAAAAACTTCACCCAAGAACACGTCTAAGCCTCCTCAATATCAACTCCACTCGAATGACGACCTCCCTTAGCCTAGTGTGCGATTAACGTTTGTTTTCTTGTGATTTCGTGTGAGTTATTCAAGTGTGAAGAACTTGGTTTATTTTTCTGCTTTTGTATCTTATTTTGGCAGAGAAAGTTCGTGTGAAAGAATAAGAGAGATTGAGCGTGAGAGTTGAGAGATAGACGTGAGAGAGTGGGAGTTATATTAGGCTTAGAATTCTAGTTTAGGACTTAGTCAAATAAGGTTTAGTTAATTATTAAAAATCTGATTTTTATTTTATTTTAAATCAGCTAATGAATAATAATTATTAATTAATTACATTAATTCAATAGCTTAAATAAAAATCACTTTAATTCATTGCTTCCACCTAGGTTCGAACCCGGGTGGAGCAAGACTTCACTTCAAGAGCCAAATGTCGGCCCTCTCTCCCCAAATTGCCCCTCCACCTTAATAATTAAATAATTAATTATATATTTAGGGTAATTACGATACTACCCTTAGCCAGGAAAAAGACCATTTTACCCCTAGACCCTTCAAAACTAAGATTTCCCCTTTTTAAGTCTAGTAAAGACTCCTTCGAGTAAATCTTTGTATTCGAGATCCCTACAAGGTTGGACCCAACCTTTACAAGCTCAAATAACTCCCCAAGTTAGTTGGCTTGGCTGTAGCAAGGGTTTCAAGGTGTGGTTCTACGCGCATCAATTCGTGTGAACCCTGGTCTAATCGTAGGCATTCTTGAAACATTAAGCATTTCTTATCTTATCCATTTTAGGGTTGTTACATTATCCCCCCTTAGAAACATTCATCCCCGAATGATACTACTACTATCTAGCGTAATACCAGTCAGATCATAACATAATCACTATGCACATTCAAGCAATAGCAACAAAAATGAAGAGATAAGGAAACTTAGACTTAGAAGTAGGGAGTCTAACCTCAAGAGCTAAAAAGATGAGGGTAACGGGATATCATGTCGGCCTCAGCCTCCCACGTAGCACTCTCAACAAGATGATTTCTCCACAATACCTTCACTGTGGCAATCTCCTTGTTCCTCAGCCGCTTGATCAGTTTGTCTAAGATCTCAATAGGTACCTCCTCATAGGACAAGTCTTCATCGACCCCCAAACCTTCCACAGGTAGAGTCGATGTTGGATCACCTAGGCACTTTTTTAATATGGATACATGAAAGACTGGATGGACAGAAGCTAGCTCCGCAGGCAATGCCAACTCATAGGCCACCTCACCCACACGCTGTAGGATCTAGTATGGCCCAACATACCTCTGACTCAACTTCCCTTCCTTCCAAACCTCATCACCCCCTTCATAGGTGATATCTTCAGATAGACCTGGTCACCAACATCAAACTCTAAGGGCCATTTTTTGTTATCTGCATATGTCTTTTGCCAACTGTACGCAGTAGCCAACCTGTCCCTAATCACTCTGACCTTCTCTAAGGCCTCATGAATGATCTTTGGACCCAAAATGGATGACTCTCCAACCTCGAACCACCCAACTGGAGATCTACACCTCCTACCATACAGTGCCTCAAACGGTGCCATCCCAATGCTGGAGTGATAGCTATTATTATATGAGAACTCTATCAAAGGCAGATGGTCATCCCAGCTACCCCTGAAGTCAATCACACACGCTCTAAACATGTCCTCTGATGTCTGAATGGTGCGCTCTTCCTGCTTATTAGTCTGAGGATGAAAGGCAGTACTAAGCTTTACCTGCGTGCCTAAGCTCTTCTGGAAAGATCTCCAGAAATGTGAAATAAACTAAGCTACTCTATCTGAAATGATAGACAAAGGAATCACATGCCATCTCACAATCTCATCAATGTAGAGTCTCGCATAATCCTCGGCTCTGTAAGTAGACTTCACAGGGATAAAGTGGGCAGACTTAGTCATCCTATCCACAATAACCCATATGGAGTCATGATGTCTCCTATTCCTCGGAAGACCAACCACGAAGTCCATATTAATGGCCTCCCACTTCCAAGTCGGAACCTCAATAATCTGAGTAAGACCGCCAGGCTTAAGATGTTCTTCCTTAACCTGCTGACAATTAGGACACTTGGCCACATATTCTGCAATGTCCTTCTTCATGCCATCCCACCAATAAATCTGCTTAAGGTCATGATACATCTTGGTAGAACCTAGATGTATGGAATATCTGGAACCATGGGCCTCTGCAACAATCTTGGTCCGAAAATCATCAACATCTGGTACACACAGCCTGTCCTGATACCTAAGTATGCCGTCACCTCCCAAAGCAAAAGACTCATTCATCTTTATCAACACTGAGTCCTTCAGCTCCATCAACACGGGATGGAGATGCTGACCCTGCTTGACTTCAACTACCAAGGATGATTCAGAACTAGGATGAACTGAAATACCCCCACTAGTAGAGTCAACCAATCCCACACCCAGTCTAGACAGTCTGTGTACATCTTTCGCCAACTCCTTCTTCTCATCCTCAACGTGGGTTGTACTTCCCATGCTCATCCTGCTCCAAGCATCAGCTACAACATTAGCCTTACCTGGATGGTAGTGAACATTCATGTCATAGTCCTTCAACAGCTCCAACCATCTCCACTGACGTAGATTCAACTCCCTCTGTGTGAACACGTACTGGAGACTCTTGTGGTCTGTGAACACATCCACATGCACTCCATACAAGTAGTGCCTCCACAGCTTCAGTGCAAACACCACAGCTGCCAACTCCAGGTCATGAGTGGGATAATTCTTCTCATGAACATTGAGCTTTCTGGACGCATAGGCTATCACCTTACCAACCTTCATAAGAACTCAACCCAAACCAACCCTAGATACATCACAATAAACAGTGTAATTCTCACCACACTTAGGCAAAGTAAGCACCGGGGCTGAAGTGAGTCTGTCCTTGAGCTCATGGAAACTCTTCTCACAAGTCTCCGTCCATTCAAACTTGGCTTTATTCTTAGTCAAAGATGTCAGTAGGGCAGCAATGGAAGAAAAGCCCTCCACGAACTTACGGTAGTAACCAGCCAATACCAGAAAGCTATGGATGTCAGTGGGAGTAAGAGGCTTTGGCAAGTTCTTCACAGCCTCAGTCTTTCTGGGATCCACCTCCACGCCCTGATCGGACACAACATGACCCAGGAAGGTCACTGATCTAAGCCAGAATTCACACTTGATGAATTTGGCATACAGCTGATGTTGTCTAAGTTCCTGCAAGGTTAGTCTCAAATGTTGTTCATGCTCTTCCTTGGTCCTAGAGTAGATGAGGATGTCATCAATGAATACTATGACGAAAGAATAAAGGTATTCACGGAAGACTCGGTTCATGAGGTCCATAAATGTAGCTGGTGCATTAGTGAGACCAAATGACATGACTAAGAACTCATAATGACCATAACGGGTACGAAAGGCTGTCTTTGGGATATCTCCATCCCTAACCCTAAGCTGATGATACCCTGAACGAAGATCAATCTTAGAGAAAAAACTAGACCCTTGGAGCTGATCGAACAAATCAACTATTTTGGGAAGTGGATACTTATTCTTTATAGTGACTTTGTTGAGCTGCCGATAATCGATACATATTCTAAGGGTTCCATCCTTCTTTTTCACAAACAACACTAGAGAGCCCCAAGGGGATATGATTGGCTGAATGAAACCCTTATCAGTGAGATCTTTTAACTGCAGCTTCAACTCTTTGAGTTAAGCTGGAGCCATTCTGTAGGGAGGAATTGAAATTGGTTTAGTATCGGGTTCTAAGTCGATACCAAAGTCAATCTCTCAAGGGGGAGGGACTCCAGGCAAATCATCAGGAAATACATCTAGGAACTCATTCACTATAGGCACTGAGTCTATAGAAGGGATGTCATGATAACACTCACAAGATGACACAATAACGCCTCGGACATCATTTTATTGGCCTTAATGTTCGAAATCAAGGGATTCGGACGACTCGAGTTGTACCCCTCCCAGACTAGCTCCTCTTCATTAGGGAAACAAAATCTCACCACTCTACTACGACAATCCAAACAAGCATAACAACTGTGAAGCCAGTCCATGCCAAGAATAACATCAAAATCATGCATGGCTAACTCAACCAAGTCTGCACACATAGTCTTACCACTTACAACTATTGGGCAATCCTTGTATACTCTCAGTTCTTACATTTTCTCCTAAAGGTGTACTAACCACTATAGGATCATGCAGAACTTCAGGCAATATCTTAAAAGTGAGAGCAAGCAAAGGAGTTACAAAGGAAAGCATAGATCCTGGATCAAGTAAAGCATAAACAGAAGTTGAGAATACTTGCAGCATACCTGTGACCACATCAACGGACTTCTCATGCTCCTCCCTACCCTTCAGGGCATAAAATCTGTTCCTCTTCGGAGGCTCGGCTGCTGCTGCACCCTGTGGATTAGGCCTAGGCTGAGCATTACCTCCAGTCTAACCTCTGTTCTGTGGGCAGTCTCTAACCATGTGCCCACTCTTACAGCAACCGAAGCAGGCATTAGTGCCCTGTCTGCACTCTCTATTGTGAGCACGACCACACTTAGCACAGTTCTTTTTGGGACGCTGCATCTCACCTCCATTACTTTCTTGGGCTCAGGTCTGCCTCCTCTAGGTGCTGTACTCCTCTGAGAATTAGAGTTCCCAGAACTCTGCTGCCCCTTCTTGAACCTGGGCTGCTCACGGATGCCAAAATTGTTTATGTGGCCTCCATGGCTGGGATCTGCCTGATCTTGAGGCTTAGGCCTCCTAGAATCACGAATGCCCCTCTTTTTGCGGCTGTCCTCTACCTACTGGGCATGCACCATCAACTTGGAGAGGTCCATGTTATCATGGAGCATCGCAGACCGATACTCCTCTTACAGATCTCCATTGATTCCTCTGAGGAACCTGCTCATCTCATCCCTGCTGTTAGATACAAGGGAAGTAGCATACCTGGATAATTTAACAAACTTCAGTACTAATCTCATCCTTGCTGTTAAATACTAAGGAAAATAGCATACCTTGATAGTTTAACAAACTTCAGGGAATACTCCCTTACTGTCATAGATCCCTTCTTAAGGTTGATAAACTCCTCAACCTTTGCCTTCCTCATCTCCCTGGGAAAGAATCTCTCCAGGAAGACTATCTTAAACAGCTCCCAAGTGACCGGAACTCTGCCCAAATCTCGACTATCCTGCCATATCTTGCACAAAGTCTGTGCAACATCCTTGAGCTGATAGGAAGCCAGCTCAGCCTTCTCAATATCTGTGGCCCCCATAGACACTAAAATCTTATGCACCTCATCCACAAACTCCTGGGGGTTCTCTGAAGTCTTAGACCCTATGAAAATAGGAGGATTCATCCTCGTGAAGTCTCTCAACCTGTCAGCCATGCTATGAACCGGTGGGTTCTCCCTTTGAACATCCTGCCGGTTGACCTGGGCAGTCATAGCCTGGGCCTGCATAGTGATGGCCTATGCCATCTGGGACAGAGATGCCCGTACCTCCGCATCAGTCAACCCAGCTGGGTTAACCAACATAGCCACTCCTTCAGCTGGAGCCTGGGGTGGAACCTGATTGCCCCCAGCAGCTGCACCTCCTCTTCTCTAACCAATGGTTTCCTAGTATTCATTCTCTGAAAATAACAAAGATTGATGTTAGACACGTTCATAACACCAAGAAATTAGACATTAGGAAAAGCACGATAAGATCAGAAGAAGGGAAATTTTCCTACGCATCATGCAGTCTCTAATTCAGGATAGTGGTGCACTTCACTACCATGACTTAGAAACTACTCAATGTGGTTGATGTGAACTCATTATTCTCGCAATTTAACCTGGTGCTCTAATACTAACTTTGTCATGACCGGAATCTAGACCCCAGACGAGACAGGCGTCGTTGACCTCTCAGAGGTCGCAGACAAGCCTACATACGTCATTCTTACTTCATTTAGGTTAATTTTAGCGGAAAATTTGAAATTTTTGTTTTCTTATTTCATGCTAAACATTTTAAACTTAAGATCATGGGCGTTCACAAATCAACCATCTAATATAGAGATAATCAAATGAAAGAAACAGTTCATAATTGCATTAAACGTATTTTTACCAAAATGGAACCAATACAAAGTATAAAATGAAAGTGGAAAGAAACACTAGTGGAACATGCTCCACTAGATAAAGCCTACATCTAAGCTAGATAATAACGGTAGACATCCTCGAAAGCATGAGGGCTTACCAAGTCAGGATGAAAGCTCCACGTTCGGATAGCTGCAACGTCAACCTGTAAGCTCTAGCGTCCACTTGTGCCTACACCTAAAAATATAAAATTGTATGGGATTAGTACACACTTGTACTAAGTATGTGTAGATGCAAGCACACACCAAGGACATGCATGAGTAAGAATAGCTCTTTCCTAACAACATGATTATGGAAAGTCCAGTCAGTGGACTTGCCAAATCAGGATTAGGAAAGTTAGTGAACTTTCCAAATTTGGATTAGGAAAGTCAGTGATCTTTCCAAATTTGAATTAGGAAAGTCACTGAGCTTTCCAAATTTGGATTATGAAGGTCATGCCATGAGAGTAACATGCATCATCATACTTATCATATTGCGCACAACACATAACATCTTACACATAGCACATATCATATTGCATATAACACATAACGTCTTTTATAATATTCATTCATATGCCATGAGACCTTGGAATCATGAACTTGACATTAAGACTTTCTAAAATGAGGGCTCAACATACGGGACCTCAACTAGGGAGTCTTCATTAGCAAACACAGAGTCTGCTTCATTCATTCATACGTACTTCATTTCATTTCATTCATAGGCTAGTGTGAACACCAGTTAGACCTAGGATGTAGTTTAAGACTTTCATCGGGTTTGCTGTGCAATGATCAAAAATAACCTAGTGTCATTACATGAGTCTAGCTCACCTCTTGATTATCCTATCCTAACACCTTTGGTTTCATTCATTTCATTATGTGCATCATTTGAGGCTGGCCTCATTCATTCATTGGGAACTTTAACTTTAACCGACATAGATCATGTGAGCATCATGAAATCTAGTGTCTCCCTCACATCGAAAAGAGGTGGAATCACCGGCCAAAGTGACCCAAAACATGCTAGCGTACATGGGAATTGAACCCCGCTAGATCCCTATATTGGCAGTATAGGTTCGAAGACTAGGAGATATAAGGAGACCCATACCCGGCATGCTGGAGAGTCTCATCTCATGAGAGTTATGTGAACCTCCGCCCTTCCCAAAAGAAGGCATCACCGCTCATAGCTAGTCTATCGGTGCTCAGTATAAAGTTCCATTTCATTCAACACATACCTCATGGAAGCTGGCTTCTAGTATGAGTAAATCATAGCTCAATAGATGATTTCTCATCTCATCATTAGTATTAAGTATACATTATTCTCAACACTTTCATTAGAGTGTTCATAGAGACTGGTCTCTTCATTAAATTTACACTCTCATAGGTGAGTACGTTTTGGTAACATTTACTTAGGCTCATTTGAGATTGTTCTAATCTTTTACATTAGCCTCATATCATGTTGTCACCACATTCATTAACATTAGCACAATTGCTCTTCATAATTACTCACCCCATTTTACGTGAATGTTCATTTCATCATATGCCAATGCACTTGGCCATTTGTGTGTTTCACACTCTTACTTAACCCTTCTAGGGTCTCATCATTTCATTACATAATAATCATTTCATCGTATGCCAATGCACTTGGCCATTTAGTGTGTTTTACACTCGTACTTAACCCTTCTAGGGTTTCATCATTTTATTACATACATCTTAGGTTCACTTATTTTTAAACGTATGCTAGACTTATGGGTCTATACATACAAGCCATGAGGCTTCATTCATAGTTCGTTAAGTGACTCATATCTTCCTAAGATTATATATTACAAGACTTATGTATCTTGTATGTATGCCAAGATCTCGATTTCGATCTATGTAGGTGGCATTATTCTTGAACATTTAATTCACGTATGACTTATGTATCAATACTGAAATTTGGGCAAGGGAACCCAAGTTTGAATCCCTTGGACAACACTTACATTTTTCCTTGATTTTATTTTTAGTCCTCATGACATTGGGACCCTAGATTGAGCCCCAACATCAACATTTCTTTTTAGTTCATTTTCTTTAGAAACTCTCTCCCTTGGCCGAGAGGTTGTGGGTTCCAACCCCCACAGCCCCCTTTTATTTTCCTATTTATTTTACTTGTCTATTTCGCATTAACTATGAGGTTGTGGGATCAAACCCCCACAGCCTCTCTTTATTTTTCTTTTATTCGTTTGGGACTGAGAGTTATGGGTTCGAACCCCCACAGCCTCCTTATTTTAATTTCATTTAAATGTTGACTACCTCTGCGTTGGCAGTGAGGTTGTGGGATCGAGCCCCCACAGCCTCACTTTATTTTATGTTATTTTTCTCTTTGTCCTTTACTCTCCTTCACAGCCTTGAGGTCGTGGGTTCGATTCCCACGCCTCAGATTTCCTTTCTTTTATTTTTTTTCTTTACTTTACTCGCTGCCTGGAGGTCATGGGTTCGATTCCCACCCCTCCCATTTTATTTTATTAATTTTTGCACTTTAATTTTTCAGCCAGCGTACCCCATTTCGATTCCCCCTGACCACATTTCTTTTCTTGCGAATTTAAGGCATTACATGAGTGAGGTCACAGGTTCGAATCCCGGTGGCCTCATCCCTTTATACTCAATTAAATTTCCATATTTATTCCTCTACATTTTAGCCTAAACTAAACTTGTAAGTTTGCTGGAAATTTAGTCATTTTTTTAGCTTATTTTCACCAACATTTTCACTTGAAATCTTTGGGAAATTCATAGATCATTTAACACTTTTGGGGTGCATTTTCATAGATTCGTTTAGCCAAAATATTGATACTCAAATCAGCCACACTTCCATTTTAATGAACATCACGATTTACATAGGTTTATGTACGTAAAATGACAACCAAAACATTATCAAATTGGAAGCCTTAACCCGAGAACCTCATTTACAGTAACATACTTGCTTACGCACACACTTGCACATAATTTCGAATACATGGTTGTATTTCATATGATTTCAAGTACACAAATATAATCCTATTCATCACGAAAACATAACATACACCTAGATCTACCAGCAATCATACCCAACCTACGATTCATTGGGAGCTAGTGACAGGGGCATGCAAAAGGGGAAACAATCCTAGTTTTCGAATGAATAATATGAACCTTAAGGGGTCTCTTGGGAAAGGGACCAAGAGATAAGAAAACCCATACCTTTTTGACGTTAAACCCTTGAATTGCTTCCCAAAAACATCACCCAAGAACACGTCTAAGCCTCCTCAATAGTAACTCCACTCGAATGACAACCTCCCTTAGCCTAGTGTGTGATTAACGTTTGTTTTCTTGTGATTTCGTGTGAGTTATTCAAGTGTGAAGAACTTGGTTTATTTTTGTGATTTTGTATCTTATTTTGGCAGAGAAAGTTCGTGTGAAAGAATAAGAGAGATTGAGCGTGAGAGTTGAGAGATAGACGTGAGAGAGTGGGAGTTATATTAGGCTTAGTAGTCTAGTTTAGGACTTAGTCAAATAAGGTTTAGTTAATTATTAAAAATCTGATTTTTATTTTATTTTAAATCAGCTAATGAATAATAAATATTAATTAATTACATTAATTCAATATCTTAAATAAAAATCACTTTAATTCATTGCTTCCACCTAGGTTCGAACCCGGGTGGAGCAAGATTTCACTTCAAGAGCCCAATTTCGGCCCTCTCTTCCCAAATTGCCCCTCCACCTTATTAATTAAATAATTAATTATATATTTAGGGTAATTAAGATACTACCCTTAGCCAGGAAAAAGACCAGTTTACCTCTAGACCCTTCAAACCTAAGATTTCCCCTTTTTAATTCCGGTAAAGACTCATCCGAGTAAATCTTCGTATTCGAGAGACCTACAAGGTTGGACCCAACCTTTCAAAGCTCAAATAAATCCCCAAGTTAGTTGGCTTGGCTGTAGAAAGGGTTCCGAGGTCTGGTTCTATGCGCATCAATCCGTGTGAACCCTGGTCTAATCGTACGCATTCTTGACACATTAAGCATTTCTTATCTTATCCATTTTTAGGGTTGTTACAGTAGTAATCTTTAAGACAAACCTAATAAGAGTTCACATACTTAACTTGTTCATTTACTTTTACTTTAGGGAAAGAAGTCCAGTAGCCGACATTAGACCATTTGAGATACGTGGAATCCGGTGTTCTCCTTCAACAACAAAAAGAGAGGGTTAACACTTGCCTAAGGTGTAACAATTCATACATGTATTACCCACACAGTTATTTAACAACGAAATGTGAATGACCTAATGCACTGCTTCTATTTATGCCGGCAACATTAACTCATAAGCAACTTTACCAACTCTTTACAAGATAATGTAAGGGAATGGATATAAATGACTCACCTTATTTTTCTTTCCAAATGTCATCACCCCCTTAATGGGTGCTTCTTTCAAGAAACACCAATCCTTAACTTCAAACTCTAAGTCCCTTCAGCTTATATCTCCATTGGACTTTTGGCGACTTTGGGAAGTCTTAAGTCTATTTCTTATGAGCTGCACATTATCCATAGCATCATAAAATGAATCTAGTCCTTTAAAGGCTTGGTCAACTACTTCAACTCAACCAACTAGAGATCAACATCTACGCCCATACATTTTCTCATAAAGGGCTATATGAATACTTTAACTGTAGCAATTATCTAAGGCAAACTCTATAAGACGAATGTGATCATCAAAATTACCGTTGAAAGCGATCACACAAGATCTCCACATGTAAGGTCTTAATTGTACGCTCTGCCTTACCATCCATTTATTGATGAAATATTGTGCTAAGATTAACCTAAGTACGACAACCTTTCTGCAATGACTTTTTTAGATTAAAGGTAAACTACGGACCTCTATATAAGATGATAGACAAAGGAACTTTGTGCAACTTAACTATCTCAATAATGGAAAGCTTGGCATTTTCCTCCACTAAGTCAATAGTCTTAACTGTAAAAAGCGCTCAAACTTATTAACTTTATAAACTACAACCCAAATGTAGTCATGTTGTCTACGAGTATGTTGTAACCCTATAATGAAGTCCATATTGATGAATTCAAACTTCCAAGTAGGAATGTTGATCTCTTGAGTCATACCTACTAATTTCTAAT
Source organism: Solanum sitiens (assembly GCA_016801875.1). Taxonomy (NCBI): domain Eukaryota; kingdom Viridiplantae; phylum Streptophyta; class Magnoliopsida; order Solanales; family Solanaceae; genus Solanum; species Solanum sitiens. Next base: position 1,322,264 of record JABWTJ010000149.1, read on the forward strand.
GTTCTACCTTCAATTTCTAGTAATTAGGACACTTAGCCACAAAATACTCTTCACACCATTTTACAAGAATACTTCCTACAGATAATGGTACATGAATAGAATACCAAGAGTATGGGCTTCTGTATGAATTTGATGTCTCAACTCACCCGCCTATGGAACACAAATCGACCCATGTTAACGTCTTTTGCTAGTTCCGTTCATTCTTCCACAACAAGTGCTACACTACCCATAAATAGTCTTCTAATATCATCTACTACTACATGTGAATAGTCCATAATTTGGACTCACTTAGGGATATATTTTAATAGATTTAGTGTCCTCGAATGCATATTTTGTACCAATAACTTACATAATTCCTTGATGTTTAGTGATTTGGATCGAGGAACAAAGCCTGGACACTAAGGGACAAAAAGGAACAAGGTAGTTGAATGAATTAAGAAACGAAGGCCTGAGGTTCCCCTAAACTATTAGGTAAGTCGCCAAAAGGCCTTGGTATCGCCTTATGTTCAAGTTTTCTAAGCGCTTAATAAGTGAATTAAATCAGAGATTGAAAGGAGTAGTCGGAGAGTCGCCAAATGGTTCTGCGATGCAGTGCTATATCACCCAAAGTTACAAAACCTCAAGAATGATAAAGGGAAATGAAATGATAATACAAATGACAAAGGGAGGATCGCCGAGTGGATCGACTATCCCGACTTATGGAACCGAATAATACTTTTCTTTTTAAGTTTCTACAGATATCAATGCATTTTTAAATTATTAGTTTACTACCTATCAATTGAGTAGTCAGATAGAGAATTATCAATCTAGTTTTTCAGCATTGTTTTGAGTTTTCAAGTTTTGGGACATTTTTCCTTCGCTTTTGAAGAGTTGAAGGTTTCCAATTCCATGAAATTGGAAGTGGGTGTTGAAGATTCTTCATAGTTGACTTTTGTAAAGGTAGTATAAATTGTATCCAGTTGATGCAAACACCAGTTGGTATCAATTTCTTTATTTTTACTATGTATAGCTAAACACCGAATTCTTGGGGTGTGATTATATGATTATTGGTTGATATAACCTTTAAAAATTTCTAACTGATAGTTTGTTAGCTGTTTATAATTTATTTCATCAGCAGTTGTGGTTGAAATTAATAGGTGGTAGTTGCAATATAATCTTAGCTTAGTATTCTTTGCTTGCTAGAGAGAGAAGCTTTCAAAGCAGAAACAAATGAATTTTATGGTATGTGGATAGTTTATTGTCATGGGTTAAATTCGAGAGAGTGAATCCTACACATTCTTCAATACATTCAGTTTGAGAGAGTGAGTGTACTTAGGAGAAGGATTTTCTTAATTGTCGCTTATTAGGGTTTGAGAGAAACAAATATTATTCGGAGTAAATTGCTTGAGAGAGAGTTTAACCCACTAAAGTATAGGACTGATATGAAGTCGTTTACTATTAATTGCAATTACGTTGTTGTTTATCTTAGCCCACAATCCTATTACATCCCTAGAATCTCGTCTTCATACTTGCATTTTTGTGTATTTACTCTTTTAGTTGATAATTAACTTCAAACACCACTTTGATAATTGACACGTGTCATTCTTAATTTGATATGTTTTCATTCGTAAATGTCGTTTAGCTTGGATTCAGATTTCACTTTTGATTCTATAAACCACTCCCCTTGGGAATGATCCCAACCTTGGTTGGTCTATATTACAACTCGCGATCGTTGAAATTTTGAACTGGAAGTTGTGTCCAGATTTGTGAAGTCAAAATGAGCCCTTTTGATTGTTGACACTTGTGTCAGTGTTACTTTAATATGTTTCCTTTCGTAAATGTTTTTAGTTATAACTGACTTGAACTTATACACATTTGACTATTAATTCTCGAAACAACTCCCTATGAGAAAGATCCCAACCCTTGATTGGATTATATTACTACTCGAGATTGCTAGCATTTGAACTAGAAGTAGTGTCCTTATACGTGAAGTCAAAATGGCACCGCTGCTGGGGGTATTCTTATTTGACAATTTATAGTTAAGTTGAACTTTGTTTTTGTCAGTTATAGTTAAACTAACTGAATGTTTAGCTTTGTTTAGCTTGTTTGTGTGTTGACATAGGAAGTATGAGTGTTAACAGCAGCAATGACAGACATGTAGGCCATCAAACATCTTGTGCTCTCTATCGAGACGACATCGATTATATTAATAGTGCTTATAACCCTACTCCAATTTGTGATATTGGTGCAATCTTCATGCTACAAGTTAATGGGAATGCAATATTTGAGGTTGCTAGTACGACACTCAATCCCCTACAATCGAGAGGTCTCTATAAAGGGCTAGAGCATAACGATCCGCATTAGCATATGAGGAGTATTTTAGAGCTATGCATCCCTTTTTCATTCAAGAATGTGTCGCAAGAGTACATCGAACATGGATTATTTGCGCTATCATGTTACGTCCTAGGAGCACCACAAGTCACCTCATGGCGTACTCAACCTCTCAGAAGTCTTATACAAGCATCTTAGCATTCATTCATTACATAAGTGTGAAAAGTAGTGCGAAAGTTAAAACTTTTCACAAATAAAGTCGATAAGGAAAACACTTTTATAAAATATAAGAAAACTAAGTCTAATCATAAGCTATCATAGACTCGAACATTAAGAATATCAGATTTGGATAACTGCCCTTACATCAATTGATACTTGTAGTCTAATACCAAGTCTTTAATGTAATGAAACTAGAAACGTAATCAATGTCCTCGAACATATGAGGACATAACAATCTTGAGAGAAATCTACTTCCCTAGTTTCAACTCTAGGAATCCTCACTTACCCCCACCTACACTAGTAGACACAAAGAAACATATGGAACTAGCACAATTAATGAACTAAGTATGGTGAACATGCAAGAAAACCATGCAAAAAGGGACACTTTAGTTGAAATATGCTTTTCATGTTATTTTTATAAAATCTCATAAAGACAAGTATAAGAAACATGTTCAAGTCAATATTCACATATATCGTAAGACCACTATCATTAAGTAACCCATTTTGTTATTTTGACCCTCTACCTAAGATTAACCTAAGACCCACCTAGGTAAGACATGAAGAGACCACCTAGAGACCTCCCATATGACCTCTTCAATACACACCTAAATGTTCCTCAAGTAATCCTAGGTGAGAACCTTTCTAACTCAATAAACCTTTACTAAGTGAACATTATTCATTTAAGCCATTTAGGAGACAGCTAAAAAAATATGGGACTTCACATAATGGTCTTGGAAGACCTACGGGAACTCACTCTAGCTTCTTCAAAGCCTACTCATGACATATGTAGATAGCGCCCCATTCCACTACCTACACTTTGTTGAACCAATCCAATAGCTAAAATGTACATCCCACATGATGGGAATAGGCATTAACTGACATAGACCACACTAGAAATCCGGTGTCATCAAAACCCCACAGCGTGGAAGGTGTTCTACTCGCCAAGGGTAGAACTAGGGCATATCCCATGTTGGCACATGGTTTCGGGGATATCAAAAGTTTTTTTTTTACTCTAGCCTCATACTGACCTCGACCTACTCCCTTAAGGATATCCAGTCAGTGCTTTCCCTTTGTTATCAATGAGTAAGTTCATTCACATAAGTGTATTAGAGAAGGTACAATAACTAAGCCCTACAGACCCATAATACCATTTCTAAGAAGGGGTCCACAAAGGCTTACAATCAAGGTTCATTTGGATAGATCTTAAGACTTTCTTAAATATGATTTCTTGTTATTCCAACCAACCTACCCCTAAGTCCATCATTCCACTCAAGAAGGAGGCACCGTTTCATTCTACAGATTCAAGGCTTCTTTATTAACCTTCTTTTCATATTCAAGGTTTCACATTCTTAACCTTATTTTCATATTTAAGGTTTCACATTAGTGTTTCATAGAAAGGTACCTACTTTAGGTATACCAATCCTAGAATTTCATTCATACACTCATTCAATACAATTCAAGTACCAAGTAGGGACAACTAATTCTACCAACACAAGATACTACATCATTCTATAAAGAGTCTTCTTAGTCCTTCATCATCATATATCCGCAATTAGAGAAGAAGTACTTTCAATTACATCATTATAAAACCCATACAAGATCATATAGACATCAGATGATCCCTTTCACCTTATACATTCATATATACCATAATATGATAATACCACAATTCACATAAGAATTTCGACAAGTCCATGTTCATAACATTTATAACAATTAAGCACCGCCACCATAAATGGACCTTAAAAATCAATAGCAGTCCATTCCAATTTTACATTATATAACGGAATTAGGTCAACTTACCACCTTCCAATAGCGACAATCACCATTCTTTAACATCTCAAACAACTCCACACAACAGAGAACTTACCAAATACAATGCCCCTAAGGCTAAGACCACCTATTATTCCATATCAATGATTCAACAAAACCCAAGATAGATATCAATACTATAAGACCAACTATGAACTATTCCAACAATGATCAACATATAAATAAATAGCCCATAAAAATCTAAACAAGAATCTAATTTAATCACGACATAATCAATACACCAACTTTAGAGCCAAAATTTGGAATTCAAGGATTATATGTTTCCAAGGAGTTTTGAATACTTTATAAATCAACAATTTAAACCTTTTATTGCACGAACCCATGATTAAATTTGAAATAGGGTTTTAGGGTTTTTGAGATCTTTTGGAAAGCCTTTGAAATTGGCTCCTTGAATGATAGAAGAATCAAGGATGAAATTACTATACCTTATTGAAGACCTATCCTCGAAATTAGGTTTGAAAACCTTGGAGAATTTGACCTTCTTCCTTGTAACTTGAAGGTTCTTCAATGGAGGATGTTGACTAGAGCGAGAATTTAGAGAGAAGGGATAGCTTGTATTTTTTTATTCTAATTGAGTGTTGGGATTTTTTATTGGGGTAATGGTTGTATAATGACCTAAAATCAATAGATAATAAACCACAAAAATGCCCAAACACCCTTACATTAATTGGACCTTTTTAAACAAGTCAAACTTAACTTTTATTTTCGGATTTATCATCGGGAACAAGTCTGCGTCGGCGATGTTCCCTGAAGTTTTTGGAATATAATTTTTGGGAGAGTAGGGAGCGCAATGTGGTATACAATTCAGAGACAATCTTTTCCCATTTCTGGAGCAAGCCCGCGACTTGGACACACTCCCACAAGCTACTAGTCGCAAGCTTCCTTAGCAGCATTTTGGCCAAGGCTTGGATCCTTCTCAAGGACCCTTAAGTTGGTCGTTGGAGATTCATACCCGGAAGTTTTAACCCTAATCATGTACCTCTATGTTTTAGGGTCATAACCACTAATTTTATACTCCAAACAAAACATAAACATGCCCAACAAACAAGGACACACTAGCACACAAAAGACTATATTTCAAATGTCTTGGTCGCACCTTGAAGTTTGACATCAAAACGCTTTAAAACTGACTTATAAAGCTATTCATTATTGTTTCAAAAATTTATTAACTTCTACAACCCATGTGAGGATCTAGTTCACCATATTTCATTTGAGGGGTTTAACAATCTCCCCCACTTTGAAAACATTTGTCCTCAAATGATACTAAAACACTTTAAACATTTTCAAGGTACTAAAACTCATGACTAGTAGTTTACAACCATACCACATTAATACAATATTTCATATATCTAGGAGGAACATCGATTCCACATACAAGAGACTCAAAACAAAACAACAAAGTAGGAAAAACATCTTCTACTCATCATGCAATAAGATTCCACATTTCTCATTTTACATTGGAGTGAACATTTCTCATTTCACAGTGGACTGCACATTTATCATTTCATGTTGGAGGAACTTACTTCTCCACATATCATCATGCTCATCACAACATTTATAAGCATATCATGCCAATTTCTCCCAAAAGAACAATTATTCAACATTTTTGAAGGTCACTTTTAAGCATGCTCAAAAGTCGACTCATGCAACATTTAGGAAATTTACTAAAGAAGCATAACAATATTAAAGTTAAAGTCAATAAAGCTCATTTTACCGTATAACCATAAAATCATGAGAAATATCCAAAGCCATAGGGGATCATGAAAACTCATTTTTTCACTAGAAACTCCCAAACAAGCATCATGCTACTAAGAGATTCTAAATCTCAAGTTTGAATAGAATAGAATAGAAGAGAAAAAATTCATCAACCCAAGTACTAACCATACTCCCCCACTTGGTAAAAAACCATCAACTCTATCATGAACAACACAAGGGAAAACTATAACTTACCAGCACCTTCAGCCTGATTTGCTTGCTTGTTAGCTTGGAGAGCATAAAAATGATTCTTCTTTTGTTCACCCATATCCTGACCATTATAAGGATATTGCTTGACATATCTTCCCTAGTAGCAATAGTAGGACAATCTCTTACCTTGTGATCATTCTTACCACAACCATAGGACCCACTACTATCTGCTAGGCACTTCCCAAAATTCCTCTTTCCACAAGTAGAGCAAGGAGGCTTATAATTTTGAGAACCACTGTCACGACCCGGATTCTGGAACCCGAATCGCAACCGGTGTCGTTGACCTCTCAGAGGTCGCAGACATGCCTCATCTTGCATTCATCACATTCATCTAGTTAAATTTATGGAAAATTTTAAACTTTTTATATGTATGAAGTTTACTTAGACTTCATATAGTCATTATGTATTAAACATTATATACTAAGCTCAACATCAATAGACAACCATCTACCATTAGAGAATCAATTCAAAACTGAAGATGAATACATCGTAAATAGTTTGCCAAACACGGCCTTATATCAAAAGGTTCGAAATGAAATATGAAAGAAACTCTAGGGACAACATCCACTATCTATGTCTATATCTAAGGCTAGACTAATGCGTGTAGCATCCTCAAAATCAAGAGGACCTACCAAATGGTCTGGAGAAAACGCTGAAGTTCGAACCGCTACAAGTGACGTCAGTCTGCCCTCTGACCTGCACCTATAAAAATAGTAAATAGTAGGGTGTTAGTACACCACTTGTATTAAGTATGGGTGTATGCACACATACACATAAAGCTATGCATGATCAAAGAAAGCTCTTCCTAAGCAACATGCCATTTCTGGAAAGTCTAGTCATTAGACTTTCCTAATTCGTTAGTTCTGAATTGTGGTATGAATATGATGTATTTTAATGCATTCAAAGCACACAACTCATTTTCTATATGATTACAAGACATTAGTATCATCAACATCATTTTAGGGCCACTCGGGCGAAGATTTGAAATTTTGATCAACCCCCAACCCGAGAGCTCCCATTCTCACACATACTTTTATTTTGAGTTTTTTTCTTCTTCTTAATGTGTAGTTCAATAATTACTTTAGTCTTATTTTTTACTTACAAGTTCAATGATTCATTGTAGTCTCATACCCACAATGAATTGATGTAAGTAATCCAAGGACTAAGGAATGATTTCACTATCTTACAATGAGTCATTCATTACTTTATGTATTCATTAACATTTCATAATCCAGTTTTAATGGCTATGCCACCTGTTTTATACTTTCATGATAGGGAAGTGATGAGTTATTTAGTTAACATTATGTTTCTACTTCCCTTTTTAGCATCATATTAGAAGTCATTATAAGCCAATCTTATTTGTCTTTGCCCATTATTTGCTGAAACTTCATGAGTGTGACATTGGTAATTGACATTCTTAAGCTCTTCATCATTGCTCACTTTGAACATACGTTCCATCATCATCATCATTCTCACATTCATAGAGACATCATAGGGAATAAGATCATGCGAACTAACATGAAATCAAGTGTCTTCCCCACACAGAAAAGGGGTGATTCACCGGTTAAAATGAATCTATACCATGTGAGCTACTCATGGTATCTAGTGTCTGCCCCACACATGGAAAGGGGTGATCCCCGGCTAAGGTGAATCCATCTCAAGTGTTCACTCCACACCGAAAAGGAGTGGCTCACGGCTATAGTGAACCAAGAACATATTGTGAGCATTAACCGACATAGATCATGTGATCTAAACATGAAATCCAGTGTCTGCCCCACACCGAAAAAGGGTGGAATCACCGGCCAAAGTGAAACCGAACATGCCTAGATCACTTAGATGGAAACCACTGGCTAGTTCCTATGTTGGCTAGACATAGTTCGAAGACTAGGAGATTTAGGGATACCCATACCCACCTTGGTGGACAGTCTTATCTTCATGAGAATTACGTGAACCTCCGCCCTTTCGGATTGAAGGCATCACCACTCATAACTAGCATATTGGTGTTGTGCTCACTTTCATTATCTTCTTTATATTTTAGAGTTGATTCAAGTATTGTGGAAGCTTGCTTCTAGATTGAGATTTACTTACTCTTTTGATGGCTTGTCATCCTTACTTTACATTGATGAAATGTGAATTGTCCTTACATAACATCCTTACTTTACATTGATGATATGTGAATTGTCCTTACATATCATCCTTACTTTACATTGATGAGATGTGAATTGTCCTTACATGTCATCCTTACTTTACATTGATGAAATGTGAATTGTCCTTACATATCATCCTTGGGTGTTAATGAGACTAGTCTCACACATTCTAACACCTTCATTCGTGAGTATTCTTTTAACATAGTAGCTTAGGTGTAAGTAAGACTTGTCTCACTTTCTTTAACACCCCATTCTGGTCACTTATATAGTTTAGACCCCTTTAATTATGTTATAACTCACGTTACTTCTTTACTTTAGTGTAGTAGCTTCATTTCATCGTTTATGGACGACGAGCACTTTTTTCAATGAGTTACATATGTTCATAGTTCATTCTTTTAAAGCATGTTGGGAGTTGTCCCAATGAATGGCATGCCCTTGTTTATCGATTCATTGAAATACCTTAGAAGTGCTTATAATATCATTTAATACTCTAACTACACAAGATTGGCATATGATTATTATTGGCCTCAACATTTGGGATGTTATACTAGCAAATCTTTTTTATTGGCATAAGCCAATTTTACGCATGTTCATATTTAAATTGAATATGTATGAACCTTTAGCCAATCTTTCAATCATTTACATAAGCTCTTAGTCATTAGTATGCATTCGTTTTGACAAAGTAGTGTTAGCCAATTTTATTGGCATCAGATAGTCAATACATTCGAGATGTGATTTCATAGTTGTCTTCTAAGCCAATCTTAGTTCATGACTTTAAGCATAACATTTTTAAGCATTTTGGACAGCATCATATTAACATTTGATGAACTTAGCATCTTCATAACATCATAACAACATCAAGTCAACATTTGGCCAAAACACATAAATCACTTAACACATCACGAACGTAACTTAGCATATCATCGGTTCTTAATTTACATGATAATATTAACTTTATACAATTACCAGTTCATAGGTTCATTCGACATTCATCATTCAAGAACAACACATGTTAAGAACAACCAGCACCATATACCAACAACATGATCTCTAACCTATTCAACATGGAATCGAAAAGAATACTAGGGACAAGGAGTTCGACGAGAACACGGGAACAACCCTAGTTTTCAAGATCTTTGCATCGTTGGAAAGAAAGTTATCTTGGAGAAAGAAGACCAGGAGAAAAACCCATACCTTATGTAGAATTTAATCTCCGAAGATCACCTTGCACGAAACCTTGAAGAAAACCTTGAATTCGCCTAAGAAATCTTTAGCGTTCTACGTTTTTTTGCAGTTTGTCGCCTACTGCCTTAGCGTCATGAGTCTCAACGTTTTGATTGTGATTTTTAGGTTTAGGAACTGATCTTGACTTATAAAACTTATGTTTAATAATTTAATTTAATAAACTAATAAACCAATTTCCAAAATGCCCCTCCTAAGTTGACTAAACATAGGAGAACATAACACTTAGTGAAATCTAGAAATTGGTGTTGACTATGGTTTCGGTCAACATCTTGACTTTATATTAATTAGTGAAATCCTTAATTTAATTAATTTAGGGACCTAGGGTAAGTATTAAAGTACCCCTAAGTCACTGGAACTATAATCAACCCTTTAGGACCATCCTAGGTTAAGTACTAGGATGTTTCTTGAATTACACTAGGTTAGTGTAAGGATTTCATTTTGAAAATTTACAATAATTAATTAAATTGCAAATTTAATTAATTAGGTGACCTAAGGTAATTACTGAAGTGCCCTTAAGTCGTTAGGACCTTAACTAATCCTTTGGATCATCCTAGGTTAGGTACTAGGTTGTCCCTTTCTTGTCTTAACCGAAATTTGGAAATTTCCTTTGTAGTTTCGGTTTTAGCCCTTTTAAATTACTTAATTAAATTGCTAAATTAATTAATTAAATTGCTAAATTAATTAATTATGTAACCTAGGGGAATTACTAAAGTACCCCTAAGTTGTTAGGACGATAACTAACCTTTTGGACCATCCTAGGTTAGGTACTAGGTTGTCTCTTCAACCAGTACTAAGTTAGTGTCAACTTGGTTTAGTCCTAGGTTGTCGGGAGCACTAGTGGGTCCATTTCGGTTAGTCCTAGGTTAGTTAGCTAGTTAGGACAGTTATTTAGGACCTAGAGTTGGTTAGGAAGTTAGGCCCCACATGGAGGGACCCGTCCGCACATACTGCCCCTTAACTACCCTAACCGAATTCTGTTAGGGTGGTCCCCTCCTTATGGCCGATTCCACTTGCCCATGTGCTTGCACATGGGTTGGTTATACTTTACCAACTAACTATTCTTGATGTACTATTTGGAATATTTACTCATTGTCCCAAGGACCCTCACCATGTCCTTGGGCACTGCTTAATTTACATGATCATTTTAAATGATCATGTGCTATGGTACTACACTTGACACTTGGATGTCTAGTAATTTATATGTTTTGTTGAGGCATCATTTTTATTAGCTTAGGGTCTTCATTGCAGGTACATTTATTGCACATCAATCTTGGATTGGGGTATGACAACCCAAAAATATATTTCTTATTCGTATATAGGAAATTGGCTAATATCCCTTAGCCAATTTTTCTATACTATGCCCAATATTTCTCAATATTAGGAATTGGGGAGCATATGTACCCCTAATAGGCTATCCTAAGGGCATACTGGCTCTTCATTAGACATATGATTTTCCAGAACGTTACATTATCCCCCCCTTAGGAACATTCATCCCCGAATGACACTTACACATCATTTAAACAAAGAGGGTGATTTTCGAAAGTTACTTTATCATGCTTAAACGTTTCTCTTTTGTGAATATCTGATTCACACTTATTTGGATGATGCATAACATTCAAGCTTATCTGAAGCTTCATATTTGAGATTGAGGAATTTCCTTCTCACTCACACTTAACTTAATGCACATCACAACTCATGCAATACATAAATCATGTTTATGCTACACAAAAACATCAACATGAAATGCAAACATGACTTAATTTTAACTCACATAGTGCTATTATAAGACATATGATTAGTGACCTATCACACCAAATCGACTAAAGCACTTGAACTTAGAGTTTCCTTAAACATAAACCAGACTTAGGAAGAGAATATCTAACCTTAAGATATGAACAAATAAGGGTAGCGGGATCTCATATCGGCCTCGGCCTCCCACGTTGCTCCCTCAACAAGATGGTTCCGCCATAGGACCTTCACAGTGGCAACCTCCTTGTTCCTCAGCCGCTTCATTTGGCGATCTAAAATTTCGACTGGAACCTCTTCATACAAAAGGTTCTCATCAACTCCTAACCCCTCAACAGGCAGGATGGATGCTGGATCTCCTAGAAATTTCTTAAGCAAAGAAACGTGAAACACTGGATGAATAGAAGCCAAGTCTTGAGGTAATTTCAGTTCATATGCAACGTTTCCCACTCGCTGCAAGATCTCATAAGGACCTATATACCTCAGACTCAACTTGCCTTTCTTACCAAACTTCATCACCCCTTTCATGGGTGATATCTTCAGGTAGACTTGATCACCCACCTCAAACTCAAGAGCTCTCTTTTGGTTATCTGCATATGATTTCTGACGAATGTAAGCAGTAGCCAATCTATCCTTAATCATTTTCACCTTCTCTAGAGCCTCATACATGATCTCGGGACCAAGGATGGCCGATTCTCCTACTTCGAACCAGATAATCGGAGATCTACACCTTCGGCCATAGAATACTTCGAAAGGTGCCATTCCAATACTGGAATGGTAGCTATTATTGTAAGAGAACTCTATCAGCGGCAAGTGATCATCCCAACTCCCCTTGAAGTCAATAACACATGCTCTCAACATGTCTTCAAGGGTCTGAATGGTACGCTCTGCTTGCCCATCTGTCTGCGGATGGAAAGAAGTACTTAGCTTCACCTGTGTAACCTAAATTTTCTGGAAAGATTTCCAAAAATGAGAATTGAATTGATACCCTCTGTCCAAAATAATAGATAGAGGAATCTCATGCCATCTCACTATCTCATCTATATAAAGCTTGGCATAGTCTTCGGCCTTATAGGTAGACTTCACAGGTTTGAAGTGAGCGGACTTGGTCATTATGTCAATAATAACCCAAATGGAATCATGTAGTTTCCTAGTCTTTGGCAGACCAACCAAAAAATCCATATTGATAGCCTCCCACTCCCACGTTGGGATCTCAATCGTCTGAGTGAGACCTCCAGGCTTAAGGTGTTCGGCCTTAACCTATTGGCAGTTCGGACACTCCTCCACGAACATAGAGATATCTCTCTTCATGCTTCCCACATATAGACCTCTTTAAGGTCTTGGTACATTTTGGTGGCACCTGGATGGATGGAATATCGGGAACCATGAGCTTCTGCCAAAATACTTGACCTCAAATCATTCACATTGGGCATACATAATCTGTTCTGATATCTGAGTACGCCATCTTCACCTAACGAGAATGACTCATTAAACTTACTCAATACCGAGTCTTTCAACTCCATGAGTACTGGGTCAAGGTGTTGATTGGATTTAACATCTACAACAAATGAGGATTTGGAACTTGAGTGAACCGAAACACCCCCACTTGATGCATCTGTCAGTCGTACACCCAATCTTGCCAATTGGTGCACCTGTTTAACCAGCTCCTTCTTCACATCGTCAATATGTGAAATGCTGCCCATGCTCAGTCTGCTCAATGTAGCGGCCACCATGTTGGCCTTACCTGGGTGATAGTACACACTCATGTCATAATCCTTGAGAAGTTCTAGCCATCTCCTATGACGAAAATTCAACTCTCTCTGCGTGAATACATACTAAAGACTCTTATGGTCAGTATACACATCAACATGTACACCATATAAATAATGTCTCCACATCTTCAACTCAAAGACAACCGCGGCTAGTTCAAGATCGTGAGTAGGGTAGTTCTTTTTGTGGATTTTAAATTGTCTTGATGTGTATGCAATCACCTTACCATTCTGCATGAGAACACATCCCAAACCTACTCGGGAAGCATCACAATATACCATGTACCCCTCACCACTTCTCAACAACGTCAATACTGGGGCCGAAGTGAGTCGGTCCTTGAGTTCTTGAAAACTCTTTTCACATTTCTCAGACCACTCAAACTTCACCTTCTTCTTTGTCAATGTGGTCAATGGTGCAGCAATAGTGGAAAACCCTTCCACAAACCTGCGATAATAATTGTCTAAACCCAAAAAACTCCGAATATTTGTAGGAGTAAGGGGTCTCAGCCAATTCTTCACTGCCTCAACCTTCTTAGGATCAACTTCAACACCTTGGTCGGTCACAACATGACCAAAAAAGGTCACTGATCTCAACCAGAATTCACATTTGCTGAACTTTGCATACAGCTGTTGTTCTCTGAGTACTTGCAATGTCTTTCTTAAGTGTTCTTCATGCTCTTCTCTAGTCTTAGAGTATATGTGAGGATGTCATCTATGAATACTATGACGAAGGAATCAAGGTACTCAAGGAAGACTCTATTCATAAGGTCCATAGTTAGTACGAAAAGCAGTCTTAGGGACGTCTTCTCGCCTCACTCTAAGGCTATGGTAGTCTGACCAAAGGTCTATCTTGGAAAAGAAACTTGAACCTTGGAGTTGGTCAAACAGATCGTCGATTCTGGGAACTCATTTACTATTGACAATGTTTCTATGGAAGGGACTTCCTGATCTAAGACATTGACTCTAACTGAGTGGTATAAATACCCCTTAGATATCATCTTATTGGCCTTTAAATGTGAAACGATTTGGCCTACTGGATTTGCACCATGCCCTTCCCATTTCAGCTCTAACTCATTTGGAAACTGAAGCCTCACTATGTAGTTTCGACAATCTATCATAGCATAACACTTATGGAGCCAATCCATACCTGAGCCACATCCTTGAGATTATATCAGCCAATTTAGCCTCCTCCTCTTCATGAACACCCGTGGCATGCATTTAGAATCTACCATGTACTCACCTCCATGGGAACGACCACACTTACTACACGTCTTTCGTTCACGCTGGGCATTTCCATCATTTTCATTCTTGGGAAGGCCATATCTTGAGTGTGGCGCCTCAGACCACTTGGCCATCCTAATTCTTGTGTGTATTGTTCTACGCGTTCACACAAGAAGGAAGCTAGATACTTATAATGACACAAAGTGTCAAAGCTCTAGATAGCATGATAAAGAGTAGAAGAAGGGAAGATTTCCTATCATTGCGTAGTCTCTAAGTCATGATTGTGGCACGCTTCACAACCATAAATAGGAAACTATGTAACGTGGTTGAGTTGAGCTTTAGTTCCTAGGTAATTTAACCTCATGCTCTGACACCAAGTTTGTCAAGACCCGGATTCTGGAACCCGAATCGCAACCTGCGTCGTTGACCTCTTTGAGGTCGCAGACAAGCCTCATCTTGCATTCATCACATTCATCAAGTTAAATTTGCGGATAATTTAAAACTTTTTATGTGTATGATGTTTACTTAGACTTCATATAGTCATTACGTATTAAACATTATATACTAAGCTCAACATCAATAGACAACCATCTACCATTAGAGAATCAATACAAAACTGAAGATGAATATATCGTAAATAGTTTGCCAAACACGGCCTTATATCAAAAGGTTCGAAATGAAATATGAAAGAAACGCTAGGGACAACATCCACTAGCTATGTCTATATCTTAGGCTAGACTAATGCGTGTAGCATCCTCGAAATCAAGAGGACCTACCAATTGGTCTGGAGAAAACGCTGAAGTTCAAACCGCTGCAAGTGACGTCAATCTACCCTCTGACCTGCACCTATAAAAATAGTAAATAGTAGGGGGTTATTACACAACTTGTACTAAGTATAGGTGTATTCACACATAAACATAAAGCTATGCATGATCAAAGAAAGCTCTTCCTAAGCAAGATGCCATTTCTGGAAAGTCTAGTCATTAGACTTTCCTAACTGGTTAGTTGTGAATTGTGGTATGCATATGATGTATTTTAATGTATTAAAAGCACACAACTCATTTTCTATATGATTACAAGACATTAGTATCATCAACATAATTTTAGAGCCACTCACGCAAAGATTTGAAATTTTGATCACCCCCCAACCTGAGAGCTCCCATTCTCACACATAGTATTATTTTCAGTCTTTTTCTTCTTATTATTATGTAGTTCAATAATTCCTTTAGTCCTATGTTTTAATTACAAGTGCAATGATTCATTGTAGTCCCATACCCACAATGAATCGATGTAAGTAATCCAAGGACTAAGGAATGATTTCACTATCTTACAATGAGTAATTCATTACTTTATGTATTCATTAACATTTCATAAGCCAGTTTTATTGGCTATGCCATCTGTTTCATTACTTTCATGATAGGGAAGTTATGAGTTATTTAGTTAACATTATGTTTCTACTTCCCTTTATTGGCATCATATAAGAAGTCATTATAAGCAAATCTTATTTGGCTTTGCCCATTATTTGCTGAAACTTCATGAGTGTGACATTGGCAATTGACATTCTTAAGCTCTTCATCATTGCTCACTTGAACATACGTTCCATCATCATCATTATTCTCACTTTCATAGAGACTTCATAGGGAATAAGACCATGCGAGCTAACATGAAATCCAGTGTCTGCGCCACACCAAAAAGGGGTGATTCACCGGTTTAAATGAATCTAGACCATGTGAGCTACTCATGGAACCCAGTGTCTGCCCCACATATGGAAAGGGGTCATCCCCGGCTAAGGCGAATCCATATCAAGTGTTCACTCCACACCGAAAAAGAGTGGCTCACGGCTATAATGAACCAAGAACATATCGTGAGCATTAACCGACATAGATCATGTGAGCTAAACATGAAATCCAGCGTCTGCCCCACACCAAAAAGGGGTGGAATCACCGGCCAAAGTGAAACCAAACATGCCTAGCTCACTTAGGTGGAAACCACTGGCTAGTTTCTATGTTGGCTAGACATTGTTCGAAGACTAGGAGATTTAGGGAGACCCATACCCACCTTGGTGGTCAGTCTCATCTTCATGAGAATTACGTGAAACTCCGCCATTCCCAAAGGGAGGCATCACCACTCATAACTAGCATATCGGTGTTGTGCTCACTTTCATTATCTTCTTTATCTTTTAGAGTTGACTAAAATATTGTGGAAGTTTGTTTCTAGATAGAGATTTACTTACTCTTTTGATGACTTGTCATTCTTACTTCTCATTGATGAAATGTGAATTGTCCTTACATAACATCCTTTCCTTACATTGATGAAATGTGAATTGTCCTTACATATCATCATACATTGATGAGATGTGAATTGTCCTTACATCTCATCCTTACTTTACATTGATGAAATGTGAATTGTCCTTACATATCATCCTTAGGTGTTAATTAGACTAGTCTCGCACATTCTAACACCTTCATTCGTGAGTATTATTTTAACATAGTAGCTTAGGAGTAAGTAAGACTTGTCTCACTTTCTTTAACACCCCATTCTGGTAACTTATTTAGTTTAGACCCCTTTAATTATGTTATAACTCACGTTACTTCTTTACTTTAGTGTAGTAGCTTTATTTCATCGTTTATGGATGATCAGCACTTCTTTCAATGAGTTACATATGTTCATAGTTCATTCTTTTAGAGCATGTTGGGAGTTGTCTCAATGAATGTCATGCCCTTGGTTATAAATTCATTGAAATACCTTAGAAGTGCTTATAATATCATTTGATACTCTAACTACACAAGATTGGCATATGATTGTTATTGGCCTCAACATTTGGGATGTTATACTAGCAAATCAATTTTATTGGCATAAATCAATTTTACGTATGTTCATATTTAAATTGAATATGTATGAAACTTTATCCAATCTTTAAATAATTTACATATGCTCCTAGCCATTAGCATGCATTCGTTTTGACAGAGTAGTGTTAGCCAATTTCATTGGCATTAGATAGTCAATTCATTCAAGATGTGATTTCGTAGTTGTCTTTTAAGCCAATCTTAGTTCATGACTTTAAGCATAACGTTTTTAAGAATTTTGGACAGCATCATATTAACATTTGATGAACTTAGCATCTTCATAACATCATAACAACAGCAAGTCAACATTCGTCCAAAACACATAAATCACTTAACACATCACGAACGTAACTTAGTATATCATCGGTTTTTAATTTACATGATAATATTAACTTTACACGATTAACAGTTCATAGGTCCATTCAATATTCATCATTCAAGAACAATGCATGTTAAGAACATCCAGCACCACATACCAACAACATGATCTCTAACCTATTCAACATGGAATCGAAAAGGATACTAGGGACAAGGATTTCGACGAGAACACGGGAACAACGCTAGTTTTCAAGATCTTTGAATCGTTGGAAAGAAAGTCATCTTGGAGAAAGAAGTCCAGGAGAGAAAACCATACCTTATATAGAATTTAATATACGAAGATCACCTTGCACGAAACCTTGAATAAAACCTTGAATTCGCCTAAGAAATCTTTAGCGTTCTACGTTTTTTTGCGGTTTGTCGCCTACTGCCTTAGCGTCGATAGTATCAACAATTTGATTGTGATTTTTAGGTTTAGGAACTGATCTTGACTTATAAAACTTATGTTTAATAAGTTAATTTAATAAACTAATTAACCAATTATCAAAACGCCCCTCCTAAGTTGACTAAACATAGGAGAACATAACACTTAGTGAAATCTAGAAATTGGTGTTGACTATGGTTTTGGTCAACCTATTGACTTTATATTAATTAAGTAAATCCTTAATTTAATTAATTTAGGTACCTAGGGTAAGTACTAAAGTACCCCCTAAGTCATTGGAACAATAATCAACCCTTTAGGACCATCCTAGGTTAAGTACTAGGATGTTTCTTGAATTATACTAGGTTCGATTAAGGATTTCGTTTTGACCATTTAAAATAAATAATTAAATTGCTAATTTAATTAATTAGGTGACCTAAGCTAATTACTAAAGTTACCTTAAGTCGTTAGGACCATAACTAATCCTTTGAATCATCCTAGGTTAGGTACTAGGTTGTCCCTTTCTTGTCTAAACCGAAATATGGAAATTTCCTTTGTAGTTTCGGTTTTAGCCATTATAAATTAATTAATTAAATTGCTAAATTAATTAATTAGGTAACCTAGGGGAATTACTAAAGTACCCCTAAGTTGTTAGGACCATAACTAACCTTTTGGACCATCCTAGATTAGGTACTAGGTTGTCTCTTCAACTAGTACAAGGTTAGTGTCAACCTGGTTTAGTCCTAGGTTGTCGGGTTCACTATTGGGTCCATTTCTGTTAGTCCTAGGTTAGTTAGCTAGTCAGGATAGTTAGTTAGGACATAGAGTTGGTTACTAAGTTAGGCCCCACATGGAGGGACCGGTCCGCATATGCTGCCCCTTAACTACCTTAACCGAATTCGGTTAGGGTGGTCCCCTCCTTATGGCCGATTCCAACTTGCCCATGTGCTTGCACATGGATTGGTTGTACTTTACTAACTAACTATTCTTGATATCCTATTTGGAATATTTACTTATTGTCCCAATCACCCTCACCATGTCCTTGGGCACTGCTTAATTTACATGATCATTTTAAATGATCATGTGCTGTGGGACTAGGCTTGACACTTGGATGTCTAGTACTTCATATGTTTTGTTGAGGCGACATTTTTATTAGCTTAGGGTCTTCATTGCAGGTGCATTTATTGAACATCAATCTTGGATTGGGGTATGACAACCAAAAAATATATTTCTTATTCGTATATAGGAAATTGGCTAATATCCCTTAGCCAATTTTTCTATACTATGCCCAATATTTCTCAATATTGGACATTGGGGGGCCTATGTACCCCTAATAGGCTATCCTAAGGGCATACTGAGTTGTTCATTAGACATATGATTTTTCGGAACGTTACAACCACCACCCCTCTCATGGTTAACCGTAGGAGCATTAGGGACATCTTTGTTTGGAGCTCTCTTCTTAAACCTAGGTTGATTTTGCTCATCGGTTCTTCCTCTCTTCAAACCTCTGTCCTTACATTCAAACTTAGACTCCTCAATGGATTTAACATACACAATAATCCTAGATAGAGTCATGTCAATATGGAGAACGGTCATACGACACTCTTCTTTCACAAGGACAGCAACACCGTTCATAAACCTACTCAACATATTTCTAGGGTTAGACACTAAAGATGGAGAATACTTAGACAATAGGGTAAATTTCAAGGAATACTCCTCCACACTCATGTTACCTTGCCTAAGATTTATAAACTCCCCAACCTTAACTTCTCTCTTCTCACAGGAAAAGTACTTCCCTAAGAATGCTTCCTTAAACTCCTCTCATTCTATGGACCCAATTCAACCGGCCTATTGTCTTTCCATTTTGTGTACCACACTTGAGAAACCTCCCTCAATTGGTACAAATCCAACTTCGCCTTCTCATTAGAAGTAACCCCACTAGAACTCAACACCTTATAAACACCACATAGAAACTTTTGGGGTGTCATGACCCAAGAGCACACCCTAGAAGATATGGCATTCCCTCGGATCTCAACACAATGTACTTGAACTCTCGGAGGTCTTGTACTAGACCTTGACATCATTCATTGCATACATGTATGAAAAGTAGTGCGGAATTGAAATTTTTCACACGAAATAGTAATACTTCAAGATATCTTTCATAGGAAACATAAGGAATAAGGCTAAGTCTCAATGTCGCCATCTTAGACACACGAATATCTTGATACTCGGACCATATATCAAAATATATAAATAGATAAGTCTATTACAATACTTTTAACAATGAAAACTAAAGATAGTGATATCCTCAGATCTAGTGAGGACATGCCAACACTTTCTTGAATGGAATGTTAGTATCCAAGCTTCACTACACGTACTACTCTCAAATGCCACCTACACCTTTAGAGGTATAAAAAAAAAATTAGTACATTAGAATGTACTAAGTATGACATAATGAATAAAATCATGATAAACAAATATTTGTTTAAAACATGCTCTTTTTGAGTAAAACTTCATAAGACAAGTATAAGAATAATGTAACACCCTAAATCGAACTAAGGTGAAATAGAGATTCATGAATGTTTCCTGAGATAATTTTATATTATATTGAGTTATAATAATGTTCTTAGGCAGTGTGTGAAGTTTGGTTAAGTTTGGAGCTCAAACGTCCAAGAACGTCCATGACGTTCGCAAGGTGTGCCTTAGAAAGTACTTGTGTATCTTCATGTGTTTGAGTGACTTTTACGTTTTTATTTTTTGAAATAGGTGGGAGATGTTACTAAACCATATAATACTATGTTTAGGGGATTAAAGTATGGGTAAGACAACACCTAGGACCCACGAGGGGCCCTAGAAGAGGACCCTATCTCTAGTAAGAAGCTGCCAAGCAGTGACCAAACGACGACCACATGGGACGGTCTGTTTGTCAACAAACGGTCTGTCGACCTTGGGCGTATACTGGAACTGCAAGTCAGGAAATCCTGCGCAGGATAGAGTCCAACTCCCAACCAACGAGCCACCACCAACGGGTCGTTGATGGACAAACGGTCCGTTGGTTGGATCCATCTGTGAAACTGCCCAAAAAGTTGTCACTTTCCTGTGTTGACTTGGGGTGTTTGGTAAAAAATTCAACCCCAAGATTTTTATGACTGTAGGATGATAATTTTAGGGTTTTTAAGTTATATTAGATTAATTTTATGTCCTAGACCTAGAAAAGACCCCTCACTTCAAGTATTCAAACTCTCTCTCTTAAGACAAACTATCTCAAGTCACCATTGGAGCTAACACTCAAGGAAGAGCTCGGAGGGCTGGTTGTACGTGTTTCTTCATAAAAATTAGTGGGTTTCCTTCTCATTGAGGTATGGTAGTCATAATTGAACCCTCTTCCATTCAAGGAGTCATTTCTAAAAGATTACAAAAAGGCTTTTCAAACTCTATCTTCTTCTAGGTTTGATTCTAAACATGGGTCTTCATGTAAAAGTGTTTTAATGATTCCAATATGATTATTCTAGTATTAATTTATTATTTTCATGTCAAAACCCTGATGAACTCATGTTTATGCATATTTCCAACTTTTAGATTAAGAAATGGGTTAAATGAACATGATTGTGTTATGTTTAAGTTTTGGTTTCCTTATGTTGTTATTATTGTTTAGCTACTTCCGTAAGGGCTATATTACGATAAAATACTTAAGAATTAATTATAGTTGGTGAAATTTTGGTTAAATGGTGAGTTGGTTTTACTATATAACTCTTATTATTAAATGCTCTTGAGTGGTATGGTCCACCTTCTTGGTGGCGGTGTGTACTTGATGTAATTGAATATATTTGGTATGCATTGTGAGTATGGCTTTGAAGGCCTAATGTGTGAAATAAAGTGATAAATGGTTTTTGTAATGTGTATTATGAAGCTTGAATTGTATGTTTTTATTAGATTATGCCTAAATGAAGTAGGTGTATATGTTGAGCATTTTAAAGTGTGTAATGTGATGAATGAACATTTAAGTGTGCATAGGTGTTAATGTAAATGAAATGATGATATGTGCAAGGTGAGTTTTGGGGAATGAATGAATGAATGAAGTTAAAGAATGCGAATGAAAAGGGGAGTTTTGGTGTGAACACTCTTCATGAGTTGAGATAAAGTGTTTAGTAGTAACATCATTGTCTTCCAAGAGCTTTCTAAGATAGGTAGGAGGATGGATACCCATCATAAGTTGTAATGTGGTGTCAACTAGTTAGACTTAACCTATAGTATAAAATGTTTAGAATCTGTATGGAGTTATGCCTAGTACCAAGAGGATATGAAGAAGGGGTGGTTACACTTCGTGAATTGGGATGTTGTATTCCAATGTACCTCTTCAGATGAGTAATCCTCGTTAGTAGAGAATGAGTTACTTGGTAGCAATCTCCTTATCCCCTAACTATGCGCCCACATAGGTGTAGCTATTGGTAAATCCACGTAAAAGCTAAGAGAATGACCTTACTCTAGGAAAGTGAGGTTCCTAATCCGTTAGGGGTTAATATCGAGATTCAATGTCTAGATCTCATGGTCTATGTCGGTTCAGCTAACTCACAAAAATGTAATGAAATTACTAAGTCTTCTAAAAGAGTGTACTACTTAGGGTAGGTAGTGGAATGGGACACTATCTATCCATTTCACTAGGTAGGCATTCCGAAAGGGGAATATTGGTGAGTCTTATATGAATTTAAAGTACTAAGTCTTCTAAAATAGTGTACTTCTTCAGGTTGATAGTGGAATGGGACGTTATCTATCCATTGCAGTAGGTAGGCATTCTGAAAGGAAAGTCTTGGTGAGTCTTATATGAATTGAAAGTACTAAGTCTTCTAAAAGAGTGTACTACTTAGCGTAGGTGGTTGAATGGGACACCATCTATTCATTACACTACGTAGGCATTTCGAAAGGGAAGTCTTTGTGTTGTTTGAGTGTTCTTCTAATGTCTTATCATTGAGTGGGGACTTGTTCTCCCGAGGCGAGTAAGCCTAGAAGGGACAGTCTTGGGCATCACCTAGGTGTGTATTGAAGGAGGTGTATGGGCGTTTCCTTCATGCCTTATCTTGATGAGTCTTCGGATAACCTTAGCTAGGGAAAGTCCTATGGAAATGAGTTCACTTTCTCTTGGCTTGACTTCGAGAATTCACTGTTTTGGGATAAAATGAATTCACTGTATTATTGAAAAGGGATCACTGTAACATTTTTGGTACTTCACTGTAAAATGGTTCTTTTGCTAAAATTATGGAAATCTTTCTCTAAGTGTTAAATGATGATTCTTATGTCTTTTTACTCCTATATTCATGAAGGTTTTACTTATTTGTCATGAAAGTGTATTTATACTAAAATTTCCCTTTTTGCTTGTTTTTTGCATATGCCATACTTAGTACATTATTTGTACTAATCCCATACTTTTCTATACTCTATAAGTATAGGTTTGGAAGCAAGGAGGAGTCTAGAAAGCGAAGCTTGGGAAATCTACTCTCTTAATATTTGATATGTCCTCAGATATTCGAGGACATAGTCTATGTTTCTTAGTTTTGTTATTAAGACTTATTATGTATTTTTCCTTTAAATGTAAAGTGCCGTGTCCCTAAGATATTATGTCGTGTCTTTATGTTTGGCTTGTGACAATGAGATTTTCTTAGTATTTATGAAAGAATTCCTTTTTATATTAAATGTCGTGAAAAGTTTTAAATTCCGCACTACTTTTCATGCCTTATGTAACGAATGATACTTAAAGGGCTTGTAGAAGACCCCAAAGGGTCAAATACGCCTTGTGACAATCTAAGGGTTCTCCCTAACTTCTAGTGGGTACTTGCGGGTCGTTACAGACTTGGTATCAGAGCATAAGTTTATGAGAAATAGTTAGTGTATAAAGTCTCAAAAGCCATGTCTACTAGAATCTTGGTCATCGGTGTGAGTCGCGACATATCCATGGACAAGAAACTATAAGATGATAGAAGTTTCACTTTCTTCTCTATTCTAATGTCGTTCCTCAGAGTTGAGTTATATAAGGTGTCTTTTCTCAGCCTCTTCTCTTTGTGTTTATTGGACATGAATATGAAGAGATCAACCGTTAGAAGGGAGGAGGTAGGTGTAGCTAATGAGAGGATCCCTCCCCGTGTTGACCAAGTGTAATATTCCAAAAAATGTACTTGTCTAGTGAAGAGCCTATTAGGTTTTAAGAATATGTATTGAGGTACATAGGCATCCCATTGTCCAATATTTAGTATGCATTAACAAGTATCTTGACATACCCTCCAATCCAAGATTGTTTAGGAATTGTACCTGCAATGAAGTCCCTAAGCTAAAATAACTATATTCTTCACATTACACACATTAGGTACGAGGCATCCAAGTGTCAAGCCTAGGTACCATAGCACATGATCACTTAAAGTGATCATGTAGATTAAGCAGTGCCCAAGGACATAGTGAGGATCCTTGGACAAGAAGTAAACTCTCCAGAATGCAAGGATTGAGGAAAGTGCACAGTAACACATGTGCAACCGGCCGAGAGATAAGCCTAACCGATTCGGTTAGGGCGGTTAGGGGGCAGGCGTGTCGAATCAAACCATGTAGGGCCGAGCTTCCTAAATAATTCTAGGTCCTAACTAACTAACCTAACTGGATGATTAACCTAGGACTAACTAAAATAAACCAACTAGTGTGCCCGAAATCCTAAGACCTAACCGGGTGACACTAACCGAATAACTAACTAAAGAAACATCCTTGTACCTAACCTAGGATGGTCCAAAGGGGTTGGTTATGGTCCTAACAACTTAGGGGTACTTTAGTAATTACCCTAGGTCACTTAATTAATTAAATTAGTAACTTAATTAATTAATTTAATTCCTAGTCAAACCCGAGACCCTAAGTCAAATGTTCTCCTAGTTGTAGTCAATTTAGGAGGGGCGTTTTAGGTAATTTAAGTGTTTGGTCTTTAGGGTAATTCTTGGGACGTCTATATATAGATATTAGGTCAGTTTTAGGCCACTTTTACATGTCCCAAATCTGAATCAAAAGAAATTCTCTTAATCTTTCAAGAACGCTCTCTTTTTCCAAACTCCATTGAAGAACAAGAAAAGCTTAAGGAAGAAGACAAAGGTCTTGAAGTTTCCAATCAGATTTCGTGGATTCTTCATCTATAAGGTATGGGTTTTTCACCCTTGGGATTCCTTTACCAAAGAGGTCCTTTCAAGATAAGTTTTCAAGAACTTCAAATACTAGGGTTTTTACTTTACAAAATGGATTTCTTCCCAACCCTATATTTATGATTTTCAATGAAAAGTAAACGTTTTCTATACTTGATTTCACATGAATTGTTGAGTAATTGATTGATAATGTTTGAATGTCGTGTGATACATGTTCTTTCTCTATGTGATGGTGTCGAATGGGTTGTTTGTAGTGTTTGATAACGTGAAAACGTTAGGGTTAGAATGTAAGGTTTGAATGAACCCTTTAATGACCCGTTTACCTTTTCCTATGATATGCATTGATCTTGTACATGATTTTATGAGTTGTTCTTGATTGTGTCATGGAGTATTTCACTATGTATGATTATGAATATTTCATGATGAATAAGGTTCTTGGAAGCAAGAGGTAAGTCTTCTAAAATTGTGATTACTCTAAGATGTTTATGCTAGCCTATAAGTCATGATGCTATGTTATGAAAGTACGTATGATGTTGCTATGTGAATATGCTGGCTATGAACATGTAAATTGAGAGATTATGATAAGAATATGAAAACGCAAGTTATGATACTCTCTTGTATGCTTTACACAGGATGATTATGCCATGTAAATCTCACAAAAAGAAATGTTACTATGAAAGGAAAATTCTCATCTAATCTAAAAGAGCTCATGATCATGTTATACAAGGAGATAATCTCCAATGACCTATGATAAGTTTTTGATAAAAGACAAATTAAAGGTTATTTCAAGAAAAAGGACTTAAGCTAAGCCCCGATGAACTAGATATGGGAAGTGTCCCTTCCCCAGCGGGAAGGAAGGTTCACAATGATTCTCATGAGATTGAAGCTGTCATGTAATATGGAACTATGGGTCTCTAATACATCTCCTAGTTCTCGAACTATGCTGCCACCATATGTTACTAGCAAGTGGATCCACATAAGAAAGCTAGGTAGTATTCGGTTCTACTTTGGCAGGTAGACCACCTCTTTTCGGTGTGGGGAAGACACCAGATTCCATGTTTAGCTCACATGGTCTATGTCGGTTAATGCATATGTTCCCTTATGTAAAACGAAAGACAAGTAAACGAACGTTGACTAGGGACGCTACCTAGACATTGCACAAGTTGACTCTAAGGGAAGTCCTAGGAGATTGTTCTTAAGTAATATGATGATATGAAATATATATGTTAATGATATATGATGTTACTTTTACATGAATGTTGGTCATTATGATGAATATATTATTTGGTTATATTGCTATATTAAGTGATGACTAATTATGTTACAAGTTATATGAAGCAAAGCTTTACTTATGGTCTCCTATATTATCTACTTGGTTGTGTGGGGTTATGGGGCTTCACATGACCATTGCACTTGTAGGTTGGGGATGAGGTCATTGGTAATTGTTTTGTAAGTTATGTTTATATGATCTATTGAATATGAAATGTTAACATGACTCTATAAGAAGATTTGTTGATTATGATCATGCTACTACTTGTATATGTTATATGGTATGTGCATTGAAGACTTTTTTTATGACTTAGCATATTTTCTAAAGAGATGATAAATGATTCTTTTTCATGCATATCCCTATGTGTTATGTGCATATACCCATACTTAGTACATGTGGCGTACTAACCCCATTACTTTATTTTACTACAAATGTAGGTTTCAGCCATTGAAGTTAAGCAGGTCGATTTGAAGAAGCTTGGAACTCTTTCTCCAAGTCTTGGTAGGTCCTTATGTTCGGGATGCTATCATTTATATTCCAGCCTTATGAAGACTTTAGTAGAATTTTAAGAGTATTAGATTTCCATTATGTTCTTTGGATTCCTTTGTACTAAGGCTTATATGGCATATTGATCATTATTGGCTTTGAACTCTTAGATGGTTTTATATATGATAGACAAGTTTTAGAACACCGTATGAATATTAAGTATGAAGTCTAAGTATACTTCAATTAGTGTATTAAAAGTGTTCAATCTTTCCGCAATTTTACTATCGCATGTTATGACGAATGCTAAGAAGAGGCTTGTTTTCGACCTCTGAGAGGTTAACGACGCCGGTCTCATCCGGGGTCTAGATTCCGGGTGTGACACGAAGATCCTATAGTTGGCCTAGAGGGAGAAAATGAGGAGGTTCCCCTTCAAGAACCTCAAGAGCTTCAAGTGCCCCAAGTGCCTCCTATGCCTCAAGGTCCACAAGTTCCTTTTGTTTTAAGGGGATATGACTAATGCGGAGTTGACGGCTGCCTTAATGAATTTGACCCAACTCATGATGGATCAAGCACATGTCGTCAATAATCACTTTGTTGCCCAAGCTAATAAAGGAGGTGGACCTCAACCTCATGCTAGTACTTATGCTTCTAGAATCGTGATTTCATGAGGATGAACCCTCCTACTTTTCATGGAACTAAGGTGGACGAAGATCCACAAGGTTTCATAGGTGAGGTGTTCAAAGTGCTGGATGCTATGGGTGAGACTCTTAGGCAGAATGCAGAGCTAACCGCTTACCAACTCAAAGATGTGGCTCAAGTGTGGTTTGAGCAATAGAAATATGAGAGACCTTTGAGAGATGGTCCGGTAGATTGGGAGATATTCAAAGAGGCTTTCCTATATAGGTTCTTTCCCTTATAGTGGAGGGAGAAAAAGATTGTTGAATTCATGAACCTTCGTCAAGGGGGAATGAGTGTGCAAGAGTACTCTCTCAAATTCACCCAACTCTGTAAGTATGCCCCTGTCACGACCCGATTTCTCAAGTCATGATGGCACCTACTATAACCCACATGTAGGTAAGCTGACCTGTAACTCGGAATAACACGTAATGGGTCTGAGGGTAGAAACTAAACAAGAGAAGGCAAAATTTATTATAACAACATTAGCAAACCAAAACATATATACAAATAAGGATCCCTCGCAGAACCTGGAAGTCACTAGTACAGAGCTACCAACAAAATGAGTACAAGTCTCAAAAGTGGACCACCGAAACTAGACTGTCTCGAAAAGTAAAATACAAGTTTTATATATAAAGATGGAGACTGAAATAGTATAAAACATGATGTGCTTACCTCTATCTCCAGACCAGATTGCTCCAAACTCGATCAACGTTGGCTACTAGTGCTCGGACCTGTATCACGAAAATAGATGCAGAGCGTAGCATGAGTACCAAACAACAGGTACCCAGTAGGCATCATAGGCCGACTGAACTTGAAAAGTAATGCAATATGAAAAGACAGAATAACAAAACTAGAGGTCAAGAATGGAAGGCTAAGTAACAATGGAATGCACACGAGTGTAGAAAGAACTAACTAAATTAATATATAAAATAACTACACCTAACTGGACCCCCATAAACCCAGAAGGTACACTCGTGCGCAAGTTTAAATAAAAACTCGAACGGACCCCATAAGCCTGATGAGTACACAGAATAACTAGAACTAAGGTAAATAGAACTCAAGGCCAAAGAACATAGAACCAGATGCTCAAAACCAAATAGTAGAATCTGACGGTACAGAGGTCGGGCCTCGAACCAGACGCTCACAAGAATTACACAAGTAGACAATAAAAAATATAAGTAATTGAGGATGAACCTCTATCCGAATGATTTACATACTTGAGGCCGGACCTCTAACCGGATGCTCTAAATAATTATGCTGATGGTCGAGGCCGGACCTTAAATTCGGATACCCAACAAAGGTGTCGATATAGCTGTTGAAAGAGTCTCTATCTATCCATAAACATAAATACCCGTGGAACACCATCCACACTTAGATAATCAATATAAGTCCTTAAAATCGAATCGCAAAATCAACTTTGAATCGCGGAGCGGAATTCATTATCACCCACTTAACTCGTGAAGCCGTAACATCAAAGAAATAAGGATAACTGTCGTCGGAGCGAGCTCATCGTCTAACTAAGGTCCAAACTATTAGACTCAAGTCTGCTACACCAGTCTACAAGGATTTAAGCCGGCCGAGCGACGTCGGGGCTTAATTAATTCCTACCGACTTTGAATCATACATTTCTAAGGCAAGCCCTAGTCAAACCTAAACTAAGGCCCAACATACTTCCGATAACAAGTATTCAAGCATACAAATACTCCATAAAGCAATAAAGGTCAATTAATAACCTAAAACATGCTCACAGTTACCCGATAATTATTAGATATAGGCAGAAAATATGATTTCTAACACCTATGCATGATTCAATAACTACCCAAACCAAATCCCAACTAATCAACATGCATTCACATGTTCGAGTTCAATCTAAGAAAAGGAAACCGTAGCCTACCTGTACGCAGATCATGCGCGCTCCAAAAATACTTCTCCGGAGTTCTCCCTTTCCGAATGGCCTCAAAACGTTGATACACTATCAAAAATAGAGTCACAACGTTATTACGGTCCTTAACACACTAAAATCGCAAGAGATTGAGACGGCCCAATTTCGCGGTCAAAATGGAAAAATTGGGACCCGCATTGAAAATTCCAGAATTAACCCCAAATAAAGCTCCTAAACAGCTATCGGAACTTGTGTTCCAAAATGGAACACAATTTGGGACTCGAAATAGTCCCAACACGAGCATGCAACCAAAAACTCAAATACTATGCTAAAATTCAACAACAATTGCAGCACCTATTTACAAGAATTTACCAAAAATGAAGGTCCAACTGCTAAAAACCAATCACAATGCGAGGATCGTCACGAAACACCCCACAATATACGATCTTGAATCACCAGATTCGTACCTAAAATGGCCAAGAAATCACCTTCTAAAAGTTTCCCAAAAGTTGAGCTCGAAAATCAGCTATGACAGTAGTTAAAACACAATTTTTTACCTTCAACGAGACTGCAATGTGAATTCCGAACACGCCAACACGTTCTCCTAGAAAATTCACTCAAGTTAGCCTCCTGAATCGCTCAAATCGGACCTTTATAGCTCAATATATCACAGTTTAAAGAAGAAGGCTGACGCTGAGTTATCCTAAAGGACGAAATTGGTCGCTAATAATCCCAAAAATCTAGTCGTTAAAACCCCGAATTCTGGTTGCTAAAAAGGGCTGCACCAGATTTCAGCTTTGGCTAATTCCTTCAAAGTCTCCGACAGGGTGCTCGGAATCCGTTCGAAAACTGATAATAATAAAACAGACATGCTACCCTACTAAAATCGACATTACAAACTCAACGGCGCAGTCAAAATTTCTATTAGAGATCATTTCGATAAAAAGAGGGTCCCACTTCCATCGGCCATTTTAAGTCAAACACCACAAAAGGGCTAGGAAAAATATCATAAATCTCAGGACACAAAAGAAGGGTCAAACTGGACCAAACTTGACATTCCGGAGCTGGACGCGCTGACAGAATTCTCATCCGAGCGCGTTTACTCAGAATGTTGACTAAAGTCAAACTTAGCCTTAAACTTAAAGTTAAAACGTCTAATCGCACCAACTCACACTTAAAACTTCAGGACTCGTGTCGACCATGATACCAGTCTAAAATGACCCTTCCGGAGCTGATGGAATCATCGGAATTTGATTCGGATTTCATATTCTTGAACTTTTGATCAAAAATGATCCTTCAAGGTTCACAACCTCCAAAAACATAAAAACTCACACAATAACCAAACGAATGACCAGGTGACCGAACTGTCAGTCATAGCAAGTCATAAATGACTTGGCATTGCTATAGGAACGCTCTAAATGATGCACAAAAGGCAAAACGCATAAATGACCTAGAGGGTCATTACAATATCCACTACTCAAAAAGGACTTTCATTCGCGAAAGTAAGAGTCAAGAAGTACCTGAAGGCTCAAACAAGCCGGGAAATTGCTCTTGCATCTCTTGCTCGGTCTCCCAGATAGCCTCATCGACTAAACGAAGCCTCCAATGGACCT
Source organism: Solanum sitiens (assembly GCA_016801875.1). Taxonomy (NCBI): domain Eukaryota; kingdom Viridiplantae; phylum Streptophyta; class Magnoliopsida; order Solanales; family Solanaceae; genus Solanum; species Solanum sitiens. The sequence goes on from JABWTJ010000149.1 coordinate 1,353,396, forward strand.
TAACAATAGGAATGGCTCTTGAGCGCAATGTCCTCACATCTCTGGCTAGGATGGCAACTGGATCCTCTACAAATGTCAAACCGTCATCCAACTCAACTGCATCATACTGGAGTACATGGGACTCATCAGGAATATATCGGCGTAGCATCGAGACATGGAAAACTGGGTGGATGACAGAAAATGCTAGAGGTAGGGCCAACTCATAAGAAACCTCTCCAACTGTCTAGAGTATCTCAAAAGGCCCAATGTACCTAGGGCTAAGCTTACCCCGCCTCCCAAATCTGATCACGCCCTTCATGGGCGACACACGAAGGAATACCCGATCACCAACAGAGAATCTCAAAGGTCAAAGCCTTCGATACGCATAACTCTGGTGCCTACTCTGAGCTATCCTGAGTCTATCCTAAATCACTCTCACCTGATCCAAAGCCTCCTGAATCAAATTCGTACCTCGCGGCCTAGGCTCTATAGACTCGAATTAGCCCACCGGAGAGCGATAATGCCTACCATACAAGGCCTCGAACGGGGCTATCTGAATGCTAGAATGTTAGTTGTTGTTATACGCAAAGTCCGCCAAAGACAAGAACTGGTCCCAATGACCACCAAACTCCAAAACACAAGCCCATAGCATGTCCTCAAAGACCTGAATAGTACTCTCTGACTGACCATCAGTCTGCGGGTGGAAAGCTGTGCTAAGGTCAACCCGGGTGCCCAACTTATCCTGAAAGGTCCTCCAAAATCTAGACGTGAACTGAAAACCCCAATCTGATATAATAGAAACTGGAACCCCATAAAGTCGAACCACCTCCCGAATGTAGATACGAGCCAACCTCTCGACACTAAATGAAGACTGAATGGGAAGGAAATGTGCTGACTTGGTTAATTGATCAACAATGACCCAAATGCTATCAACTCCTCTAGAAGTCCGTAGTAGGCCAGCCATAAAATCTATAGTAATGCGGTCCCACTCAACTCTGGTATGGGTAATCTCTGAAATTCACCACCAGACCTCAAAAGCTCTACCTTTACCTGCTGGCAGCACAAGCAACGGGAAACAAAGTAAGTAGTATCTCGTCTCATGTCACTTCACCAGTAATGCTGCCTCATATCACGATACATCTTTGTTGTACCCAGATGGATAGAATATCTAGACTCATGGGCCTCAGAAAGTATCAACTGTATCAAATCCCCAACATTCGAGATAAAGATGCGACTGGCGAATCTCAACACTCCATCAGGATCTAAGGTAGCCTGATCACCATCACCCGCTAACACTCGATCACTAAGGGCCACCAAGGTTTCATCCTCAAACTGACAACCACTTATCCTATCATGCAAAGAAGACTGAACTCCCATATAACCCAAGACACGTCTAGAATCTGAGATATCTAACCGAACCATGTTATTGGCTAAGAACTGAATATCCAAAGCCAAGAGTCTCTGCTCCACGGATAAGAAGGCTAGACTACCCATACTCATTGCCTTCCGGCTCAAGGCGTCCGCTACCACGTTCACCTTGCCCGGATGATAGAGTAAAGAGAGGTCGTAGTCCTTCAGGAGCTCAATCCAACGACGCTACCTCGGATAAAGGTCCGTCTGACTCATGATGTACTTAAGACTCTTGTGATCGGTATAGATCTCACATCGAACTCCATACAACTAGTGCCTCCAAATCTTAAGCGCAAAACTACTGCCGCCAACTCCAAGTCATGGGTGGTGTAGTTGCGCTCATGAACCTTAAGATGCCTCGATGCATAAGAAATAACCCGTCCCTGCTGCATCAATACAACCAATACCAACACCAGACGCGTCACAATAAATTGTGAAGCCCTCGCCCTCAACCGGAAGAGTCAATATAGGAACGGTAGTAAGCAACTCCTTGAGCTTCCAAAAGCTCACCTCACTCTCCTATGACCACACAAAGGGAACATCATGGCGAGTCAACCGAGTCAAAGGAGTTGCAATACTAGAAAAGCCCTCGATAAAGTGCGTGTAGTAACTCACTAACTCGATAAATCTACGAACCTTAGTAAGAGAGGTGGGTCTGTCCCAACCACGAATAGCCTCAATCTTTGTTGGATCAACCCTTGTACCCTCCTTGGACACCACGTGCCCCAAAAATTGTACAGACTCAAGCCAAAACTCGCACTTTGAGAACTCGGCATAGAGTTGCTGATCTCTCAAAGTTTGGAACACTATCCTTAAATGCTTCTCATGCTCACTCCAGCTCCGCGAGTATACTAGTATGTAATCAATGAAGATAAAAAATGAATCAAGGTAAGGCCTGAACACATGTGTCATCAAGTCCATAAAGGCGGCTGGGGCATTAGTCAATCCAAAACACATCACAAGGAACTCATAATGGTCGTAACGAGTCTTAGGGATGTCCGTTGCTCTAATCCTCAGCTGATGATACACAGAACTCAAATAAATCTTAGAAAATACGACGACACCCTGAAGCTTATCAAACAAATCATTTATACGAGGCATAGGGTAACGGTTCTTCACCGTCACCTTATTCAGCTGCCTGTAGTCAATGCACATCCTCAAAGTCCAATCCTTCTTTTTCACAAACAGAAAAAGAGCACCCAAAGGCGACACACTCGGACGGATGAACCCCTTTCCTAAGAGGTCTTCTAACTGAACACTGAGCTCTTTGAGATCTGCAGGAGCCATCCGGTAAGGCAAAATAGAAACAGGACGGGGGCCGGGCTCCAAATCTATGGCAAAATCAGTGTCACACTCTGGGTGTAGGCCAGGTAGATCTGTAGGGAACACATCTGCATACTCTCTAATCACACGAACTGAGTCAAGTGAAGGGCCTTCCCTACTCACATCTCTGACGTGGGCTAAATAATCTAAACACCCAGAAGCAACCAACCGCCTAGCCCGTATAAAAGAGATGATCCCCGTTGGTGTGTGACTATAAGCACCTTGCCACAACACCGTGGGAATGCCAGGCATGTATAAGGTAACAGTCTTGGCGTAGCAATCAAGGACCACATGGTAGGGGGATAACCATTCCATGCCCAAAATAACATCAAAATCAATCATATCTAGCAAAATAAAATAATCCCTAGTATCATAACCCAGGATAGTCACTAAGCAAGATCGCAATACCTGATCCACCACTAAGGACTCACCTACCCGGGTCAAAACATGAACTGGCTCTGCAAAAATATCAGACCTCATACCCAACCGGGGAGCAAAACAAACATATACATATAGAATGTGGACCCGGGATCAATTAATATTATAGCAGGCTAATGGCATAATAAGAGTGTACTTGAGATGACATCGTCAGCTGCCTCTGTTGCCGCCCTTGTCAGGGGCTGCGTAGAAATGGTACTGAGCACGTATGCCCGGTGCGCCCGATCTACCACAAGACCTGCCTCCCCGAGCTCCACCCCTGGTACCTTGTCGGCTGTCCTGATGGTCCTGGTCCTAACCACCACCTCTAGCCGAAGGATACTATGCTGAAACTGGTCTAGGTGTAAGTGGAGCTGGTACAATCGCCCCCCAACCTCGCCGGGGGCATTCTCTAGTCCAATGGTCAAGAGCACCACAATCATAACACCCTAAAGCTGAACGCCCTGTAGTAACCCGACCACGGCATGAAGGAAGGGAATCTGATCCCCTCGAACTCTGGCATGTACTAGGACCACTTTGCTGATACTGGCCTCCTTCAGAAGCAGGTAATGCAGCCTTAGCAGCACGACTGGACTGACCCTGCTAGAACCTCTGACGGGGCGTATCATATGAGTCCATCCCCCTAGTCTGGGACCCGTTATAGTTGCCCTGGTAGCATGCCTTCTTATCCCTGCCCCCTTGGGCCTCACGATGAATCTTCTCCATGGATCGGGCATGATCGACCACATCGAGAAATGAATGTCCAGCTGAAACCATATGCTTTGTGTAGACCCTCAAACGCTATCGCAACCCACGTACAAAACAACGAACTCTCTCCCCCTCTGTGGTCAGGATCATAGTAGCATGGCGAGACAACTCGTAGAACCTCACCTCATACTCTTAAACGGTGATAGGGCCCTGCTCCAATCTAGAGCACTGATCACGAAGCATATCTCTAACGCTCCGTGGCATAAACTGAGCCATGAAAGTCTCTGAGAACTGACTCAAAGATATAGGAGGAGATCCAACTGGCCTGGACTCTTGATACGTGCGCCACCACTGCCTGGCTGGCCCACGAAACTGAAGAGCGGTAATGTCAGCTCCTGAGAAGTGAGCTGGAACTCATGGGTGTCCTCCCCAATCGCCTCTGAGAATATAAGTGGTGCCAACCTCTAGAATCCCCCGAGCATCTTCTGCTCGCGTAGTCGCATCTCTCTAACCTCTAAGTCTTGCGGGGTGGCCAAATGAACTGGTGGCGGCTGAACCTGCTGCACTGGGGCTGGGGCTGGTACTGCTGGGGCTGATGCCTATCACACATCCCCAATAGCTGCTAGCATCTTAGTCAAGAAGGAATGAAGATCAGGTGTTGTAACTGGTGCGGGTGGTGAGTGGGCTGGCCTCAACCCCACTGGCTGTGGTGGTACATGCCCTACATGAGGCTCCTCCTCCCTATCCGGGCAGGTACTGCAACCCTACCTTGACCTCAGGGTTGGCATTTACGCCAAGTTGGGGATCCGGGTGCATAACCCCTGGACGCACCACCTCGCATGCAAGCCATACTGCGATAGAGTGAAACAAGTGAGATTTCAAGGAACCAATAAGACACACGCTGCACGAAAGTGAAACAAAATAGAAAATCTTCCTAAACACATCATGTAGCCTCTCGAAGATAAGTTACAGACGTCTCCGCACCGATCCTCGAGACTGTACTATACATTTGATCTATACAAGTTAGACCGTTGAACCTGGGGATCTTATACCAACTTGTCACGATCCAATTTCTCAAGTCATGATGGCAGTTATTATAACCCACCAGTAGGTAAGCCGACCCTGTAAGACCCCGAAAATGAGATAAGGTGTCTAGAGCCTAACATGTTTTCCTTCAATTTATAATGTCCTAAATATACTTAAATTATAGATTATAGGCAGTAGCTAAAATATTAGAGGTATTGGAAGTCGAACGTCAAGGGACGACTAAGACGTTCGATGACTAAGTAACCTAAATGCCTCGTATGTGGTTCTATGTGATTATGTGTGATTCATGAGATTATGAAGTCTTTCAATGGTTTATAACGATGTTTAATGTTGTTATATGAAGTTTCAAGAAGTTTGGAGGTCAAACGACCAAGAACGTCCAAGGCGTTCAAAAGATAGCCCTTAAGACGTTCTTCGTGTGTCATGGTGGGGCTTGGCCTGTTTGGACGTCTTGTAGGTGTTTGTTTTGGATGAAATTTATGTGGAAGGTCTATAATTTGTTAAGGTTTACAATCGCGTTGGAAACATTTGGGTACGACTTCTAATGGGCCCCACAAGAGGCCCCAAAAGAAGGACCCAAAGCTGCCTAAGACACTGCCTGGGCAGTGTCCATTGACGGACCCAACGACGGATCGTTGGTCCACCAACGGCCCATCGAGCAGGTATCGTAGTGGGAAACATGCCTTGGTCAGGTCTTATGTCAATTTTGTCTAAGTGTCAGGCGACGTAGGCCAGGCACGGCCCATCATGGCCTCGACGTCCCGTCATTACCATCGTCGAGGGTGGCCTTCAACTGGCAGTCTGCGTGCTGTTAATTAAAGGGGTGAATGGGAAATTCACCCCACGTCCTAACCTGATTATTATAGGTTTATTTACGTAATTTTAAGTGTATATAAGTCATCAAAAACGTGATCAACCCATTCTAAAATCAACCCACTTGTTTTAAGCCTTTCCCTCCCAACATACTCTCTCTAGAAACAACCATTGTTGGTGAAGCTCAAGAACAGATTCAAGTTGTGTTTTACATGGATGAATCATCAAGTTTAAGAGGTTTTCAACCAATAAAAGGTATGGAAATCCTTCATCTTCAAGTAACCTTTCACTTGGAGAGTGCTTCTCAATGTTTTTCAATGAAATCTTATGATCAAGTTTCCAATCTTCCAATCTAGCCATAGGTTCTTTCTCAAAACATTTTTAATGATTAAGTCATGATTAATTGAAGTTAATACAGTGATTTGAACGTGATTTCACTCCAATTGCATGATGAACCCATGTTCCTTCCAAAATTGGTTTAGCCCTTGCATGGGCTTTGTGATTATGGCTTGTTCTTGATTAAATGGTGATTCTCTTACGTTGAATTGCTTGTGTTTATTGTTATTTATGTTAATTGATGGTTAATTGATGATTATCAGTCCATGATGATAAATATATGAATATTTGAACATTAATAGCCTATGTTTCTACATGTTGCCTTGAAGTCGATTGTGCGATCGGTTGTGTAGAGTTTTGATTATGTATGAACTGCTGTAGCTACTGTTTTAGGGTGATATAATGGATGAATTTTGTAGTTATAAATCCTCAATGATCAAATTATGGAAGGCTTGCATGAATTGATCTAGATTCCTTTAGGCTATGAAGTCAAAAGCTAAGTGTGTGATGGATCTCGAATTGTGATTAGATGAAGCATGATTTCGTCTTCATTTCTTATCTAATTAGATACTGACTAATGAGTGTATTGTTGATAAATTATGAACGATGATCAAAGCCTTAGAGAGTTCATAGTATTGGTAAAGTCTTCTATACTCTAGCAAATCGATAAGCCTAAAAGCCTATGTTGTAACCTTAATCTTGAAGGTTTGTAATTATGATTTCAATATGGTTAAATGTAGGTTTAGCTACTGCCTTAGACTTATAATATGTATGAAATATGATCTAAAATCAATGCAAGGGAAATTAGCTAATGATCTAGGTTGTTCTACTTTCCTAGTATGTTGATGTGTTGTATTATGTTATAGTATAATCTTGTAGCGACTTGTACATGGTTTCTTATATGTTTAAAGTACATTTAGCTACTGCCATATATGTGTTTTATTGATGAATAATGTGTATTGATCAATGATGATCAAAGGGTGAGAAATTGGTAAGAATGCTTATTCCCTCTACTCTTCTACTTCTCTATTCTTCTATAATAATATTGATGAAGCCTTGTATCGCATTGTGTGGTATTGTCCACTTATGGTGGCGGTGTTTACTTTATTGTCATTATATATGTGTTGACCATGGCCTTGAAGGCAAATTTATGAACTTATGAACATGTGCTCATGATGATACTATGAGAAGTTTATGCCTAGTTTCCTATTCTAGTTTTGATCTAGGTTGTATGGCTATTGTATAAGCATGTGTATATACATGTTAGGGTAATGTATAGGTGCTTCCATTGATGTGTTATAATGGTTAATAGTCCCTACCAATGTATCCCTTATATGAATGTGTAAATATATTAAGTTAGGAGTCTTGATTACAATGTGTAGCTTGTCTTGCCTTCTATGCTATTGTGTGTTGTGTGGACTATGCTTGAAAGTGTAATGTGGTCTAAGGGGGTGGCTGACTCAATGTGTTTGTAAATATCCATTATGTGATCATGTTGGCCAATGTACACACACACTCACTTTACATGCATGTTACAAGTAGTGTAGGTCATGGTGTCTAAATGAATGGTAGTTCTCATATTCACTAGTGTCTACTACTATGAATGTTAAGGCTATGTTTATGAAAGTATGATATGTGTTTACTTATCTAGGATGACTAGATAGGTGTACTAGTATGGGCAAGGGTATGGGACTTTGCCTATGCATTGCACATGTATACCTTGATAGGATAGTTCTAGCTTTGGTTTCTATATGCATGAATATGATGTATGAACATGTGTGACTTAATGTGTTATGTGAAAGGTTTTGCTCGCGTATATGTACACACACACATGTATGAAGGTCTAGTCAAGAGAGGGGCCTTGAATGGTGTATTCTTGTGTACCCTTAACTAGATGATTCTTTACATATGCCATGTTCATGTGAAGAGATTCTTTACATGATTTAGGTTGATGAACTTTCATCTATGATCTATGAGTTAAGAATATGAGAGGATGACTCTCCTAAACCTACGTTTTATAAAGAAATGATAATAAAGGCTTTTTCAATAAAGGGAACTTAGCTTAGCACCGAGTGAACTTGAATATGAGTGTTTGTCCCTTTCCAATATGGGAAGGAAGGTCTACCATAAATCTCATGAGGTGGATTACCACAATACCTCAATTGGTATAAAGAGGGTTTCCATAAGTGAATAACTATAATGCCCCATTAGGCATAAAGAGGGTTTTCACATGTACCTCCAAGTTCCATAAACTATGTTGCCACCATAGGATACTAGCTAGTGGATCCACCTAGAAAGCTATGTTATGTTTGGTTCTACTTTGGCCGGTAGACCACCTTCTTTTGGTGTGGGGTTGTATGACACTGGATTCCATGATTAGCACCCATGGTCTATGTCGGTTAAGGCTATGGTTTACCTATAGTAAAATGAACAATGGAAGAACCCTAACTAGGATAACCTAAGGGTAGTTACTTAGTGTAGGTGGGGGTATGGGACTTCACCTATGCATTGCACAAGTTACTCTTGAGGGAAGTCTTAGGAAGGTGTTCTAATGCATGTTACTAAGTATATGTCCTTTATGTATAACATTGTAGTATTTGACTATTTGTCATGAAGATGTGCATGATATGAGTCTCTATGCATGATGTTGATCTTGTTCACTATATGGTGAAGGTCTTACTTTATATAAATGAAGTTGTCTTCTCTTACTATGTTGATATATAATTTTAATGTAAAGGCTTGTGGTTTCATGATAGGTTTACTAAGTATGTGTGAGGTTATGGGGCCTTACATTTACATTGCACTAGTAGATTTAGATTGAGGGCATGAGTTAGGTTTTAGAAGGTTCTATGTGAAGTAAATTAAGTATTTGTGCATGATAACTAGGATTTCATTGTAATGTCCTTATATTCTTGACTTAACTATGTCTATGTTGTACTATACTTCTATGATGATATGTTTTGACTTACGTTAGTTGTTTGTATGGTTTTCCTTGTGGTCTTAAGGTGATACATTGCACCAAGTATTCCTAAAGGATTTCTTGGAAGACTAATGAATTGAAAGGAAGAGTTCACTGTAAAGGAAATTGAGTTCACTGTAAAGTGACCTCAATTTGGACTTAAATTGTATAAGTGCTTTACTATGATGTTTGGCCTTTGATGATGTTTCATTGAAGTATGAAAATGATATAAATGCTATTGTCTAAAGTTTTTATGAAGATTTACTCAAAATGGCATGAAGTATGATTTCAAAGAAAAATGTCCCTTTTTAAATGCATATTTTTGCATGGTTGCCATACTTAGTACATTCTTGTGCTAATCCCATTCTTCTTTACTTTTTACACAAAGTGCAGGTCATGGATGCTCAAAGGATGTCTTGAATGGTGAAGATCTTGATAGATGATTCCCAAGATCAATGAAAGGAATCCTTAAAGTTCAAGGATGTCCTACTTATGTCTTTAATGTAAAGTCTTTAAATATTATTTAGTTATGTAATGTGTCTTATGGGTCGTGTCCCTAATGTACTCTAAAGTTATTGAGTCTAAGATGGCAAAGAGACTTAAGGTCTATAAATGTATTATGGCTTATGTTTTTATACATATATGAGTTGAAGTTTCTAGCATATGATGTACTATGAAAAGTTTTAAATTTTCCGCTAAATTTACTATGTTAATGCGATGAATGATAACTATGGGCTTGTATAAGACCTCCGAGAGGTCGAGTATGTCGTGTTACTTCTAGGGGGTTCCCCCGGATGTCACAAACGTGGTATCAGAGCACGAGGTTGTTAAAGTGGTCTTAGGTTCTAAGAATCTCATATTGCCACGTCTAGTAGAGTCTCGTAGCATTGGTGGTGAGTCGCGACACATCAAATGGTACGAGAGGATATGGGACGATAGAGTTTCCATTCTTCATCATTCTAATGTCGTTCCATAGAACTTAACTCTATAAGATCTCTCTTATGTTTTCTTGTCCGATGGTCTTTTAGATGTGATTGCTTGGATGAGATTGTTCTCTATGCTTGAGGGAGAAAAGGTGAGCTTAAATGCGTAACTTTGTTTTATGGTTTGAATGAGTATGTGTGAAGGTGACTTTTGGCTTATTTGATGATGTGATGCCAATTATGACTAGATATAAAACTTATGTGAAATAACATGTTATATTGAGAATTGTATGTCATGATATAGTTAAAGCATATTAAAAGTCATTATGGTTAAAGTGAATTCTTTTGGAGTGTTGTATTACTATATGGAATTATATGTTGGTAGCCTAATACTATTATTTGAACTTGAGATGTGTAGTAATTACCTATGGAAGTATGCTACCCTAAGAATATGTATTTAAAAGTGTTCATTGTTTTCCTTTGTATATAAGTGGTACTTGATGAGTTGCTAGTATAAATTGGAGTCTTTTGTAAAGACTTGATCCAAGTTGTGATGATAGTATGCATGCTTATGAAGGATGAGTTGGTAAAGCTTTGTATCTTATATTTCCATGCTTGTCCCCTAAATTGTCTAAATGTTGCATTTTTTGATATTTGGAAGCATGCTCACTGTAAATCTAGGCAACTTACTGTAACATTTTTTGGAGAATCAACTAAATTGTTCTTTGATTTGATATTGTTAAAATGTGTATAGAATTGATTTATATGAACATGATAATGAATGTAAAAAGGAGATTTGCTATTTGGAATGAAGAATGGGAGTCTTATGGCATGATGAGTCGTGGATTCGTTTCTAACTTCTTATTGTGTTGTGAGTCCCTTAATGTTGTGGAATTGATGTTTCCCGTAGAATTGAGGGTAGTATTCTCATCTTTGTAGGGTGATGATGTGGATTTGATTGACCTAGAAGTTACCTTACTTTAATGTTGAAACAAAAGAAAGAGTCCTTATGACTAAGTCCCCTTGTTGTATTCCCCTAATGATTTATGACCTTTGTGTCTATTGTATTGTATGAACACCTTATGTGGTTGAATGAGATGACCTAACTTGATAATTGTGGATAAATTGCCTAGGTGATAAGGCTTAGAGTACCTTGGTTTTCCTATGTTAACTTACTGTAAATCCTTCTAAAGTTGTAATCACTTTTAAGTGATGAAAAATGAAGGTTGTTAAGTTAAGGTCCTTTTAAGTCGGGATAAGTTGCTCTTAATTGGGTTTACCCTAAGTGGGGGATGGTGATGAAATTGTAAGGTAGTAGATATTGTCTACCTTGTCCTTCTATTCTTACTTGAACTTGAAAAATAATGAATTCTTAGTAAGCTTGTCTATGAATACAGGCTTGCATAGAGTATGAATTGCATGACCTTTATATGTTTGGTAAGTATTAATTGACATTACATTAAGGATATTTTTAAGATTCAAAGGTGCATGAATGGAATTTTTAATAAAATTCATGGTTTTCTCATGTTAAATTACATCTTGATGTGCTAATTGTGAAGTTGACTTCATGAGGTAAGACAAGGAACTTGGTAATAGTCACTTGTAGGTTAAATTATTTAGCCTTGTAATGGAAGTTGAGTCTCTTTTACAATGAAATATGTTTACTCTCTTGAAAAAAATTAAGTGACTTGATGATTTGGAATGCAAAATTGTAGGCTCATTCTTGCAAGGTGAAAGCATGTTTAGCTAAGTGTCGATGTGTGTGCCAATAATTTGTGTTATTTTTCCAAAATGAGGTTTACTAAAAGGGTGAGTATTATGTTAAGAAAAGAAATTAGTGGAATGGCTTCCTATTTTGTTGTGATGTACTTGGTGTGACTTGCCATTTAGACTTCACTAAGAAGAAAAATATATGCATGTCTTGGCTTGAAAGTTGAGATTTCTCATTTTTAAAGAAATTGACCTTGTACTTTGCTAAGGTGTGAACTCATGATACATGTAAGTGTGTTGAGGAGCAAGACATTCCTCCATGTACACCACTAAACATGGTATGGTTGAGTATGACCATCATGGTACTAGGTCTAACTAATGAAGATCTTTGTGATTTAACTAACTCAAGTTTATGTGCATTGAAGTATGAGTGCTTAAGTAACTTTGAGTATGGGTAATGATCTGCCTATGAGTAGCTTTTCAAGATTTTCTTGTAATGAATTAAGATGTAATGATCATGTTATAATTAGGAGAAGGATGTTCTCCTATGAACATGAGAGGGACCTTTGTGTTTGATGCATTAAAGAGTGAGTGAGTAATGGTTTTGCTTGCTTGTGTGCATTGAGTGATAAAATTATTTTATGATATTTTAAATGTTATGAACTGCTCTATAATGCTTTGAAGTCCTTGTTGTTGGTTAAAGTGTCCTAAGTGTCATTGGAGGACGAATGTTCCCAAGTGGGGGATATTGTAAGACCCCGAAAATGAGATAAGGTGTCTAGAGCCTAAAATGTTTTTCTTAAATTTCTAATGTCCTAAATATTCTTAAATATAGTATATAGGCAGTATCTAAAATATTAGAGGTATTGGAAGTCGAACGTCAAGGGACGACTAAGACGTTCGACGACTAAGTCACTTAAATGCCTCGTATGTGATTATGTGTGATTCATGAGATTATAAAATCTTTAAATGGTTTATAATTATGTTTAATGTTGTTATATTATGTTTCGAGAGGTTTGGAGGTCAAACGACCAAGAACATCTAAGGCGTTCAAAAGATAGCCCTTAAGACGTTCATCGTGTGTCATGGTGGGTCTTGGCCTTTTTGGACGTCTTGTAGGTGTTTGTTTTGGATGAAATTTATGTGGAAGGTCTATAACTTGTTAAGGTTTATAATCGCATTGGATACGTCCGGGTACGACTTCTAAAGGGCCCAATAAGAGGCCCCAAAAGAAGGACCCAAAGCTTCCTAAGACACTGCCTGGGCAGTGTCCATTGACGGACCCAACGACGGATCGTTGGTCCACCAACGGCCCATCGAGCAGGTATCGTAGTGGGAAACATGCCTTGGTCAGGTCTTATGTCAATTTTGTCTAAGTGTCAGGCGACGGAGGCCAGGCACGGCCCATCATGGCCTCGACGTCCCGTCATTACCATCGTCGAGGGTGGCCTTCAACTGGCAGTCTGCGTGCTGTTAATTAAAGGGGTGAATGGGAAATTCACCCCACGTCCTAACCTGATTATTATAGGTTTATTTACGTAATTTTAAGTGTATATAAGTCATCAAAAACGTGATCAACCCATTCTAAAATCAACCCACTTGTTTTAAGCCTTTCCCTCCCAAAATACTCTCTCTAGAAACAACCATTGTTGGTGAAGCTCAAGAACAGATTCAAGCTGGGTTTTCCATGGATGAATCATCAAGTTTAAGAGGTTTTCAACCAATAAAAGGTATGTCTATCCTTCATATTCAAGTAACCTTCCACTTGGAGAGTTCTTCTCAATGTTTTTCAAAGAAATCTTATGATCAAGTTTCCAATCTTCCAATCTAGCCATGGGTTCTTTCTCAAAACGTTTTTAATGATTAAATCATGATGAAATGAAGTTAATACAGTGATTTGAACGTGATTTCACTCCAATTTCATGATGAACCCATGTTCCTTCCAAAATTGGTTTAGCCCTTGCATGGGCTTTGTGATTATGGCTTGTTCTTGATTAAATGGTGATTCTCTTACGTTGAATTGCTTGTGTTTATTGTTATTTACCTTAATTGATGGTGAATTGATGATTATCAGTCCATGATGATAAATATATGAATATTTGAACATGAATAGCCTATGTTTCTACATGTTGCATTGAAGTCGATTGTGAGATCGGTTGTGTAGAGTTTTGATTCTGTATGAACTGCTGTAGCTACTGTTTTAGGGTGGTATAATGGATGAATTTTGTAGGTATAAATCCTTAATGATCAAATTAACAAAGGATTGCATGAATTGATCTAGATTCCTTTAGGCTATGAAGTTAAAAAGCTAAGTGTGTGATGGATTTGGAATTGTGATTAGATAGAAGCATGATTTCGTCTTGATTTCTAATCTAATTAGATACTGACTAATGAGTGTATTGTTGATATAATATGAATTATGATCAAAGTCTTAGAGAGTTCATAGTATTGGTAAAGTCTTCTATACTCTAGCAAATCGATAAGCCTAAATGCCTATGTTGTAACCTTAATCTTGAAGGTTTGTAATTATGATTTCAATATGGTTAAATGTAGGTTTAGCTATTGCCTTAGACTTATAATATGTATGAAATATGATCTAAAATCAATGCAAGGGAAATTAGCTAATGATCTAGGTTGTTCTACTTTCCTAGTATGTTGATGTGTTGTATTATCTTATAGTATAATCTTGTAGCGACTTGTACATGGTTTTTCATATGTTTAAAGTACATTTAGCTACTGCCATATATGTGTTTTATTGTTGAATAAGGTGTATTTATCAATGATGATCAAAGGGTGAGAAATTGGTAAGAATGCTTATTCCCTCTACTCTTCTTCTTCTCTATTCTTCTATAATAATGTTGATGAAGCCTTGTATGACATTGTGTGGTATGGTCCACTTATGGTGGCGGTGTTTACTTTATTGTCATTATATATATGTTGACCATGGCCTTGAAGGCAAATTGATGAACTTATGAACATGTGCTCATGATGATACTATAAGAAGTTTATGCCTACTTTCCTATTATAGTTTTGATCTAGGTTGTATGCCTATTGTATAAGCATGTGTATATACATGTCAGGGTAATGTATAGGTGCTGCCATTGATGTGTTAAAATGGTTAATAGTCCCTACCCATGTATCCCTTATATGAATCTGTAAATATATTAAGATAGGAGTCTTGATTACAATGTGTAGCTTGTCTTTCCTCCTATGCTATTGTGTGTTGTGTGGACTATGCTTAAAAGTGTAATGTGGTCTAAGAGGGTGGCTGCCTCAATGTGTTTTTGATAGCCATTATGTGATCATGTTGGACAATGTACACACACACTCACTTTACATGCATGTTACAAGTAGTATAGGTCATGGTGTCTAAATGAATGGTAGTTCTCATATTCATTAGTGTCTACTACTATGCATGTTAAGGCGATATTTATGAAAGTATGATATATGTTTCCTTATCTAGGATGACCTGATAGGTGTACTAGTATGGGCAAGGGTATGGGACTTTGCCTATGCATTGCACATGTATACCTTGATAGGATAGTTCTAGCTTTGGTTTCTATATGCATGAATATGATGTATGAACATGTGTGACTTAATGTATTATGTGAAAGGTTTTGCTCACGTATATGTACGCACACACACATGTATGAAGGTCTAGTCAAGAGAGGGTCCTTGAATGGTGTATTCATGTGTACCCTAAACTTGATGATGCTTTACATATGCCATGTTCATGTGAAGAGATTCTTTACATGATTTAGGTTGATGAACTTTCATCTATGATCTATAAGTTAAGCATATGGGAGGATGACTCTCCTAAACCTATGTTTTGTAAAGAAATGATAATAAAGGCTTTTTCAATAAAGGGAACTTAGTTTAGCACCGAATGAACTTGAATATGAGTGTGTGTCCCTTTCCAATATGGGAAGGAAGGTCTACCATAAATCTAATGAGGTGGATTACCACAATACCTCAATTTGTATAAAGAGGGTATCCATAAGTGAATAACTATAATGCCCCATTAGGCAAAAAGAGGGTTTTCACATGTACCTCCAAGTTCCATAAACTATGTTGCCACCATAGGATACTAGCTAGTGGATCCACCTAGAAAGCTACGTTATGTTTGGTTCTACTTTGGCCGGTAGACCACCTTCTTTCTGTGTGGGGTTGTATGACACTGGATTCCATGATTAGCACCCATGGTCTATGTCGGTTAAGGCTATTGTTTCCCTAAAGTAAAATGAACAATGGAAGAACCCTAACTAGGATAACCTAAGGGTAGTTACTTAGTGTAGGTGGGGGTATGGGACTTCACCTATGCATTGCACAAGTTAATCTTGAGGGAAGTCTTAGGAAGGTGTTCTAATGCATGTAACTAAGTATATGTCCTTTATGTATGACATTGTAGTATTTGTCTATTTGTCATGAAGAGGTGCATGATATGAGTCTCTATGCATGATGTTGATCTTGTTAACTATATGGTGAAGGTCTTACTTGATATAAATGAAGTTGTCTTCTCTTACTATGTTGATATATGATTTGGATGTAAAGGCTTGTGGCTTATTGATAGGTTTACTAAGTATTTGTGAGGTTATGGGACCTTACATTTACATTGCGCTAGTAGATTTAGATTGAGGGCATGAGTTAGATTTTAGAAGGTTCTATGTGAAGTAAATTAAGTATTTGTGCATGATGACTAGGAGTTCATTGTAATGTCCCTATATTCTTGACTTAACTATGTCTATGTTGTACTATACTTCTATGATGATATGTTTTGACTTATGTTAGTTGTTTGTATGGTTTTCCTTGTGGTCTTAATGGAAATTGAGTTCACTGTAAAGGAAATTGAGTTCACTGTAAAGTGACCTCAATTTGGACTTAAATTCTATAAGTGCTTTACTATGATGTTTGGCCTTTGATTATGTTTCATTGAGGTTTCAAAATGACATAAATGCTATTGTCTAAAGGTTTTATGAAGATTTACTCAAAATGGCATTGAGTATGATTTCAAAGAAAAATGTCCCTTTTAAAATGCATGTTTTTGCATGGTTGCCATACTTAGTACATTCTTGTGCTAATCCCATTATTCTTTACTTTTTACACAAAGTGTAGGTCATGGATGCTTAAAGGATGTCTTGAATGGTGAACAGCTTGATAGATGATTCCCAAGCTCAATGAAAGGAATCCTTAAAGTTAAAGGATGTCCTACTTATGTCTTTAATGTAAAGGCTTTAAATATTGTATAGTTATGTAATGTTTCTTATGGGCCGTGTCCCTAATTTACTCTAAAGTTATTGAGTCTAAGATGGCAAAGAGACTTAAGGTCTATAAATGTATTATGGCTTATGTTTTTATACATATATGAGTTGAAGTTTCTAGCATATGATGTACTATGAAAAGTTTTAAATTTTCCGCTAAATTTACTATGTTAATGCGATGAATGATAACTATGGGCTTGTGTAAGACCTCCGAGAGGTCGAGTACGTCATGTTACTTCTAGGGGGTTCCCCCGGATGTGACAGACCCGTAACCCGTAACACGTAATGTGTCTGAGGGTAGAAACTAAACAAGAGAACGCAAAATTTACTATAACAACATAAGCAAACCAAAACATATATACAAATAAGAACCTGGAAGTCACTAGTACAGAACTACCAAAAAAATGAGTACAAGTCCCAAAAGTGGACCACCGAAACTAGACTGTCTCAAAAAGTAAAAGAAAAGCCTTTATATATACAGATGGAGACTGCAATAGTACAAAACCTCGTGTGCTCACCCCTGTCTCCAGACCAGACTTCTCAAAACTCGATCAACGCTGGCTACTGATGCTCGGACCTGCATCACAAAAATAGATGCAGAGCATAGCATGAGTACCAAACAACAGGTACCCAGTAAGCATCATAGGCCGACTGAACTTGAAATGTAAAGCAATATGAAAACACAGAATCATAAAACTAGAGGTCAAGAACGGAAGGAAAGTAACTATGGAATGCGCACGAGTGTAGAAGAACTAACTAAATTAATGTATAAGCTAACTACACCTAATTGGACCCCCATAAGCCCATAAGGTAAACTCGTGCGCAAGTTTAAATAAAAAGTCGAACGGACACCATAAGCCCGACGAGTACACAGAATAACTATAACTAAGGTTAATAGAGCCCAAGGCCGAAGAACATCAAACCAGATGCTCAAAACCAAATAGTAGAATCTGACGGTACGGAGGTCAGGCCTCGAATTGGACGCTCACCAGAATTAAACAAGTAGACAATCACAAATATAAGTAACTGATGCCGTACCTCTATCCGGATTCTCTACATACTTGAGGCCGGACCTCTAACCGGATGCTCTAAATATTTGAGGCCGGACCTCTAACCGGATGCTCTACATAAGTATGCAGATGGTCGATGCCGGACCTTAAATCCAGATACCTGACAAAAGTGTCGATATAGCTGATGAAAGAGTCTCTATCTATCCATAATCATAAATACCCATGGAACACCATCCACACTTAGCTAATAAATGTAAGTACTTGAAACCGAATGGAAAATAAACTTTGAATTGCGGAGCAGAATTCATTGTCGCCGACGTAACTCGTGAAGTCATAACATCGAAGAAATAAGGATAACTATCGCCGGAGCGATCTCATCATCTTATTAAGGACCAAAATATCAGACTCCAGTCTGCTACACCATTCTACAAGGATTTAAGCAAGCCGAGCAACGTCGGGTCTAAACTAAGTCCTACTTTGAATCATGCATTTCTAAGCAAGCCCTAGTCAAACCTAAACTAAGGCCCAACATACTTCTGATAACCAGTATTCAAGCATACAAATACTCCATAAAGTAATGTAGGTCAATTAATAACATAAAACATGCTCACAGTTACCCGATAATTTTGAGAAATAGGACGAAAATATGATTTCTAACACCTATGCATGATTCAATAACTACCCAACCCAAATCCCAACTAATAAACATGCATTCACATGTTCGAGTTCAATCTAAGAAAAGGAAACCGTAGTCTACCTGTACGTAGATCACGTGCGCTCTAAAACACTTCTCCAGAGCTTTGCCTTTCCGAATGGCCTCAAAATGTGGATACACTATTATAAATAGATTCAAAATGTTATTACGGTCGTTAAGACACTACAATTGCAAGAAACGGAGACGGACAAATTTCGCGGTCAAACAGAAAATGTGGGACCCACATTGAAAGTTCTAGAATTAACCCCAAATAAAGCTCCTAAACAGCTATCGGAACTTGTTTTTCAAAATGGAACACAATTTGGACTCGAAATAGTCCCAACACGAACATGCAACCAAAAAAACAAATACTACGCTAAAATTCAACAATAATTGCAGCAGCTATTTACAAGAATTTACCAAAAATGAAGGTCCAACTTCTAAAACCAATCACACTACGACGATCCTCACGAAAAACCCTACAGTATAGGCTCTTGAATCACCAGATTCGGACCTAAAATGGCCAGGAAATCTCCTTCAAAATGTTTCCCAAAAGTTCAGCTCGAAAATGAGCTATGACAGCAGTTAAAACACAAATGTTTACCTTCATCGAGACTGCAAATGTGAATTCCGAACACACCAACACGTTCTCCTTGAAAATTCACTCAAGTTAGCATCCTGAATCGCTCAAATCGGACCTCTATAGCTCAAGATATCACACTTTAAAGAAGAGGGCTGAAGCTGAGTTGTCCTTTGATAAAGGACGAAATTGGTCGCTAATAATCCCAAAAATCTAGTCGTTAAAACCCTAAATTCTGGTCGCTAAAAAGGGTTGTACCAGATTTCAGCTTTGGCTAATTCCTTCAAAGTCTCCGACGGGGTGCTTGGAATCCGCTAGGAAACTGATAACAATAAAACAGACATGCTACCCTACTAAAATTGACATTCCGAACTCAATGGAGCAATCAAAATTTCCATCAGAGATCATCTCGATAAAAAGTGGGTCCCACTTCCATCGGCCATTTCAAGTCAAAAACCACAAAAGGGCTCGAAAAAATATAAGAAACCTCAGGACACAAAAAGAAGTGTCAAACCAGACCAAAATCGACATTCCAGAACTGGCTGCGCTGACGAAATTCTCATTCGAGCTCGTTTACTCAGAATGTTGACTAAAGTCAAACTTAGCCTTAAACTTAAAGTTAAAACGCTTAATCGCACCAACTCACACTGAAAACTTTGGGAGTCGTGTCGACCATGCTACTAGCCTAAATTGACCCTTCCGGAGCTGGCAAAATCAAGGGAATTGGAATTCGATGTCATATTTTTGAACTTTTGATCGAAAATGATTGTTCAAGATTCATAAGCTCCAAAACACTAAAACTCGCAAAATAACTAAACAAACGATCAAGTGACCGAACTGTTAGTCCTAGCAAGTCATAAATGACTTGGGATCGCTATAGAAACACTCTAAACGACGCAGAAAGGACAAAACACAGAAATGACCAAGAGGGTCATTACAGCCCCAACCATGGTAGCCAACCTTATGTCTAGGATGAACAAATTTATGATGGGAGTGTCTATCTTGGTGGAGAAAGTGTATCGTATAACAATGCTTCTTAATGACATGGATATCTCTAGGCTCATGGTGTATGCACAACAAATTGAGGAGTCCAAAATTAGGGATATAAGGCAAGAGTGTAAGAGGCCTAGGTCGGATGATTCTAGTCACCAAAAACCTAACAAGAGGTTCTTTCACCAAGAGTCATCCATGGGGAACAAGGATAAGGCTCCAAACGAACATTCCCAAGGTGGTGGCCATATTTTTAGAGGACTAGGTGTGCTTCTTGTGGAAAGCAACATTTGGGTAAGTGTCTTGCCGGAACAGATGGTTGTATTGGGTGTGGTAGTAAGGGCCAAAAGATGAGGGACTGCCCTAAAATCAAAGCAAAGGGAAAAGAGGTCAATCAATCTCCTCAATGTAGTCTAGATCCCAATGCTCCAAATAAGAAGAATCCCTATGGGATGGGATCTAGGAAAGATAACTAATCCGGAGTTGATTGTCCCGATAAGTATTAACCCTTTATGGTTGTTGTGTTGATCTTATAAGATGAGTTTATCTGGTTTTACCTTTCATATGATCATGCCTTCTTGATGAATTGCTTAAGGAATGGATTTTTGCAAATTCTAGCTTCTTTCACAGTGTTATAGTGAATGTTCACTGTAAAGTTTCTCATTTTTGAAAAAAAATGGTTTGTCTTGAATTGTAGTTTCAATGTGTTTAAAAGTTTTTCATATGAGCATGTTTAATGTTGGAGAAGGTAGTTCATCCATAAATGAAGAATAAGGGTGAATTTTGATATGTGAAGGTTGTTGAAAAGTTGCATGTGTTGCAAAGTGTTAAAAATGTGAAATTTTTCTCCTTGCTAGTTGGTGCATTGACTATTAATGTTTGATTGTGATTGTAATGTGTTATGTGTTTCTAATTGAGTCCTTTATGGCCTTAAAGTTTTAGTGTCATTCGAGGACAAATGTTATCCAAGTGAGGGAGAATGTAACACCCTAAAATGAACTAAGGTGAACTAGAGCTTCGTGAATGTTTCTTGAGTTAATTTTATGTTAAATTGAGTTATAATTATGTTCTTAGTCAGTGTGTGAAGTTTGGAGGTAAAACGTCCAAGAACGTTGATGACGTTCACAAGGTGTGCCTTAGAAAGTACTTGTGTGTCTTCATGTGTTTGAGTGAGTTTTACGTTTTCATTTTTTTTGGAATAGGTGGGAGATGTTTCAAGACCTAGATGACTATGTTTAGGGGTTTAATGTCTGGGTAAGACCACACCTAGTACTTACGAGGGGCCCTAGAAGAAGACCCCATCTCTAGGAAAGAAGCTGCCAAGCAGTGACCAAACGACGGCCACAAGGGATGGTCCGTTTGTCAACAAATGTTCTGTCGACCTTGGGCGTAGACTGTAATTGCAAGGCAAGCAATCTTTCACATGATAGAGGCCAAATCCCTGACCAACGAGCCACAACCAACCGGACATTGATGGACAAATGGTCCGTTGGTTGGAGCCGTCTGTGAAGCTGCCCAAAAAGCTGTCACTTTCCTGTGTTGACTTGGGGTGTTTGGTAATTCAATCCAAGTATGTTATGACCCTAACGATGATAATTTTAGGGTTTTTAAGTTATATTAAATTAGTTTTTAGTCCTATACATATACAAGACCCCTCACTTCAAATATTCAAACTCTCTCTCTTAAGACAATCTCTCTCAAGTCACCATTGGAGCTAAGACTCAAGGAAGAGCTAGGAGGGCTGGTTGGACGTGTTTCGTCATCGAAATTAGTGGGTTTCCTTCTGATGAAGGTATGGTAGTCATCCTTGAACCCTCTTCCATTCAATAAGTCATTTCTAAGAGATTTCAAAAAGGATTTTCAAACTCTATCTTCTTCTAGTTTTGATTCTAAGCACTGGTCTTCATGTAAAAGTGTTTTAATGATTCAAATAAATTTCTTCTTGTATCAATTGACGATTTTAATGTAAAACCCCTAATGAACTAATGTTTATGCATATTTCAACCTTTTAGCTTAAGAAATGGGTTAAATGAACATGATTGTGTAGTGTTTAAGTTTTGGTCTTATGTTGTTATTATGGTTTAGTTACTGCCCTAAGGGCCATATTTTGATGAAATATTGAAGAATTGATTAAAGGTGATGAAAGTTTGGTTAAATGGTGAGTTGGTTTTATTGTATAACTCTTATTATGAAATGCTCTTAGTGGTATGGTCTACCTTCTTGGTGGTGGTGTTTACTTGATGTATTTGGATATACTTTGTATGTATTGTGAGTATGGCTTTGAAGGCTTAATGTGTGAAATGAAGTGATACCAAAGATGGTTCTTGTAATGTGTATTATGAAGCTTGAATTGTATGTTTTGATTAGATTATTACTAAATGAAGTAGGTGTATATGTTGACCATGTTAAAGTGTGTAATGTGATGAATGAAGGTCTAAATATGCATATGAGTTAATATAAATGAAATGATGCTATGTGCAAGGTGTGCTCACATGTACACACACTTACACACACTTTGAATGAATGAATTGAATGAATGAATGAA
Source organism: Solanum sitiens (assembly GCA_016801875.1). Lineage (NCBI taxonomy): Eukaryota > Viridiplantae > Streptophyta > Magnoliopsida > Solanales > Solanaceae > Solanum > Solanum sitiens. The sequence goes on from JABWTJ010000149.1 coordinate 1,376,098, forward strand.
GTTAAAGAATGCGAATGAAAAGGGGAGTTTTTGGGTAAACACTCTTCGTGTGTTGAGATGAAGTGTTTAGTAGCAAACTCATTGTCTTGCAAGAGCTTTCTAAGAAAGGTAGGAGGATGGATACCTTTCGTGAGTTGAGATGGTGTTTCCACTAGTTATCCTTAACCTATAGTATAAAATGTTGAGAATCTTTTGGGAGTTATGCCTAGAACCGAGAGGATATGAAGAAGGGGTGGTTATACTTCATGAGTTGAGATGTTGTATTCCAATGTATCTCTTAAAATGAGTAATCCTCGTTAGTACAAAATGATTTACTTAGTAGCAATCTTCTTATCCCTTAACTATGAGCCCACATAGGTGTATCTATTGGGAAATCCATGTAAAAGCTAAAAGAATGAACTTCTTCTAGGCAAGTGAGAATCCCTCATCTGATAGGGGTTAATATCGGGATTACATATCTAGCTCTCATGGTGTATGTCGGTTAAGCTAAGCCTCACAAAAGTAATGAAAGTACTAAGTCTTCTAAAAGAGTGTACTACTTAGGGTTGTTAGTGGAATGGGACGTTATCTATCCATTGCACTAGGTAGGCATTTCGAAAGGAAAGTCTTTGTAACAACCCTAAAAATGACTATGCTAAGTAATGTCTAATATATCTAGAATGCCTAGATTAGATTGGGTTCACACGAATTGATGCGCATAGAACCAGACCTCTAAACCTCTGCAACAACCAAGCCAACTAACTTTGTGAGTTAGTTGAGCTAGGAAAGGTTGGGTCCAGCCATGTAAGGCACCCGAATATGAAGATTTACCTGGATGAGTCTTAACCAGTCTTAAAAAGGAGTAATCTTAAGTTTGGAGGGTCTAGGGATAAAATGATCTTTTCCAGGCTAAGGGTAGTATTGTAATTACCCTAAATATTTAATTAATTAATTAATTAATATGGTGGAGGGGCAATTCGGGTAGAGGTTGCCGAATTTGACCCTTTAAGCAAAATCTAGCTTCACCCGTGTTCGAGCCTTGGTGGAAGCAAGGATTAAATTGATTTAATTTTATTAAGTGAATTAGTTGAATTAATTAATATTTAAAAATATTATTTAAGTAAGTGAAAATCAGATTTTTAATAAAAAAATAATAATATTAAAATTAATAAATAATGAGGAGTCCTAGTTTGACTTAGTCTCCACCTAACTCTCCTAATCCCAATCATAATCCTAATCCTTTCATTCTCACGTCTCTCACTCTAATTCTCACGTTTTTTTACCATTAAAAGAACTGAAAATAATAGTTCTTCACTCTTGAAGAACTTACACACAAAAACTCAAGCGAAAAACTAAGCTAAAAACGAAAATCAAAAACAAGTTCTTGACGGGATTGTGCTTGAAGTTTCGGTGGTGAGGCTTTGTTTCATGGTAAATTGGCAGCATTTAAACAAGTTTTGAACGAGATTAAGGTATGGGTTTTTTTCTCTCTTGGTCCCTTTCCCAAGATACCCTTAAGGTTCAGTTTAAATCGTGATTTAAAGACTAAGGTTGTCCCCGTTGCATACCCCTGTCATTAGATCCTTTGAACGATTCAAAGCATGCGTTGGTATGTCTTCTGGTAGATAATGTTAGGTCTGGTTGTGATTATGTGTTGAATGTGTGGTAAGAAATCATGTAAAGTATGAAAAAATATATTCCGAAAAAGTGCATTAAGTGGACTGTATTGAGCATGTGTGTGCTGAAAATTTGACTATGTTTGCTGCCTGAAATTTGTATGTTAAATGTTGTGTTTTGCGTGTGTAAAAATGCTAAAAACGTGATGTTCATAAAAGGTTAAGGTGGCTGACTTAATGTCACTCAAAATGCTACAAAAAAATCAAAAAAAGAATGAGAGAAAAATGGATTAGAAGAGACCAAATTTCCAGCGTAGTCTCGGCCAAAATGACTAATTTTTAAAAAAAAATTAAAAATTGTGAGGTCATTTGGAATTGAACCCAAGACCTCACCTAATGTAAATTATATAAAAATTTCATGAAAAAAATGAAAGGAAAAATAAATGTGGTGAGTGGGGATTGAACCCCCAACCTCTTGAATGGATGAGAGAGTTAGGAGAAAAATAAAGGAGAAAAATAAATGTAGAGAGTGGGGATTGAACCCCCAACCTCTTGAATGGATGAGAGAGTTAGGAGAAAAATAAAGGAGAAAAATAAATGTGGAGAGTGGGAATTGAACCCACAACCTCTTGGATAGGTGAGAAAGTTAAGAGATAAATTAAAAGAAAAATAATGAGCTTGTGGGGGATTGAACCCACAACCTCCTTGACTTAAATGAAAAAGGAGAGGAGAAAAAGAAAGGAAATATTATGGGGTTGATGGGGATCGAACTAGGGTCCCCCAAATCTAAAAAATGCAATTATCAAGTTTAAAATAAGATTAAGTGTTGTCCAAGGGATTCGAAATTGGGTTCCCTTGCCCAATTCCGTATTGACACATAATTCATACGTAAGTAAATATTTAATTAATGCTGCCTCTAAAGATCGAAATCAATATCTTGGCATATCTACAAGATGCGTAAGTCTTGTACCACATAATCTTGGGTAAACATGAATCACTTAGACAAACTATGAATAAAGCGTCATGGCTTGTATGTGTGGACTCATAAGTCTAGCATACTTTTAAAAGTAGGTGAGCCTAAGATGTATGTGATAAAATAATGTGACCCTAGAAGGGCTAATTAAGAGTACACACTAAATGGCCAAGTGCATTGGCATATGATGAAATGAACATTCACGTGAAGGGGTGAGTAATTATGAAAAGCAAATGTGTTAAAGTTAATGAATGAGGTGACAATATGATAAGAGGCTAATGTGAAAGAGATCAATCTTAAATGAGCCTAAGTAAATGTTACCAAAACGTACTCACCTATGAGAGTGTAAAGCAAATGAAGAGACCAGTATCTATGAACACTCTTATGAAAGCATTGAAGTTAATGCATACTTAATACTAATGATGAGATGAGAAATCATCTAATGAGCTATGATGTCCTCATGCTAGAAGCCAGATTCCATGATGTATGAGTTTAATGTAATGGAACTTTATACTGAGCACCGATAGGCTAGCTATGAGCGGTGATGCCTTCCCTCGGGAAGGGCGGAGGTTCACGTAACTCTCATGAGATGAGATTGTCCGGCATGCCGGGTATGGGTCTCCTTATATCTCCTTGTCTTTGAACCTATACTGCCAATATAGGGATCTAGCAGGGTTTGATTCCCTATATACGCTAGCATGTTTTGGTTCACTTTGGACGGTGATTCCACCTCTTTTCGGTGTGGTGATTACACAATGTATTTCATGATGCTCACATGATCTATGTCGGTTAAGGTTAAAGTTCCCAAAAAAAGAATGAGGCCAGCCTCAACGAATGCATATAATGAAATGAACGATACCAAAGGTGTTAGGATAGGATAATCAAGAGGTGAACTAGACTCAAGTAATGACACTAGGATATTCTTGGTCATTGCACAGCAAACCCGATGAGAGTCTTAAACTACATCCTAGGTATGACTAGTGATTGCACTAGTATATGAATGAATGAAAACCAAGTACGTATGAATGAATGAAGCAGACTCTGTGTTTGCTACAGAAGGCTCCCTATTTGAGGTCCCATATGTTGAGCCATCATTTTGGGAAGTCGTAATGTCAAGTCCATGATTTCAAGGTCTCATGGCATACGAAAGAATGATATGAACTACGTGATATGATATGTGCAATATGTTATGTGCTGCTTGCAAAATGATAAGTATGATGATGCATGTTACTCTCATGGCATGACTTTCCTAATCCAAATTTGGCAAGTCCACTGACTTTCCTAATCCAAATTTGGCAAGTCCAGTGACTTGACTTTCCATAAATCATGTTGTTAGGAAAGAGCTATTCTTACTCATGCATATCCTTGGTGTGTGCTTGCATATACGCATACTTAGTACAAGTGTGTACTAATCCCATACAATATCTACTTTTAGGTGCAGGCACAGGTGGACGTTCGAGCTTACAGTACGATGTTGCAGCTATCCGGACGTGGAGCATTCATCCGGATTTGGTAGGCCCTCATGCTTTCGATGACGCTTGCCCATTATATTCTAGCTTAGATATAGGTTTGAGTTAGTGGAGTATGTTCCACTAGCGTTTCTTTCTCATCTCATTTCAGACATTGTATTGGTGCCATTTTGGCAAGTATACACTTAATGCAGTATGGAACTATTTCTTTCATTTGATGATCTTAATATTAGATGGTTGATTGTGAACGTTTGTGAATTCAAGTAGAATGTCTTAGATGAATGTTAAGTAACAAAAAGTTCAAATTTTCCGCTAAAAATTAACCTAGATAAGTAACGATGACGTATGTAGGCTTGTCTGCGACCTCTAAGAGGTCAACGACGCCGGTCTCGTCTGGGGTCTAGACTCCGGTCGTGACAGTCTTGGTGAGTCTTATATGAATAGAAAGTACTAAGTCTTCTAAAAGAGTTTACTACTTAGGGTAGGTGGTGGAATGGGTCGCCATCTATTCATTGCACTAGATAGGCATTCCGAAAGGGAAATCTTGGTGTTGTTTTAGTGTTCTTCTAATGTCTTCTCATTGAGTGGGTACTTGTTCTCCCGAGGTGAGTAAGCCTAGAAGGGCTAGTCTTGGGGATCGCCTAGGTGTGTACTGAAGGAGGTGTATGTGCATTTCCTTCATGTCTTACCTTGGTGAGTTTTTGGTTAACCTTAGCTAGGGAAACTCCTACGGAAATGAGTTCACTTCCTCTTGGCTTGACTTCGGGATTTCACTGTTTTGGGATTAAATGAATTATGTGTAATATTGAAAGGGTTCACTGTAACATTTTTGGTACTTCACTGTAAAATGGTTATTTTGCAAAAATTATGGAAATCTTTATCTAAGTTTTAAATGATGATTCTTATGTTGATTTACTCCTATATTCATAAAGGTTTTACTTATTTTGCATGAAAGTGTATTTATACTAAAATGATCCTTTTTGCATGTTTTTTGCATATGCCATACTTAGTACATTATTTGTACTAACCCCATACTTTTGTATACTCTATAAGTATATGTTTGGAAGCAAGGAGAACTCTAAAAGGCGAATCTTGTGAAATCTACTCTCTCAAGATTTGGTATGTCCTCATATATTCGAGGACATAGTCTATGTTTCTTAGTTTTGTTATTAAGACTTATTATGTATTTTTTCTTCAAATGTAAAGGGTCGTGTCCCTAAGATATTATATCGTGTCTTTAAGTTTGGCTTGTGACGATGAGATTTTCTTAGTATTTATGAAAGAATTCCTTTTTATATTAAATGTCGTGAAAAGTTTTAAATTCCGCACTACTTTTATTGTCTTATGTAACGAATGATAGTTAAAGATCTTGTACAAGACCTCAAAGGGTCAAGTACGCCTTGTGACGATCCAAGGGTTGTCCCTAACTTCTAGGGGGTTCTTGCGGGTCGTTACAAATAACGTTCATGTTAACACCACATTTAAGTCACATTCCACAGTATAGTATAAATAACACACCAAAACTCATAAATATGATACCCTCCTATCAAAGGTTATTCTATGGCTAACTTGAGTGAGTTATGAAGCAACCGCCCATACAACCCCTTCACACACACCAAAGAGATCCTTTAGACTACCTAACATAAGATTATTCCCATTTCATTATTTAGACTCCCTACCTAGACTTACTCTAAGACTAACCTAAGTAAGACATCAAGAGAACACTCATACACCCTCTCCAAGTCTGCCTAATCAATCCTTAAAGCTACTCTAGCTAGATTCATTTCATTAACATGCATTTACCTTAAGTAAATATGATCATTAGACCATTTAAGAGACATTCAACAATTAAGAACATTCACATAATTGTCTTGGAGAAGACCTACGGAACCTACATACTAACATCTTAAAATCCTACTCGTGCAATGTCTAGATAGCGTACCATTCCATAACTAAACATCATAGTACTTATCCAACACTAGCATGTATCCCACATGATAAGAATATGCAATAACCGACATAGACCATATTAGCTAGGCATGAAATCCGGAGTCTTCCCTACTCCGATTGAGGGTGTTCTACTTGCATATGGTTGAACTAGGACATATCATATGTAGGCACATGGTTAAGGAATATCAAGGGTTTATGTGTACTCTATCCTCATCTCAACCAGTGTCACTACCCAAGAATACTTACTCGGTGCTAGCCTTTGTTCTCATTGAGTAATTCAATAAAGGATCATATGAAGAGGTACCATATCTTAGTCATAACCAAATCAAAATACACCTTACCAAAGACGCTCCACTAAATCTACCTACAACGGTTAAGAGGATAACTCCATGACTTTCCTAAGGATGATTTCATCCCGTTCCAACAAAAAAAACCTAAGTCCACCATTCACACAAGAAGGATACCATTACGGCTTTGAACTTCAAGGATATCATAACCTTCCATCTAGGTTGAAGGTTCCACATAAATGACCCTCTTCTCTATGGTCAAAGTCACCATTCAATTACACATATACATTCATGACAATGGTTCTTTAGCTTACTATGTCAAGGATTCATATTCACATTCTTCATGTATCAAGTAAGGGGCATAGGTCAAGCAAAACAAGACACACTTCATTATCATCTTAACATATATACAATATCATTCAAGTAGTATATAGGGTCAACTTAGTATACTTGCAAATCATCCTACATACTTATATAGAATCTTCGACATAACTCATCATAATATTCATATAGTTAACTAGGAATATTCACACTCCAACATCAAAGTATACACATATAAGGCATCACAATAGCCTATCATGATCATGTATATTCAATTAGAAGAACATATACTTTACTTCGTAGATACACATAACTCATATAGACCTTCACCATGATCACATATCAAAGATTTAACATGACAATAACATAATTCATAAAGTAATGCGGTCAAGGCAAAATTATTTCAAAATTCATAAAGTAATGTCGACAAGGCCACATTCTTCACAATTATGTCACATAAGAACCACAACCATAAGTGGACCATACCAACCATCACAATTCAAGATATATACTACACAATATTGAGAAAGTTAGTTCAACATACCACCATTCAAAACTCAACATCTCCAATCCATAGCCAATTCAACGAATCCAATACACAAAGGCTCTTACCAATAGCCATAGTCACCAATTCGATCCAATAATCACAATATACAATGATCCAAAATAATACAACATGAGAATAAAAAATTAAGGACAGCCTACATACAATTCTAACATGTTTCTTACACAATTCAATATCCTAAATAAAACTACACAAGAAATCAACACTATTGAGACATGATATAATCACCCTTAATATGACCAAAATAAGGAATTCATGATTTGCATGGGTTCATCAAGTTTTTAGTCTAAAATCATCATATTACCGTAAATTCAATAATAATATCGTGATTCAAAATGTTTTATGCAAGAACCCATAGCTAGACTTCAATTTAGAAATTCATACTTTGAGAAAGTCTTGGAAAAACACTTTGAAGATTGGTTCCTTAAAGAAAAGAGATTCAAGGATGAAAAACATACCTTAATGAAGATTAACCACGAAATTTGATAAGATTTGATGGAGAAATAAAGCTCGAATCTCCCTTCAAGCTTCAATGGAGTTTAAGAGAGTTCTTTAGGGGTCTTGGGTTTTGATTTTGAAATAATGATTCATCTAAGTGTTTAAGACTTATAACCTACTTAAAATACCCAAAATACCTCGAAGAAACCGCCCAACTAATTCTTAGAAGGCTATATGAAATACCTAAGCTACCCTTGAGTTGGTCGAGGCTCAGCATGAAAATAGCAGGCCCATCAATGGTTTCTAAATGATGGGGCATCGATCCATCGACGAGTCATACTGGCATGTCGTCGATGGGATCATAGGCAAAATTTTGGGGTCTTAATCTCCTGCCAATAAGTGTCAACCTACTCTACCAATAACGGGGCGTCGATGGAACTACGGTCCGTTGATTGACCCTCATTGGTTTTGCTGGTTTTGACAGATTTTTGGCTAAAAGTTAGGTCCTCCTCAAGGACCCTTTGGTTTGTCCTTGGGGAGGTTTTCCCGGACGTTTCAAACACAAATACACTCTTACACATTTTAGTAAACCCTCACATCAAATTAAATTAAAAGGAATAGGTAAACCATGCCAGAAAAGACTAAGACACACAAGGACGTTTCAAGATAAAACTTTCCAACGTCATAGACGTTCTTGGACGTTTGACCTCCAAACATCACGAAACTTTAGACACTGCCTATAAACACCATTATAAACTATTTTAGGTTTTTATAAACTCATGACACAAGTGTTAGGATATATCTTCACCTAAGTCATTTTAGAGGTGTTACATTCTCCCCCACTTGGATAACATTCGTCCTTGAATGAAACTTGGTTTATTTTAGGAACTTTTAAGAGATGAGAAACTTAAGGCTAGAAGAACTTAACCATACCACACAATACACAATACTCAATTAGGAGGAAGACCAATTTCACATAAACAAGAGACTCAAAACACAACAAGAAGATAAAAACTACATCTACAACTCGTCATGTAATAAGACTCACATTCTTCATTTAATATAGGAGAAATCCCATATACACACATTATCATTCTCATATACATCAATTGTAAACATATTTTAACCATTTTTCTTGAAAAAACAATTTAGTCAAAATTTCAAAATCTTTACAGTGAGCACAAATTTTCTTACAGTGAAACATGCTCAATTATTCCTTAATTCATCCTTTAAGCAATTTAGGGTGGAAGAATGAAAATATGAGAGACAAAACCATATAAACTAATTTTACAACATAAACATAAATTCATGAAATGCACAATGCAAGGAATCAACGAAATTCATTTTCAACAAGACTCCTAAACACAATGCAACATGGAACATGCTATTATGACTTTCTATCTCTCAAACTTGAATTGAATACAAGAGAAGAGACAACAAATCCAAACTCCACTACTCACCATACTCCCCCAACATAGAAGGAACCCATTAATGCACAAGAGAGAAATTATAACTTATAGGCATCATCACCCGAATTTGCTCCCTTATCTTGAAGAATAGAGAAGTGATTCCTCTTTGGAGCACCACTATCCGAAACACTTGGAGTAGCTTGTGTAAGACCCCCAAAATGAGTTAAGGTGTTTAGACCCTCACGTGTGTCTAAAAAGGGATAAAATATGTTATATAAGTGTTTTACAATATGCATGATTAATTTGAAGTCATTTGGAAACTAAACGTCCAAGAACGTCCAAGATGTTCGAAAGTTAGCCCTTGTGACGTGTATGTGTGTCTTGGTGTGTATTGACATGTTTTAAGTGTTTGTTTTGGTTGAAACTGATATTCAAGGTCCCTAAAATATTTATGAATGTATTTACATTGTAAACGTCCGGGTAAGACTCCCAAAGGGCCCCTTAAAAGGCCCTGAAGGATGACCCAAAGTCTTCCAAGACACTGCCTTGACAGTGTCTACGTACGACCCTCAATCAATAGCCAGTAGGTGTGGTGACGCCCCATCGATGGGTGGCAGTCTTCCAAAACATAGCATGGAAAAGTCTCAGACCAAAGACATCCCTCATACCCAAACGACAGTGGCCACCTACGGACCGTAGTTGGGACTAAGGGGCGATGGGACCGTCGATGCAGCCTGCAATTCACTGCCAGGCAAGCTGTCTCATTAATGGGTGAATGGAAAATTCATCCCATGTCCTAACCTGACACTAGGAGGTTTATTTAGCTATTTTTATGTATACTAAGTTAGGTAAAAACATAAAAAACCCAAGTCCAAATCATATTTCAAAAATTAGACTTCCCTCTCCAAAATATCCTCTCTAGAAACCTTCTATTTGAGATGAAGCTCAAGAATATCCAAGGTGATGGATTATCAAGGTTTCACCATCAATCTTTCTTTGTTTATTCATCTAATAAGGTATGGTGATCCTTCATCTCTAGATAACCTTTCATATAGAGATTTCCTCCTAATGTTTTCAAAGAGAATTCATGATCAATCTTCCTATCTTTCAATCTAGTCATGGGTTCTTTATCAAATTGATTTTAAAAGCATGTTTATGATGAATTATATGTTGATTTTAAATATAATTTCAATCCAATTCCATGTTGAACCCATGATCCCTCTCAATCTCAAATTAGCCTATGTTGTGATATTGATGCTAGAATGATTGTCATGAGATTCAATTATGATAAATTGATTTACCTACTGCCTATGATGCAATTTTATGATGAATTATGTATAATGGATAAAATGTGGATCAATGCTTGAAGATTTGGTAAGATTGACCTATGTTCTTAAACTTTATATACATTGCTAATATAGTGTAATTAATGTGATCTTAATCCTATAGTATATGAAGCATGAATTCGTCTATGTTATGATACTTTTCGCTACTTCCCTATACTTGAATTGTTGATGAAAGATGAATGTTTATCAATGATGATCAATGATTGATGAATTGGTAAGGTCTACTCTATTCCTGTACTTTTCTATGTAATGGCTAGTTGAATTGGCCTTGTATGGCATTTTGTGGCATGATCCACTTATGGTGGTGGTTTTTACTTCATGTGAATCTATACATGTGTGGATCATGGCCTTGAAGGCAAATTGATGATATATGAGTGTATGGTTATGATGATTACGCTATGTGATACTTATGCCTATTTCTCAACCTAGTAGCATGTCCTAGGTATTGATGATGTCTACTATCATTGAATGAACTTGTTTGGGTGTGGTTTAGGTGCTGACATTGAAGCTAAAAATGGTTAATGATCCATTACCTATATACCCTTATATGAATGTGTGATTAGCAATGGTTAGGAGTCTTGAATGCAAGGGTTGAAGCTATATTGTCTCCTATGCTAGTATGTGTTGTGTGGTCTATGCTTGGATGTGCATTGTGGTCCTAGGAGGGTGGCTACCTTAATATGTTGTTGCTATTTATTATGTGATCATGTTGACCAATGTACACACACTTACACCTCATGCATGCTTATAAGTAGTATATGTTCATGGTGTCTAATGAATGGGTATTCTCATATGCACTAATGTCTACTACTATGCAAGTAAAGTATATGTTCATGAAGTATGTTATGTATCCCTTAACTAGGATGACGTCACAGGTGTACTAGTATGGACAAGGGTATGGGAACTTGTCTATGCATTGCACATGTGTGTCTTGATCGGATAGTTCCTAGGTTTGTGATCTATGTACATCAATATGAATGCATGAGTATGTTATGAACATGTCTTATATGCTATGATTTTAAGTATATGATATGATGAAGTATGAATATGCATAGTGTATAAATGTGTTTATATGAAAGGATTGCTCATAAATTTACACCTATACTCTTATGCATGAATGAAGTACAAATATGAACATGTGTGGTCTAAGGGTGTTTATGCGAAAGGTTTTCTCACATATATGTATACACACACCCACATGAAAGTATGTACATGATACTTGTATGATGATCTAGTCAATAGAGGGGTTCTTGAAAGGTATTCTCAAGGGTACCCTAAATTAGATTGCGCTTGAATATGCTATGTCCATGTGAAAGGACTTCTCACATAATTTAGGTTGATGAACTCTAATCTATGACCTATGAGCTAAGAATATGAGGGGTTAACTCTCCCAAGGCTACATTATATAAAGTAATGATATGTCACGACCGGAGTGTAGACCCCAGACGATACTGGCGTCGTTGACCTCTCAGAGGTCGCAGACAAGCCTACTTACGTCATTCTTACTTCATCTAGGTTAATTTTAGCGGAAAATTTGAAACTTTTTTGTTTCTTAACATGCATAAAGGTCATTCTACTTACATTCATAATGTTCACCATCAACCATCTAACATTAAGATTATCAACTGAAAGAAATATTTCAATGCTACATTAAATGTATAATTGCCAAAATGGCACCAATACAATGTCTGAAATAAAAATGGAAAGAAATACTAGTGGAACATACTCCACTAGCTAAAGCCTACATCTAAGATAGATAGTAAAGGTAGACATCCTCGAAAGTATGAGGGCCTACCAAGTTCGAATGAAAGCTCCATGTCCGGATAGCTGCAACGTCAACCTGTAAGCTCTTGCGTCCACCTGTACCTGCACCTAAAAATATAGAGTTGTATTGGATTAGTAAACACTTGTACTAAGTATGGGTATATGCAAGCACACACCAAGGACATGCATGAGTAAGAATAGCTCTTTCCTAACAACATGATTATGGAAAGTCATGTTAGTGGACTTGCCAAATTGGGATTAGGAAAGTTAGTGAGCTTTCCAAATTTGGATTAGGAAAGTCATGCCATGAGAGTAACATGCATCATCATACTTATCATATTGCACACAACACATAACATCTTACGCACAGCACATATCATATTGCATATAGCACATAACATCTTTCATATCATTCATTCATATGCCATGAGACCTTGGAATCATGGACTTAACATTAAGACTTCCCAAAATGAGGGCTTAACATATGAGACCTCAACTAGGGAGTCTTCTTTAGCGACACAGAGTCTTCTTCATTCATACATACTTCATTTCATTCATTCATAAGCTAGTGTAAACACCAGCTATACCTAGGATGTAGTTTAAGACTCTCATCGGGTTTGCTATGCAATGATCAAGAATAACCTAGTGTAATTACTTGAGTCTAGCTCACCTCTTGATTATCCTATCCTAACACCTTTGGTATAGTTCATTTCATTATGTGCATCATTTGAGGCTGGCCTCATTCATTCATTGGGAACTTTAAATTTAACCTACATAGATCATGCGAGCATCATGAAATCCAGTGTCTCCCCCACACCGAAAAGAGGTGGAATCACCGGCCAAAGTGACCCAAAACATGCTAGTGTATATGGGAATTTAACCACGCAGATCCCTACATTGGCAGTATAGGTTCGAAGACTAGGAGATATAAGGACACCCATACCCGGCATGCCGGACAGTCTCATCTCATGAGAGTTACGTGAACCTCCGCTTTTCCCGAAAGAAGGCATCACCGCTCATAGCTAGTCTATCGGTGCTTAGTATAAAGTTTCATTACATTCAACTCATACGTCATCGATGCTGGCTTCTAGTATGAGGACATCATAGCTCAATAGATGATTTCTCATCTCATCAATAGTATTAAGTGTGTTAATCTCAATACTCTCATTAGAGTGCTTATAGAGACTGGTCTCTTCATTAACTTTACACTCTCTTAGGTGAGTACGTTTTGGTAAAATTTACTTAGGCTCATTTGAGATTGTTCTCATCTTTTACATTAGCCTCATATCATGTTGTCACCACATTCATTAACATTAGCACATTTGCTCTTCATAATTACTCACCCCTCTTTACGTGAATGTTTATTTCATCATATGCCAATGCACTTGGCAATTTGTGTGTTTCACACTCTTACTTAACCCTTCTAGGGTTTCATCATTTCTTTACATAATATTCATTTCATTACATACATCTTAGGTTCACTTATTTTTAAACGTATGTTAGACTTATGGGTCTATACATACAAGCCACGAGGCTTCGTTCATAGTTCGTTTAAGTGATTCATATCTTCCTAAGATTATGTAGTACAAGACTTATGCATCTTGTAAGTATGCCAAGATCTCGATTTCGATCTAAGTAGATAGCATTATTCTTGAATATATAATTCACGTATGACTTATGTATCAATATGGAATTTGGGCAAGGGAATCCCTTGGACAACACTTACATTTTTGATTTATTTTATTTTTGGTCCACATGACATTGGGACCCTAGATCGAGCCCCAACATCAATGTTTCCTCTTTATTTTTTTTCTCCTTTGAATTTCCTCTTACTTGGCTGAGGGGTTGTGGGATCGAACCCCCACAGCCCCTTTTATTTTTTTTTATCTATTTCTCCTTGTCTATTTCGAGTTAACCATGAGGTTGTGGCATCAAATCCCCACAACCTCTTTTTATTTTTCTTTTATTTCGTCCCTACTGCCTAGAGGTCGTGGGTTCAATTCCCACGCCTCACATTTCTTTTATCTTCATTTTCTCTTAACTCTCCTTCGCTGCCTTGAGGTCGTGGGTTCGATTCCCACGCCTCACATTTCTTTTCTTAATCTTTTTCTACTTTATTTTTCAGCCAGCACACCCGAGATCAAATCCCCTTGACCCCCATTTCCTTTTTTTTTTTGGATTTAGTGCATCATACGGATGAGGTCGCAGGTTCGGATCCTGGTGACCTCACCTAATTTTACACTCAATTAATTTTCCAGATTTGTTCATCTACATTTAGCCTAAACTAAACTTGTAAGTTGCTGAAAATTTGGTCACATTTCAGCTAACTTTCATCAAATAATCACTTGAACTCATAGAGTAATTCATTGACCGTTTAACACGTTTTGGGGTACATTTTTCATAAATTCGTTTAGCCAAAAGATACTTAAATCAGCCAAATTTCATCTTATATGAACATCACGATTTACATAGGTTTATGCACGTAAAATAACAACCATAACGTTACACATTTTGGAGCATCATGTCGAGACCTTAGTCATAGTCACATTCTTGCACACACATGCACATAGTTTCGAAAACACATAGGTTGTCATTCATACGATTTCAAATACACAACATAAACATATTCATCACGAAAACACAACATACACCTAAATCTACCAGTAATCATACCCAACCTACGAATCATTGGGAGCTAGTGACAGGGACATGCAACGGGGAACAACCCTAGTTTTCGGACTGAATAATCTGAACCTTGAAGGGTCTCTTGGGAAAGGGACCAAGAGAGAAGAGAAACCATACATTTTTGACGTTAAACCCTCAACTTGCTGCCCAAAAACTTCACCCAAGATCACGTCCAAGTCCCCTCAATGTCAACACCACTTGACGGACAACCTCCCTTTGCCTAACGTGTGATTAACGTTTGTTTTCTTGTGATTTCGTGGGAGTTCTTCAAGTGTGAAGAACTTGGTTTATTTTTCTGTTCTTGAAAGTTATTTGGCAGACAGAATCGTGAAAAGAAGAAGAGAGACTGAGCGTGAGAGTTGAGAGATAGACGTGAGAGAGTGGAAGTTTTATTTGGCTTAGGAGTCTAGTTTAGGACTTAGTCAAATAAGATTTTATTAAATAAAAATCTGATTTTTCTTTTATATTAAATCAGCAAATGGATAATATATATAAATTAATTACATTTATTTACCAACTTAAATTTAAAACAACTTTAATTCATTGCTTCCACCTAGGTTCGAACCCGGGTGGAGCAAGACTTCACTTCAAGAGCCCATTTTCGGCCCTCTCTCCCCAAATTGACCCTCCACCTTATTAATTAAATAATTAATTATATATTTAGGGTAAATTACGATACTACCCTTGGACTAGAAAAAGACCATTTTACCCCTAGACCCTCCATAACTATGATTTTCCCTTTTTAAGTCCAGTAAAAGACTCATTCGAGTAAATCTTCGTATTCGAGAGCCCTACATGGTTGGACCCAACCTTTTCTGGCTCAACTAACTCCCTAAGTTAGTTGGCTTGGCTGTAGAATGGGTTCCGAGG
Source organism: Solanum sitiens (assembly GCA_016801875.1). Lineage (NCBI taxonomy): Eukaryota > Viridiplantae > Streptophyta > Magnoliopsida > Solanales > Solanaceae > Solanum > Solanum sitiens. The sequence goes on from JABWTJ010000149.1 coordinate 1,391,770, forward strand.
TCTGGTTCTACGCACATCAATCCGTGTGAACCCGGTCTAATCGTAGGCATTCTAGACACATTAAGCATTACTTATTATATCCAATTTTAGGGTTGTTACATTATCCCCCCCTTAGGAACAGTCATCCCCGAATGACACTACTCTTTACTTACAATAAGTAAGTCATCTATAGAACGTATGCATACATAGGTAATTCAATACTTCCCATTGGTGAATGTCTGATTCACATATTAACATGATGGTGCACATCCTTGAAACCTACTAGTAGCCTCACATTAATAGACTAAGGAACTCTTTCCTAAACTAGTCTCATCAAAGCATACAATATAATTAAACATATAAGTCATACAAATCAGCAACCAACATGATGACTCAAACATATTAATCTCATACTTGTGCATAAACACCATACATAGGAAAATACATGAAAGACTAATTAAGTCTACGCACCCGAGACTTCACCAGAGGTGCCTTCCCCTGCACCCCTAGACTTGAGTGCGAAGAATCGTTGCCTCCTTGGAGCCTCTTCACTTGGACCATTAGGCTGAACTCTCTCCTTCCCTTGTTCTTGACTTCTCCTATTCGGACAATCCTTCACCATGTGACCCGGTTTGCTACAATTGTAACAAGCGTTAGAGCCCATGATACACTCTTCCATGCAGTTTGCAACACTTCCTGGAAGGTGGCCTCTCCTGAGGTGTATCTAGTTCATTGTTTCTCTTAAATCTGGACTCGGAATCCCTATCATAGCGACCCTTGGATGAACTTGACTACCCTTGGTGGGAGAGTCCCTTCTTAAACCTGGGCTTATCACTGATTCCAGTACTACTCTTCCTTGCAAAATTCTCCTCAGCTTGCCTTGACATGTTCCCTGCCCTAGTGTGCTTCCTCTTCCTGCTTTCCTCCACTTGTTGAACATGGACCATAAGCCTGGAAAGGTCTATGTTGTCATGCAGTATAGCTGCCCTATACTACTCCTCGAGATCCTCAGCAATTCCTGTCAAGAATCTACTCATCTCGTCTCTGCTGTTAGACACAAAAGAAGTGGCATACGTGGATAATTTCACAAACTTCAGGGAATACTCCCTGACTGTCATTGATCCCTGCTTAATGTTGATAAACTCCTCAACCTTTGCCTCCCTCATCTCCCTGGGGAAAAATCTCTCCAGGAAGGCTGTCTTAAACAGCTCCCAAGTGACCGGAACTCCGCCCAAAGCTCGGCTATCCTGCCACATCTTGCACCAAGTCTGTGCAACATCCTTGAGTTGATAGGAAGCCAACTCTGCTTTCTTAGTGTCTATGGCCCCCATAGCCACCAAAATCTTATGCACCTCGTCCACAAACTCCTGGGGGTCCTCTGAAGTCTTAGACCCTGTGAAAATAGGAGGATTCATCCTCGTGAAGTCTCTCAACCTTTAAACCATGCTTTGAACCGTCGGGTTCTCCCTCTGAACATTCTGCCGGTTGACCTGGGCAGTCATATCCTGGTCCTGCATAGTGATGGCCTGTGCCATCTGGGCCAGAGATGCCCGCACCTCCGCATCAGTCAACCCAGCTGGGTTAACCGGCATAGCCACTCCTTCAGCTGGAGCCTGGGGTGGAACCTGATTGTCCCCAGCAGCTGCTCCTCCTCTCCTTTGACCAATGGTTCTCCTAGTATTCATTCTCTGAAAATAAGAAAGATTGATGTTAGACACACTCATAACACCAAGAAATTAGACAGTAGGAAAAGCACGATAGGATCAGAAGAAGGGATATTTTCCTACGCATCATGCAGTCTCTAATCCAGGATAGTGGTGCACTTCACTACCATGACTTTGAAACTACTCAATGTGGTTGATGTGAACTTATTATCCTCAGAATTTAACCTAGTGCTCTGAAAGCAACTTTGTCATGATCGGAGTGTAGACCCAGACGATACCGGCGTCGTTGACCTATCAGAGGATGAGACAAGCCTACTTACGTCATTCTTACTTCATCTAGGTTAATTTTAGCGGAAAATTTGAAACTTTTTGTTTCTTAACATGCATTAAGGTCATTCTACTTACATTCATAATGTTCACCATCAAACATCTAACATTATAATTATCAACTGAAAGAAATAGTTCAATACTACATTAAATGTATAATTGCCAAAATGGCACCAATACAATGTCTGAAATAAAAATGGAAAGAAACACTAGTGGAACATACTCCACTAGCTAAATCCTACATCTAAGATAGATAGTAACGGTAGACATCCTCGAAAGCATGAAGGCCTACCAAGTTCGGATGAAAGCTCCACGTCCGGATAGATGCAACATCAACTTGTAAGCTCTAGCGTCCACCTGTGCCTGCACTAAAAAATATAGAGTATAATGGGATTAGTACACACTTGTACTAAGTATGGGTATATGCAAGCATACACCAAGGACATGCATGAGTAAGAATAGCTCTTTCCTAACAACATGATTATGGAAAGTTAAGTCAGTGGAATTGCCAAATTCGGATTAGGAAAGTTAGTGAGCTTTCCAAATTTGGATTAAGAAAGTCAGTGAGCTTTCCAAATTTTGAATAGGAAAGTCAGTGAGCTTTCCAAATTTGGATTAGGAAAGTCATGCCATGAGAGTAACATGCATCATCATACTTATCATATTGCACACAACACATAACATCTTACGCACAGCACATATCATATTGCATATAGCACATAACATCTTTCATATCATTCATTCATATGCCATGAGACCTTGGAATCATGGACTTAACATTAAGACTTCCCAAAATGAGGGCTCAACATATGGGAACTCAACTAGGGAGTCTTCTTTAGCAACATAGAGTCTTCTTCATTCATTCATACGTACTTCATTTCATTCATTCATAAGCTAGTGTAAACACCAGCTATACCTAGGATGTAGTGTAAAACTCTCATCGGGTTTGCTGTGCAATGATCAAGAATAACTTAGTGTCATTACTTGAGTCTAGCTCACCTTTTGATTATCCTATCCTAACACCTTTGGTATCGTTCATTTCATTATGTGCATCATTTGAGGCTGGCCTGATTCATTCATTGGGAACTTTAACTTTAATCGGCATAGATCATGTGATCATCATGAAATCCAGTGTCTCCCCCAGACCAAAAAGAGGTGGAATCACCAGAAAAAGTAACCCAAAACATGCTAGCGTATGTGGGAATTTAACCCCGCCAGATCCCTATATTGGCAGTATAAGTTCGAAGATTAGGAGATATAAGGAGACCCATACCCGGCATGCCGGACAGTCTCATCTCATGAGAGTTACGTGAACCTCCGCCCTTCCCAAAAGAAGGCATCACCGCTCATAGCTAGTCTATCGGTGCTTAGTATAAAGTTCCATTACTTTCAACTCATACGTCATGAAAGCTGGCTTCTAGTATGAGGACATCATAGCTCAATAGATGATTTCTCATCTCATCATTAGTATTAAGTGTGTTAATCTCAATATTCTCATTAGAGTGCTCATAGAGACTGGTCTCTTCATTAACTTTACACTCTCTTAGGTGAGTACGTTTTGGTAACATTTACTTAGATTCATTTGAGATTGTTCTCATCTTTTACATTAGCCTCATATCATGTTGTCACCATATTCATTAACATTAACATATTTGCTCTTCATAATTACTCACCCCTGTTTACGTGAATGTTCATTTCATCATATGCCAATGAACATGGCCATTTATTTGTTTCACACTCTTACTTAGCCCTTCTAGGGTTTCATCATTTCTTTACATAATATTCATTTCATTACATACATCTTAGGTTCACTTATTTTTAAACGTATGTTAGACTTATGGGTCTGTACATACAAGCCATGAGGCTTCGTTTATAGTTCGTTTAAGTGATTCATATCTTCCTAAGATTATGTAGTACAAGACTTATGCATCTTGTAAGTATGCCAAGATCTCGATTTTTATCTAAGTAGGCAGCATTATTCTTGAATATATAATTCATGTATGACTTATGTATCAATATGAAATTTGGGCAAGAGAACCCGGTTTCGAATTCCTTGGACAACACTTACATTTTTTCAATTATTTTATTTTTGGTCCATATGACATTGGGACCCTAGATCGAGCCCCAACATCAACGTTTCCTCTTTATTTTTTTCTCCTTCGAATTTCCTCTTACTTGGCCGAGGGGTTGTGGGATCGAACCCCAATAGCCCCTTTTATTTTTTTTCTATTTCTCCTTGTCTATTTCGAGTTAACCATGAGGTTGTGGGATACAATCCCCAAAGCCTCTTTTTAGTTTTCTTTTATTTCACCCCTATTGCCTAGAGGTCGTGGGTTCAATTCCCACGCCTCACATTTCTTTTATCTTCATTTTCTCTTAACTCTCCTTCGCTGCCTTGAGGTCGTGGGTTCGATTCCCACGCCTCACATTTCTTTTCTTAATCTTTTTGTACTTTATTTTTCAGCCAGCACACCCGAGATCAAATCCCCTTGACCCCCATTTCCTTTTTTTTGGATTTAGTGCATCATACGGATGAGGTCGCGGGTTCGAATCCTTGTGACCTCACCTAATTTTACACTCAATTAATTTTCCAGATTTGTTCATCTACATTTAGCCTAAACTAAATTTGTAAGTTGCTGGAAATTTGGTCACATTTCAGCTCACTTTCATCAATATTATTCACTTGAACTCATAGAGTAATTCATTGACCGTTTAACACGTTTTGGGGTGTATTTTTCATAGATTCGTTTAGCCAAAAGATTGTTACTTAAATTAGCCAAATTTCATCTTATATGAACATCACGATTTACATAGGTTTATGCACGTAAAATAACAACCATAACGTTACACATATTGGAGCATCAAGTTGAGACCTTAGTCATAGTCACATTCTTGCACACACATACACATAGTTTCGAAAACACATAGGTTGTCATTCATACGATTTCAAATACACAAACATAAACATATTCATCACGAAAACACAACATACACCTAAATCTACCAGAAATCATACCAAACCTACGAATCATTGGGAGCTAGTGACAGGGACATGCAATGGGGAACAACCCTAGTTTTCGGACTGAATAATCTGAACCTTGAGGGGTCTCTTGGGAAAGGGACCAAGAGAGAAGAGAAACCATACATTTTTGACGTTAAACCCTCAACTTGCTGCCCATAAACTTAACCCAAGATCACGTCCAAGTCCCCTCAATGTCAACACGACTCGACGGACAACCTCCCTTTGCCTAACGTGTGATTAACGTTTGTTTTCTGTGATTTCGTGGGAGTTCTTCAAGTGTGAAGAACTTGGTTTATTTTTCTATTCTTGGAAGTTATTTGGCAGAGAGAATAGTGAAAAGAAGAAGAGAGATTGAGCGTGAGAGTTGAGAGATAGACGTGAGAGAGTGGAAGTTTTATTTGGCTTAGGAGTCTAGTTTAGGACTTAGTCAAATAAGATTTTATTAAATAAAAATCTGATTTCTCTTTTATTTTAAATCAGCAAATGAATAATATATATAAATTAATTACATTTATTTACCAACTTAAATTAAAAACAACTTTAATTCATTGCTTCCACCTAGGTTCGAACCCAGGTGGAGCAAGACTTTATTTCAAGAGCCCATTTTCGGCCCTCTATCCCCAAATTGACCCTCCACCTTATTAATTAAATAATTAATTACATATTTAGGGTAATTACTATACTACCCTTAGACTGGAAACAGACCATTTTACCCCTAGACCCTCCATAACTATGATTTTCCCTTTTTAAGTCCGGTAAAGACTCATTCGAGTAAATCTTCGTATTCGAGAGCCCTACATGGTTGGACCCAACCTTTTCTAGCTCAACTAACTCCCTAAGTTAGTTGTCTTGGCTGTAGAAAGGGTTCCGAGTTCTGGTTCTACGCACATCAATCCGTGTGAACCCGGTCTAATCGTAGGCATTCTAGACACATTAAGCATTACTTATTATATCCATTTTTAGGGATGTTACATTATCCCCCCCTTAGGAACTTTCATCCCCGAATGACACTACTCTTTACTTACAATAAGTAAGTCATCTATAGAACGTATGCATACATAGGTAATTCAATACTCCCCATTAGTGAATGTCTGATTCACATATTAACATGATGGTGCACATCCTTGAAACCTACTAGTAGCTTCACATTAATAGACTAAGGAACTCTTTCCTAAACTAGTCTCATCAAAGCATACAACATAATTAGACATATAAGTCACACAAATCAGCAACCAACATGATGACTCAAACATATTAATCTCATACTAGTGCATAAACACCATACACAGTCAAATACATGAAAGACTAATTAAGGCTACGCACCCGAGACTTCACCAGAGGTGCCTTCCCCTGCACCCCTAGACTTGAGTGAGAAGAATCGTTGCCTCCTTGGAGCCTCTTCACTTGGACCATTAGGCTGAACTCTCTCCTTCCCTTGTTCTTGACTTCTCCTATTCGGACAATCCTTCACCATGTGACCCGGTTTGCCATAAGTGTAACAAGCGTTAGAGCCCATCATACACTCTTCCATGCAGTTTGCCACACTTCCTGCAAGGTGGCCTCTCCTGAGGTGTATCTAGTTCATTGTTTCTCTTAAATCTGGACTAAGAATCCCTATCATAGCGACCCTTGGATGAACTTGACTCCCTTTGATGGGAGAGTCCCTTCTTAAACCTGGGCTTATCACTGATTCCAGTACTACTCTTCCTTGAAAAATTCTCCTCAGCTTGCCTTGACCTGTTCCCAGCCCTAGTGTGCTTCCTCTTCTTGATTTCCTTCACTTGCTGAACATGGACCATAAGCCTTGAAAGTTCCATGCTGTCTTGCAGCATAGGTACCCTACACTCCTCCTCGAGATCCTCAGCAATCCCTGTTAAGAATCTACTCATCTTGTCTCTGCTGTTAGACATAAGAGAAGTGGCATACCTGGATAATTTCACAATCTTCAGGGAATACTCCCTGACTGTCATTGATCCCTGCTTAAGGTTGATAAACTCCTCAACCTTTGCCTCCCTCATCTCCCTGGGAAAAAATCTCTCCAGGAAGGCTGTCTTAAACAGCTCCCAAGTGACTGGAACTCCGCCCAAAGCTCGGCTATCCTGCCACATCTTGCACCAAGTCTATGCAACATCCTTGAGTTAATAGGAAGCCAACTTTGCTTTCTTAATGTCTGTGGCCCCATAGCTTCCAAAATCTTATGCACCTCGTCCACAAACTCCTTGGGGTCCTCTGAAGTCTTTGACCATGTGAAAATAGGAGGTTTCATCCTCGTGAAGTCTCTCAACCTGTCAGCCATGCTACGTACCGGTGGGTTCTCCCTCTGAACATTCTGCCGGTTGACCTGGGCAGTCATAGCCTAGTCCTGCATAGTGATGGCCTGTGCCATCTGGGCCAGAGATGCGCGCACCTCTGCATCTGTCAACCCAACTGGGTTAACCGGCATAGCCACTCCTTCAGCTTGAGCCTGGGGTGGAACCTAATTGTCCCCAGCAGCTGCACCTTCTCTCCTTTGACCAATGGTTCTCCTAGTATTCATTCTCTGAAAACAAGAAAGATTGATGTCAGACACGCTCATAACACCAAGAAATTAGACATTAGGAAAAGCACGATAAGATCATAAGAAGGGAAATTTTCCTACGTATCATGCAGTCTCTAATCCAGGATAGTGGTGCACTTCACTACCATGACTTTGAAACTACTCAATGTGGTTGATGTGAACTTATTATCCTCGGAATTTAACCTAGTGCGCTGATACCAACTTTGTCACGACCGGAGTGTAGACCCCAGACGATACCGGCGTCGTTGACCTCTCAGAGGTCGCAGACAAGCCTACTTACGTCATTCTTACTTCATCTAGGTTAATTTTAGCGGAAAATTTGAAACATTTTATTTCTTAACATGCATAAAGGTCATTCTACTTACATTCGTAATGTTCCCCATCAACCATCTAACATTAAGATTATCAAATGAAAGAAATAGTTCAATACTACATTAAATGTATAATTGCCAAAATGGCACCAATACAAAGTCTGAAATAAAAATGGAAAGAAACACTAGTGGAACATACTCCACTAGCTAAAGCCTACATCTAAGCTAGATAGTAACGGTAGACATCCTCTAAAGCATGAGGGCCTACCAAGTCCGGATGAAAGCTCCACGTCCGGATAGCTGCAATGTCAACCTGTAAGCTCTAGCGTCCACCTGTGCCTGAACCTAAAAATATAGAGTTGTATGGGATTAGTACACACTTGTACTAAGTATGGGTATATGCAAGCACACACCAAGGACATGCATGAGTAAGAATAGCTCTTTCCTAACAACATGATTATGGAAAGTCAAGTCAGTGGACTTACCAAATTGGGATTAGGAAAGTTAGTGAGCTTTCAAAATTTGGATTAGGAAGGTCAGTGAGCTTTCCAAATTTGGATTAGGAAAGTCAGTGAGCTTTCCAAATTTGGATTAGGAAAGTCATGCCATGAGAGTAACATGCATCATCATACTTATCATATTGCACACAACACATAACATCTTACATACACATATCATATTGCATATAGCACATAACATCTTTCATATCATTCATTCATATGCCATGAGACCTTGGAATCATGGACTTAGCATTAAGACTTCCCAAAATGAGGGCTCAACATATGGGACCTCAACTAGGGAATTTTCTTTAGCAAACACATAGTCTGCTTCATTCATTCATACGTACTTCATTTCATTCATTCATAAGCTAGTGTAAACACCAGCTATACCTAGGATGTAGTTTAAGACTCTCATCGGGTTTGCTGTGCAATGATCAAGAATAACCTAGTGTCATTACTTGAGTCTAGCTCACCTCTTGATTATCCTATCCTAACACCTTTGGTATCGTTTATTTCATTATGTGCATCATTTGAGTCTGGCCTCATTCATTCATTGGGAACTTTAACTTTCATTATGTGCATCATTTGAGTCTGGCCTCAGTCAAGAACTTTAACTTTAAGTGTTCTGAGGTCTGGTTCTACGCGTATCAATCCGTGTGAACCTTGGTCTAATCGCAAGAATTCTTTACAAGTTGAGTATTTATCTTATTCATTTTTAGGGTTGTTACATTATCCCCCCCTTAGGAACATTCGTCCCCGAATGACACTACCAATATACATCGTAATGCCAGTCAGATCATAACAAAATCACTATGCACAATCAAGCAATAGCAACAAAATACGGAGAGATAAGGAAACATACACTTAAAAGTAGGAAGTCTAACCTCAAGAGCGGAATAGATGAGGGTAGCGGGATCTCATGTCGGCCTCAGCCTCCCACGTAGCACCCTCAACAAGATGATTTCTCCACAACACCTTCCCTGTGGCAATCTCCTTGTTTATCAGCCGCTTGACCTGTCTGTCTAAGATCTCAACAGGTACCTCCTCAAAAGACAAGTATTCACCAACCCCCAAACCTTCAACAGGTAGAATCGATGCTGGATCACATAGGCACTTCTTCAACATAGAGACATGAAAGACTAGATGGACAGAAGCTAGCTTCGCAGGCAATGCTAACAAATAGGCCACTTCACCCATACGTTGTAGGATCTCGTATGGCCCAACATACCTCGGACTCAACTTCCTCTTCTTGCCAAATCTCATCACCCCCTTCATAGGTGATATCTTCAAGTAAACCTGGTCACCAACATCAAACTTTAAGGGCCGCTTTCTGTTATCTGCATATGACTTCTGCCGATTGTAAGCAGTAGCCAACCTGTACCTAATCACTCTGACCTTCTCTAAGGCCTCATGAATGATCTCTGGACCCAAAATGGATGACTCTCCAACCTCGAACCACCGAACTGGAGATCTACACCTCCTACCATCCAGTGCCTCAAACGGTGCCATCCCAATGCTGGAGTGATAGCTATTATTATACGAGAACTCTATCAAAGGCAGATGGTCATCCCAGTTACCTCTGAAGTCGATCACACACGCTCTCAACATGTCCTCCAATGTCTGAATGGTGCGCTCTGCCTGCCCATCTGTCTGAGGATGAAAGGCAGTGCTAAGCTTTACCTGCGTGCCCAAACTCTTCTGGAAAGATCTCCAAAAATGTGAAGTAAACTGAGCTCCTCTATATAAAATAATAGACAAAGGAATCCCATGCCATCTCACAATCTCATCAATGTAGAGTCACGCATAATCCTCAGCTCTGTAAGTAGACTTCACAGGGATAAAATGGGCAGACTTAGTCAATCTGTCCACAATAACCCATATGGAGTCATGCTGCCTCCTAGTCCTCGGAAGACCAACCACGAAGTCCATATTAATGGCCTCCCACTTCCAAGTCGAAACCTTAATAATCTGAGTCAGACCGCCAGGCTTAAGATGCTCTGCCTTGACCTGCTGACAATTAGGACACTTGGACACAGACTCTGCAATGTCCTTCTTCATGCCATCCCACCAATAAATCTGCTTAAGATCATGATACATCTTGGTGGAACCTGGATGTATGGAATATATGGAACCATGGGCCTCTGCAATAATCCTGTTCCGCAAATCATCCACATTTGGTACACACAGCCGGTCCTGATACCTAATTATGCCATCACCTCCCAAAGCGAAAGACTCATTCATCTTCATCAGTACTGAGTCCTTCAGCTCCATCAACACAGTATATAGATGCTGACCCTACTTGACTTCAACTACCAAGGATGATTCGGAACTAGGATGAATTGAAACATCCCCACTAGTAGAGTCAACCAATCGCACACCCAGTCTGGCCAGTCTGTGTACATCTTTCACCAGCTCCTTCTTCTCATCCTCAACGTGGGCTGTACTTCCCATGCTCATCCTTTTCAAAGCATCAGCTACAACATTAGCCTTACCTGTTGGTAGTGCACATTCATTTTATAATCCTTCAGCAACTCCAACCATCTCCGCTGATGTAGATTCAACTCCCTCTGTGTGAACACGTACTGGAGACTCTTGTGGTCTGTGAATACATCCACATGCACTCCATACAAGTAGTGCCTCCACAGCTTCAGTGCAAACACCACAGCTGCGAACTCCAGGTCTTGAGTGGGATAATTCTTCTCATGAACCTTGAGCTGTTTGGACGCATAGGCTATCACCTTACCAACCTGCATAAGAACCCAACCCAAACCAACCCTAGATGCATCACAGTAAACAGTGTAATTCTCACTACACTTAGGCAAAGTTAGCACCGGGGCTGAAGTGAGTCTGTCGTTGAGCTCCTGGAAACTCGTCTCACAAGTCTCCGTCCACTCAAACTTGGCTTTTTTCTTAGTCAAAGCTGTCAATGGGGCAGCAATGGAAGAAAAGCCCCCCACAAACCTGCGGTAGTAACCAGCCAATCCCAAAAAGCTACGGATGTCAGTGGGAGTAAGAGGCTTTGGCCAGTTCTTCACACCCTCAGTCTACCTGGGATCCACCTCCACGCCCTGATCGGACACCACATGACCCAGGAAGGTCACTGATCTCAGCCAGAATTCACATTTGCTGAATTTGGCATACAACTTATGCTGTCTCAGTACCTGCAAGGTTAGTCTCAAATGTTGTTCATGCTCTTCCTTGGTATTAGAGTAGATGAAAATGTCATCAATGAACACTATGACGAAAGAGTCAAGGTATTCACGGAAGACCCTGTTCATAAGATCCATAAATACAGCAGGTGCATTCATGAGACCAGATGACATGACTAGAAACTCATAGTGACCATAACGGGTACGAAAGGCTGTCTTTGGGATATCTCCATCCCTAATCCTAAGCTGATGGTACCCTGAATGAAGATCAATTTTTGAAAAGAAACTAGACCCTTGGAGCTTATCGAACAAATCATCTATTCTGGGAAGTGGACATTTATTCTTTATAGTGACTTTGTTGAGCTGCCGATAATTGATACACATTCTAAGGGTTCCATCTTTCTTTTTCACAAACAACACTGGAGCACCCCAAGGGGATATGCTCGGTTGAATGAAGCCCTTATCAGTGAGATCTTTTAACTGCAGCTTCAAATCTTTGAGTTCAGCTGGAGCCATTCTATAAGGAGGAATTGAAATTGGTTTAGTATCGGGTTCTAAGTCGATACCAAAATCAATCTCTCGAGGGGGAGGGACTCCAGGCAAATCATCAGGAAATACATCTAGGAACTCACTCACTACAGGCACTCAGTCTATGGAAGGAATGTCATGATCTAGATCATTAACACTCACAAGATGACATAATAACCCCTTGGACATCATTTTATTGGCCTTTAGGCTCAAAATCAAAAGGTTAGGACGACTCGAGTTGTACCCCTCCTAGACTAGCTCCTCTTTATTAGGGAAACCAAATCTCACCACTCTACTACGACAGTCCAAGCAAGCATAACAACTGTGAAGCCAGTCCATGCCAAGAATAACATCAAAAATCATGCATGGGTAACTCAACCAAGTTTGCACACATAGTCTTACCACTTATCACTATTGGGCAACCCTTGTATACTCTATCAGTTCTTACATTTTCTCCTAAAGGTGTACTAACCACTATAGGATCATGCAGAACTTCACACAATATCTCAAAACTAAGAGAAAGCAAAGGAGTTACAAAGGAAAGCGTAGATCCTGGTTCAAGTAAAGCATAAACAGAAGTTGAGAATACTTGCAGCATACCTGTGACCACATCAGCGGACTTCTCATGCTCCTCCCTAGCCTTCAAGGCATAGAATATGTTCCTCTTAGGAGGCTCGGCTGCTGCTGCACCCTGTGGATTAGGCCTAGGCTGAGCATTACCTCCAGCCTGACCTCTGTTCTTTGGGCAGTCTCTAACCATGTGTCCACTCTTACCGGAACCGAAACAGGTATTAGTGCCCTGTCTGCACTCTCCACTGTGAGCTCGGCCACACTTAGCACAATTCTTCTTAGGACGCTGCATCTAACCTCCATTTCCCATCTTGGGCTCAGGTCTGCCTCCTCTAGGTGTTGTACTCCTCTGAAAGTTTGAGTTCCCAGAACTCTGTTGTCCCTTCTTGAACCTGGGCTGCTCACGGACGCCAAAATTGTTTCTGTAGCCTCCATGGCTGGGACCAGCCTAATCTTGAGGCTTAGGCCTCCTAGCATCACGAGCAACCCTCTTTTTATGGTTGTCCTCTACCTGCTGGACATGCACCATCAATCTGGAGAGGTCCATATTATCATGGAGCATCGCAGACCGACACTCCTCCTCCAGATCTCCATTGATTCCTGTGAGGAACATGCTCATCTCAGCCCTACTGTTAGACACAAGGGAAGTAGCATACCTGGATAGCTTAACAAACTTCAGGGAATACTCCCTGACTGTCATAGATCCCTGCTTAAGGTTGATGAACTCCTCAACCTTGGCCTTCCTCATTTCTCTGGGAAAGAATCTATCCAGAAAGGCTGTCTTAAACAGCTCCCAAGTGACTGGAACTCCGCCCAAAGCTCGGCTATCCGGCCACATCTTGCACCAAATCTGTGCAACATCCTTGAGCTGATAGGTAGTCAGCTCAGCCTTCTCAGTATCTGTGGCCCCCATAGCCACCAGAATCTTATGCACCTCATCCACAAACTCCTGGGGATCCTCTGTAGTCCTAGACCCTGTGAAAATAGGAGGATTCATCCTCGTGAAGTCTCTCAGCCTATCAACCATGCTACGAACCGGTGGGTTCTCACTCTGAACATCCTGCCGGTTGACCTGGGTAGTCATAGCCTGGTCCTGCATAGTAATGGCCTGTGCCATCTGGGATAGATATGCCCTCACCTCAGCATCAGTCAACCCAGATGGGTTAATTGGCATAGCCACTCCTTCAGTTGGAGCCTGGGGTGGATCCTAATTGCCCCCAGCAGCTGCACCTCCTCTCCTCTGACCAATAGCCCTCCTAGCATTCATTCTCTGAAAACAACAAAGATTGACATTAGACACGCTCATAACACCAAGAAATTAAACATTAGGAAAAGCACGATAAGATCAGAAATAGGGAAGTTTTCCTACGCATCATGCAGTCTCTAATCCAGGATAGTGGTGCACTTCACTACCATGACTTAGAAACTACTCAATGTGGGTGATGTGAACTCATTATTATTGTAATTTAACCTAGTGCTCTGATACCAACTTTGTCATGACCGAGATTAAGACCCCAGACGAGACCGACGTCGTTGACCTCTCAAAGGTCGAACACAAGCCTACTTACGTCATTCTTAATTCATCTAGGTTAATTTTAGCGGAAAATTTGAAATTTTTGCTTCTTAACATACTTATTAAACATTCATATCATTTCATAATTGTTCACCATCAACCATCTAACATTAAGAGATAAGCAACTGAAAGAAATAGATCAATAAGTATTAACTGTATAATTGCTAAAATGGCCCAATAAAAAGTCGGAATAAAAACAGGAAAGAAACGCTAGTGGAACATGCTCCACTAGCTCAACTCTAAAACTAAGCTAGAATGTAAAACAGTAGCATCCTGGAAAGCATGAGGACCTACCAACTCCGGATGAATGCTGGACGTCCGGATAACTGCAACAATAATCCTGTAGCTCTATCGTCCACCTGTGCCTGCACCTAAAAATAGTATAGTAGTATAGGGTTAGTACACACTTGTACTAAGTATGGGTATATGAAAGCACACACAAGGACATGCATGAGAAAATATAGCTCTTTCCTAACAACATGATTATGGGAAGTCAAGTCAGTGGACTTGCCAAATTGAGATTAGGAAAGTTAGTGAACTTTCCAAAGTTGGATTAGGAAAGTCATGCAATGAGAGTAACATGCATCACCATAAACATCATATTGCACACAACACATAACATCTTTATATAGCACATATCATAACATATAACACATGGCTTCTTTCATATCATTCATTCATATGCCATGAAACCTTGGAATCATGGACTTGACATTAAGACTTTCCAAAATGAGGGCTCAACATATGGGACCTCAACTAGGGAGTCTTCATTAGCAAACTCAGAGTCTGCTTCATTCATTCATACGTACTTCATTTCATTTCGTTCATATGCCAGTGTGAACACCAGTTATACCTAGGGTATAGTTTAATACTTTCATCGGGTTTGCTGTGCAATGATCAAGAATAACCTAATGTCATTACCTGAGTCTAGCTCACCTCTTGATTATCCTATCCTAACACCTTTGCTATCATTCATTTCATTATGTGCTTCATTTGAGGCTGGCCTCATTCATTTATTGGGAACTTTAACTTTAACCGACATAGATCATGTGAGCATCATGAAATCCAGTGTCTCCACCACACCAAAAAGAGGTGGAGTCATCGGTCAAGGTGATCCAAAACATGCTAGCGTACATGGGAATTTAACCCCGCCAGATCCCTATATTGGCAGTATAGGTTCGAAGACCAGGAGATATAAGGAGACCCATACCCGGCAAGCCGGACAGTCTCATCTCATGAGAGTTACGTGAACCTCCGCCCTTCCAAAAAGAAGGGATCACCGCTCATAGCTAGTGTATCGGTGCTCAGTATAAAGTTCCATTTCATTCAACTCATACGTCATGGAAGATGGCTTCTAGTATGAGGACATCATAGCTCATTAGATGATTCCTCATCTCATCATTAGTATTAAGTGTGTTAATCTCAATACTGTTATTAGAGTGTTCATAGAGACTGGTCTCTTCATTATCTTACACTCTCATAGGTGATTACATTTTGGTAACGTTTACTTAGGCTCATTTGAGATTGTTCTCATCATTAGCATTAGCCTCATATCATGTTGTCACCACATTCATTGTCATTAGCACATTTACTCTTCATATTTACTCACCTCATTTTATGTGAATGTTCATTTCATCATATGCCAATATACTTGGCCATTGGTGTGTTTCATACCCTTACTTAACCCTTCTAGGGTTTCATCATTTCATTGTTGATTTCATCATTCAGTACATACATCTTAGGTTCACTTACTTTTAAACGTATGCTAGACTTGTGAGTCTATACACACAAGCCATGAGGCTTCATTCATAATTCGTTAAGTGATTCATGCATTCCTAAGATTACGTAGTACAAGACTTATGTATCTTGTACATATACCTAAATCTTGATTTTTAACTAAGTAGGTGGCATTATTCTTGGACATTTTGTTCACGTATGACTTATGTATCAATACGGAAGATTGGGCAAGGAAACCCAAGTTTGAATCACTTGGATACCATTTATATTTTTCATTGATTTTATTTCTAATATTCATAACATTAGAACTCTAAATTAAATCCCAACATTAACATCGTATCATTAATTTCCTACTTTGTTTTTCTCTTAGGTTGGCCGAAGGGTTGTGGGTTCAAACCCCCACAACCACTTTTTAATTTTCCTTAACAACATATTGCCCATTCTCGCCTAAACCAAGAGGTTGTGGGATCAAACCCCCACAGCCTCTTCTATTTTTTTAATTATTCGCTAGGATAGGGAGGTTGTGGGTTCGAACCCCCACAGCCTCCTTATTTAATTCTTTAATTTCGCTGAGGCTTGGGAGGTTGTGGGTTCGAATCCCACGCCTCCCTTTTTTTTTTTTATTTAATTTTTCGCTAAGGGCTTGGGAGGTTGTGGGTTCGAACCCCCACAGCCTCCTATCTTACTTTATTATTTAATTTCGGCGAGTGGCAGTGAGGTTGTGGGATCGAACCCCCACAGCCTCACTTTATTTCCTTAGTTAATTTCCCCTTATTCTTTTTCTTCCTTGAGGTCGTGGGTTCAATTCCCACGCCTCATGTTTTCTTTTCTTTATTTTCTTTTCCCTTTCGCGAGTGCCTGGAGGTTGTGGGTTCGAATCCTACGCCTCCCATTTATTTGTTTAATTATTTTTCTCCTCTTTCTCCTCCAGTTCACGAGTTCGATTCCCTCAGCCCCCTCTTTCTTTTCCCTTCTTGCGAAATCTAGTAGGCAAGGATCGATTCCCCCCAGCCCCATTTTCATTTCCTTTGTCGCGAAACCAGCAGCTAAGGGTTTTGATTCCCCTTAGCCCCTACACGTTTTTTTTTGTTTTTTTCAGCCTCCTTAACATGTGAGGTCCTGGGTTCAATTCCCACTGACCTCACTTATTTATTTTCCCTTTAAAACCCAGATTTTAACCTTATTGTAGAGTGCACAAATCTAGAAATTTATTCATAGTTATAGCCTTCCTTAAATCAACTTTTCATATTAGTTTTCTTAGGTCATTTCACCAAACACTTAGCATGTAAGTTAGGTGTAGTTTAGGATTACATTTAGTCAAGAGTTTTCACTCAAACTTTGTAACTTCACACACCATATGAACATCACATTATGCACAACTTTAGCCCATGAAATACAAGAAGAAAACATGGCTTACACGCTTCAAAACAGTGGCTAAAACTTACTGCCAACGTACACACACACACACATTTTCTTAGATTACACATTGGTTATCATTTTCGTGATTTCACGCACACAAACGTATTCACATTCAACATAAAACATCACACCTTACTTAAATCTACCAGCACACAATACCCAACCTACGAAATCGTTTGGGAGCTAGTGACAAGGACATGCAACGGGGAATAACCTTAGTTTTGGAGTGAATATTTTGAATCGTAAGGGGCATCTTGGGAAAGGAACCAAGAGAGAAGAAACCCATACCTTTTGACGTTGTTCAAACGAGAAGTTGCTGCCCAAAAGTTCCTCCAAACCACACCCAATTCACCTTAACGTACACACCACTCGACGAACAACCTCTCTTTGCCTTGACGTTTTTGATTACTTTGCTTTTCTTGAAAATTTTCGTGTGTTCTTCAAGTGTGAAGAACAATTATTGTTAAACAGTTCTATAGTTTCTTTGTTAGGCAGAGCGTGAGAGAATGAGAGTTGAGAGACGTGAAAGAGAGTTGAGTGACGTGAAAGAGGTTTATTAGGATTAGGAGTGTAGGTTTGAATTAGTCAAAGTAAGGTTTATTTTAATTAATAAAAATCTGATTTATTTAGCTTAGGTGAAATGACCATTATGCCCTTACAAAAATCAGAGTTTTAATCAACAATTAAATCCTTAATTTGATGCTTCTAGTGGGGCTCGAACCCGAGTGACACCCCATTTGCGAAAATGGGTCACTTCGGGTCGCCCCAACCCGAATGCTCTTTTTAATTAAATTAATTAATTAAATAATTAATTCCTCAGGGTAATTACAATATTACCCTTGGCCTGGAAAAGACCATTTTACCCCTGGGCCCTCAAAACTTAAAGTTTCTTCTTTTAAGTCCGGTAAAGACTCTTTCGATTAAATCTTTATTTTCGAGAGCCTCACATGGTTGGTTCCAACCTTTCCAAGCTCAACTAACTCCCCAAGTTAGTTCGGTTGGTCATAGTAAGGGTTCTGAGGTCTGGTTCTACGCGTATCAATCCGTGTGAACCTTGGTCTAATCGCAAGCATTCTTGACACGTTGAGTATTTATCTTATTCATTTTTAGGGTTGTTACATTATCCCCCCCTTAGGAACATTCATCCCTGAATGACACTACCAATACACATCATAATGCCAGTCAGATCATAACAAAATCACTATGCACAGTCAAGCAATAGCAACAAAATACGGAGAGATAAGGAAACATAGACTTAAAAGTAGGAAGTCTAACCTCAAGAGCGGAATAGATGAGGCTAGCGGGATCTCATGTCGGCCTCAGCCTCCCACGTAGCACCCTCAACAAGATGATTTCTCCACAACACCTTCATTGTGGCAATCTCCTTGTTGTAAGCCGCTTGACCTGTCTGTCTAAGATCTCAACAGGTACCTCCTCATAAGACAAGTCTTTATCAACCCCCAAACCTTCAACAGGTAGAATCGATGCTGGATCACCTAGGCACTTATTCAACATAGAGACATGAAAGACTAGATGGACAGAAGCTAGCTTCGCAGGCAATGCTAACTCATAGGCCACTTCACCCATACGCTATAGGATCTCGTATGGCCCAAGATACCTCGGACTCAACTTCCCCTTCCTGCCAAATCTCATCACCCCCTTCATAGGTGATATCTTCAAGTAAACCTGGTCACCAACATCAAACTCTAAGGGCCGCTTTCTGTTATCTGCATATGACTTCTGCCGATCGTAAGAAGTAGCCAACTGTCCCTAATCACTCTGACCTTCTCTAAGGCCTCATGAATGATCTCTGGACCCAAAATGGATGACTCTCCAACCTCGAACCACCCAACTGGAGATCTACACCTCCTACCATACAGTGCCTCAAACGGTGCCATCCCAATGCTGGAGTGATAGCTATTATTATACGAGAACTCTATCAAAGGCACATGGTCATCCCATTTACCTCTGAAGTCGATCACACACGCTCTTAACATATCCTCCAATGTCTGAATGGTGCACTCTGCCTGCCCATCTGTCTGAGGATGAAAGGCAGTGCTAAGCTTTACCTGCATGCCCAAGCTCTTCTAAAAAGATCTACACAAATTTGAAGTAAACTCAGCTCCTCTATCTGAAATAATAGACAAAGGAATACCATGCCATCTCACAATCTCATCAATGTAGAGTCTCACATAATCCTCGGCTCTGTAAGTAGACTTCACAGGGATAAAGTGGGCAGACTTAGTCAATCTGTCCACAAAAACCCATATGGAGTCATGCTGCCTCCTAGTCCTCGGAAGAGCAACCACGAAGTCCATATTAATGGCCTTCCACTTCCAAGTCGGAACCTCAATAATCTGAGTCAGTCCGCCAGGCTTAAGATGCTCTGCCTTAACCTGCTGACAATTAGAACACTTGGCCACATACTCTGCAATGTCCTTCTTCATGCCATCCCACCAATAAATCTGCTTAAGATCATGATACATCTTGGTGGAACCTGGATGTATGGAATATATGGAACCATGGGCCTCTTCAACAATCCTGGTCCGCAAATCATCCACATCTGATACACACAGCCTGTCCTGATACCTAAGTATGCCATCACCTCCCAAAGCGAAAGACTCATTCATCTTCATCAGTACTGAGTCCTTCAGCTCCATCAACACAGGATCTAGATGCTGACCCTGCTTGACTTCAACTACAAAGGATGATTCAGAACTAGGATGAACTGAAACATCCCCACTAGTAGAGTCAACCAATCGCATACCCAGTCTGGCCAGTCTGTGTACATCTTTCACCAACTCCTTCTTCTCATCCTCAACGTGGGTTGTACTTCCCATGCTCATCCTGCTCAAAGCATCAGCTAGAACATTAGCCTTACCTGGATGGTAGTGCACATTCATGTCATAATCCTTCAACAGCTCCAACCATCTCCGCTGACGTAGATTCAACTCCCTCTGTGTGAACACGTACTGGAGACTCTTGTGGTCTGTGAATACATCCACATGTACTCCATACAAGTAGTGCCTCCACAGCTTCAGTGCAAATACCACAGTTGCCAACTCCAGGTCATGAGTGGGATAATTCTTCTCATGAACTTTAAGCTGTCTGGACACCACATGACCCAGGAATGTCACTGATCTCAGCCAGAATTCACATTTGCTGAATTTGGCATACAATTGATGCTGTCTAAGTACCTGCAAGGTTAGTCTCAAATGTTGTTCATGCTCTTCCTTGGTCTTAGAGTGGATGAGAATGTCATTAATGAACACTATGACGAAAGAGTCAAGGTATTCACGGAAGACCCTGTTCATAAGATCCATAAATGCACCAGGTGCATTAGTGAGACCACATGACACGACTAGAAACTCATAGTGACCATAAAGGGTACGAAAGGCTGTCTTTGGGATATCTCCATCCCTAACCCTAAGCTGATGGTACCCTGAACGAAGATCAATTTTTGAAAAGAAGCTAGACCCTTGGAGCTGATCGAATAAATCATCTATTCTGGGAAGTGGATATTTATTCTTTATAGTGACTTTGTTGAGCTGCCGATAATCGATACACATTCTAAGGGTTCCATCTTTCTTTTTCACAAACAACACTGGTGCGCCCCAAGGGGATATGCTCGGTTCAATGAAACACTTATCAGTAAGATCTTTTAACTGCAGCTTCAACTCTTTGAGTTCAGTTGGAGCCATTCTGTAAGGAGGAATTGAAATTAGTTTAGTATCGGGTTCTAAGTCGATACCAAAATCAATCTCTCGAGGGGGAGGGACTCCAGGCAAACATCAGGAAATACATCTAGGAACTCACTCACTACAGGCACTCAGTCTATGGAAGGAATGTCATGATCTAGATCATGAACACTCACAAGATGACACAATAACCCCTTGGACATCATTTTATTGGCCTTAAGGTTCGAAATCAAGGGGTTAGGACGACTCGAGTTGTACCCCTCCCAAACTAGCTCCTCTTCATTAGGGAAACCAAATCTCACCACTCTACTACGACAGTCCAAGCAAGCATAACAACTGTGAAGCCAGTCCATGCCAAGAATAACATCAAAATCATGCATGGGTAACTCAACCAAGTCTGCACACATAGTCTTACCACTTATCACTATTGGGCAACCCTTGTATACTCTATCAGTTCTTACATTTTCTCCTAAAGGTGTACTAACCACTATAGGATCATGCAAAACTTCAGGCAATATCTCAAAAGTGAGAGCAAGCAAAGGAGTTACAAAGGAAAGCGTAGACCCTGGATCAAGTAAAGCATAAACAAAAGTTGATAATACTTGCAGCATACCTATGACCACATCAGCGCACTTCTCCTGCTCCTCCCTGCCCTTCAGGGCATAGAATCTGTTCCTCTTAGGAGGCTCGGCTGCTGCTGCACCCTGTGGATTAGGCCTAGGCTGAGCATTACCTCCAGCCTGACCTCTGTTCTGTGGACAGTCTCTAACTAGGTGTCCACTCTTACCGGAACCGAAATAGGCATTAGTGCCCTGTCTGCACTCTCCACTGTGAGCTCGGCCACACTTAGCACAATTCTTTTTAGGACGTTGCATCTCGCCTCCATTGCCCTTCTTGGGCTCAGGTCTACCTCCTCTAGGTGATGTACTCCTCTGAAAGTTTGAGTTCCCAGAACTCTGTTGCCCCTTCTTGAACCTGGGCTGCTCATGGACGCCAAAATTGTTTCTGTAGCCTCCATGGCTGGGACCAGCCTAATCTTGAGGCTTAGGCCTCCTAGCATCACGAGCAACCCTCTTTTTATGGTTGTCCTCTACCTGCTGGACATGCACCATCAATCTGGAGAGGTCCATATTATCATGGAGCATCGCAGACCGACACTCCTCCTCCAGATCTCCATTGATTCCTGTGAGGAACATGCTCATCTCAGCCCTACTGTTAGACACAAGGGAAGTAGCATACCTGGATAGCTTAACAAACTTCAGGGAATACTCCCTGACTGTCATAGATCCCTGCTTAAGGTTGATGAACTCCTCAACCTTGGCCTTCCTCATTTCTCTGGGAAAGAATCTATCCAGAAAGGCTGTCTTAAACAGCTCCCAAGTGACTGGAACTCCGCCCAAAGCTCGGCTATCCGGCCACATCTTGCACCAAATCTGTGCAACATCCTTGAGCTGATAGGTAGTCAGCTCAGCCTTCTCAGTATCTGTGGCCCCCATAGCCACCAGAATCTTATGCACCTCATCCACAAACTCCTGGGGATCCTCTGTAGTCCTAGACCCTGTGAAAATAGGAGGATTCATCCTCGTGAAGTCTCTCAGCCTATCAACCATGCTACGAACCGGTGGGTTCTCACTCTGAACATCCTGCCGGTTGACCTGGGTAGTCATAGCCTGGTCCTGCATAGTAATGGCCTGTGCCATCTGGGATAGATATGCCCTCACCTCAGCATCAGTCAACCCAGATGGGTTAATTGGCATAGCCACTCCTTCAGTTGGAGCCTGGGGTGGATCCTAATTGCCCCCAGCAGCTGCACCTCCTCTCCTCTGACCAATAGCCCTCCTAGCATTCATTCTCTGAAAACAACAAAGATTGACATTAGACACGCTCATAACACCAAGAAATTAAACATTAGGAAAAGCACGATAAGATCAGAAATAGGGAAGTTTTCCTACGCATCATGCAGTCTCTAATCCAGGATAGTGGTGCACTTCACTACCATTACTTAGAAACTACTCAATGTGGGTGATGTGAACTCATTATTATTGTAATTTAACCTAGTGCTCTGATACCAACTTTGTCATGACCGAGATTAAGACCCCAGACGAGACCGACGTCGTTGACCTCTCAAAGGTCGAACACAAGCCTACTTACGTCATTCTTAATTCATCTAGGTTAATTTTAGCGGAAAATTTGAAATTTTTGCTTCTTAACATACTTATTAAACATTCATATCATTTCATAATTGTTCACCATCAACCATCTAACATTAAGAGATAAGCAACTGAAAGAAATAGATCAATAAGTATTAACTGTATAATTGCTAAAATGGCCCAATAAAAAGTCGGAATAAAAACAGGAAAGAAACGCTAGTGGAACATGCTCCACTAGCTCAACTCTAAAACTAAGCTAGAATGTAAAACAGTAGCATCCTGGAAAGCATGAGGACCTACCAACTCCGGATGAATGCTGGACGTCCGGATAACTGCAACAATAATCCTGTAGCTCTATCGTCCACCTGTGCCTGCACCTAAAAATAGTATAGTAGTATAGGGTTAGTACACACTTGTACTAAGTATGGGTATATGAAAGCACACACAAGGACATGCATGAGAAAATATAGCTCTTTCCTAACAACATGATTATGGGAAGTCAAGTCAGTGGACTTGCCAAATTGAGATTAGGAAAGTTAGTGAACTTTCCAAAGTTGGATTAGGAAAGTCATGCAATGAGAGTAACATGCATCACCATAAACATCATATTGCACACAACACATAACATCTTTATATAGCACATATCATAACATATAACACATGGCTTCTTTCATATCATTCATTCATATGCCATGAAACCTTGGAATCATGGACTTGACATTAAGACTTTCCAAAATGAGGGCTCAACATATGGGACCTCAACTAGGGAGTCTTCATTAGCAAACTCAGAGTCTGCTTCATTCATTCATACGTACTTCATTTCATTTCGTTCATATGCCAGTGTGAACACCAGTTATACCTAGGGTATAGTTTAATACTTTCATCGGGTTTGCTGTGCAATGATCAAGAATAACCTAATGTCATTACCTGAGTCTAGCTCACCTCTTGATTATCCTATCCTAACACCTTTGCTATCATTCATTTCATTATGTGCTTCATTTGAGGCTGGCCTCATTCATTTATTGGGAACTTTAACTTTAACCGACATAGATCATGTGAGCATCATGAAATCCAGTGTCTCCACCACACCAAAAAGAGGTGGAGTCATCGGTCAAGGTGATCCAAAACATGCTAGCGTACATGGGAATTTAACCCCGCCAGATCCCTATATTGGCAGTATAGGTTCGAAGACCAGGAGATATAAGGAGACCCATACCCGGCAAGCCGGACAGTCTCATCTCATGAGAGTTACGTGAACCTCCGCCCTTCCAAAAAGAAGGGATCACCGCTCATAGCTAGTGTATCGGTGCTCAGTATAAAGTTCCATTTCATTCAACTCATACGTCATGGAAGATGGCTTCTAGTATGAGGACATCATAGCTCATTAGATGATTCCTCATCTCATCATTAGTATTAAGTGTGTTAATCTCAATACTGTTATTAGAGTGTTCATAGAGACTGGTCTCTTCATTATCTTACACTCTCATAGGTGATTACATTTTGGTAACGTTTACTTAGGCTCATTTGAGATTGTTCTCATCATTAGCATTAGCCTCATATCATGTTGTCACCACATTCATTGTCATTAGCACATTTACTCTTCATATTTACTCACCTCATTTTATGTGAATGTTCATTTCATCATATGCCAATATACTTGGCCATTGGTGTGTTTCATACCCTTACTTAACCCTTCTAGGGTTTCATCATTTCATTGTTGATTTCATCATTCAGTACATACATCTTAGGTTCACTTACTTTTAAACGTATGCTAGACTTGTGAGTCTATACACACAAGCCATGAGGCTTCATTCATAATTCGTTAAGTGATTCATGCATTCCTAAGATTACGTAGTACAAGACTTATGTATCTTGTACATATACCTAAATCTTGATTTTTAACTAAGTAGGTGGCATTATTCTTGGACATTTTGTTCACGTATGACTTATGTATCAATACGGAAGATTGGGCAAGGAAACCCAAGTTTGAATCACTTGGATACCATTTATATTTTTCATTGATTTTATTTCTAATATTCATAACATTAGAACTCTAAATTAAATCCCAACATTAACATCGTATCATTAATTTCCTACTTTGTTTTTCTCTTAGGTTGGCCGAAGGGTTGTGGGTTCAAACCCCCACAACCACTTTTTAATTTTCCTTAACAACATATTGCCCATTCTCGCCTAAACCAAGAGGTTGTGGGATCAAACCCCCACAGCCTCTTCTATTTTTTTAATTATTCGCTAGGATAGGGAGGTTGTGGGTTCGAACCCCCACAGCCTCCTTATTTAATTCTTTAATTTCGCTGAGGCTTGGGAGGTTGTGGGTTCGAATCCCACGCCTCCCTTTTTTTTTTTTATTTAATTTTTCGCTAAGGGCTTGGGAGGTTGTGGGTTCGAACCCCCACAGCCTCCTATCTTACTTTATTATTTAATTTCGGCGAGTGGCAGTGAGGTTGTGGGATCGAACCCCCACAGCCTCACTTTATTTCCTTAGTTAATTTCCCCTTATTCTTTTTCTTCCTTGAGGTCGTGGGTTCAATTCCCACGCCTCATGTTTTCTTTTCTTTATTTTCTTTTCCCTTTCGCGAGTGCCTGGAGGTTGTGGGTTCGAATCCTACGCCTCCCATTTATTTGTTTAATTATTTTTCTCCTCTTTCTCCTCCAGTTCACGAGTTCGATTCCCTCAGCCCCCTCTTTCTTTTCCCTTCTTGCGAAATCTAGTAGGCAAGGATCGATTCCCCCCAGCCCCATTTTCATTTCCTTTGTCGCGAAACCAGCAGCTAAGGGTTTTGATTCCCCTTAGCCCCTACACGTTTTTTTTTGTTTTTTTCAGCCTCCTTAACATGTGAGGTCCTGGGTTCAATTCCCACTGACCTCACTTATTTATTTTCCCTTTAAAACCCAGATTTTAACCTTATTGTAGAGTGCACAAATCTAGAAATTTATTCATAGTTATAGCCTTCCTTAAATCAACTTTTCATATTAGTTTTCTTAGGTCATTTCACCAAACACTTAGCATGTAAGTTAGGTGTAGTTTAGGATTACATTTAGTCAAGAGTTTTCACTCGAACTTTGTAACTTCACACACCATATGAACATCACATTATGCACAACTTTAGCCCATGAAATACAAGAAGAAAACATGGCTTACACGCTTCAAAACAGTGGCTAAAACTTACTGCCAACGTACACACACACACACATTTTCTTAGATTACACATTGGTTATCATTTTCGTGATTTCACGCACACAAACGTATTCACATTCAACATAAAACATCACACCTTACTTAAATCTACCAGCACACAATACCCAACCTACGAAATCGTTTGGGAGCTAGTGACAAGGACATGCAACGGGGAATAACCTTAGTTTTGGAGTGAATATTTTGAATCGTAAGGGGCATCTTGGGAAAGGAACCAAGAGAGAAGAAACCCATACCTTTTGACGTTGTTCAAACGAGAATTTGCTGCCCAAAAGTTCCTCCAAACCACACCCAATTCACCTTAACGTACACACCACTCGACGAACAACCTCTCTTTGCCTTGACGTTTTTGATTACTTTGCTTTTCTTGAAAATTTTCGTGTGTTCTTCAAGTGTGAAGAACAATTATTGTTAAACAGTTCTATAGTTTCTTTGTTAGGCAGAGCGTGAGAGAATGAGAGTTGAGAGACGTGAAAGAGAGTTGAGTGACGTGAAAGAGGTTTATTAGGATTAGGAGTGTAGGTTTGAATTAGTCAAAGTAAGGTTTATTTTAATTAATAAAAATCTGATTTATTTAGCTTAGGTGAAATGACCATTATGCCCTTACAAAAATCAGAGTTTTAATCAACAATTAAATCCTTAATTTGATGCTTCTAGTGGGGCTCGAACCCGAGTGACACCCCATTTGCGAAAATGGGTCACTTCGGGTCGCCCCAACCCGAATGCTCTTTTTAATTAAATTAATTAATTAAATAATTAATTCCTCAGGGTAATTACAATATTACCCTTGGCCTGGAAAAGACCATTTTACCCCTGGGCCCTCAAAACTTAAAGTTTCTTCTTTTAAGTCCGGTAAAGACTCTTTCGATTAAATCTTTATTTTCGAGAGCCTCACATGGTTGGTTCCAACCTTTCCAAGCTCAACTAACTCCCCAAGTTAGTTCGGTTGGTCATAGTAAGGGTTCTGAGGTCTGGTTCTACGCGTATCAATCCGTGTGAACCTTGGTCTAATCGCAAGCATTCTTGACACGTTGAGTATTTATCTTATTCATTTTTAGGGTTGTTACATTATCCCCCCCTTAGGAACATTCATCCCTGAATGACACTACCAATACACATCATAATGCCAGTCAGATCATAACAAAATCACTATGCACAGTCAAGCAATAGCAACAAAATACGGAGAGATAAGGAAACATAGACTTAAAAGTAGGAAGTCTAACCTCAAGAGCGGAATAGATGAGGCTAGCGGGATCTCATGTCGGCCTCAGCCTCCCACGTAGCACCCTCAACAAGATGATTTCTCCACAACACCTTCATTGTGGCAATCTCCTTGTTGTAAGCCGCTTGACCTGTCTGTCTAAGATCTCAACAGGTACCTCCTCATAAGACAAGTCTTTATCAACCCCCAAACCTTCAACAGGTAGAATCGATGCTGGATCACCTAGGCACTTATTCAACATAGAGACATGAAAGACTAGATGGACAGAAGCTAGCTTCGCAGGCAATGCTAACTCATAGGCCACTTCACCCATACGCTATAGGATCTCGTATGGCCCAAGATACCTCGGACTCAACTTCCCCTTCCTGCCAAATCTCATCACCCCCTTCATAGGTGATATCTTCAAGTAAACCTGGTCACCAACATCAAACTCTAAGGGCCGCTTTCTGTTATCTGCATATGACTTCTGCCGATCGTAAGAAGTAGCCAACTGTCCCTAATCACTCTGACCTTCTCTAAGGCCTCATGAATGATCTCTGGACCCAAAATGGATGACTCTCCAACCTCGAACCACCCAACTGGAGATCTACACCTCCTACCATACAGTGCCTCAAACGGTGCCATCCCAATGCTGGAGTGATAGCTATTATTATACGAGAACTCTATCAAAGGCACATGGTCATCCCATTTACCTCTGAAGTCGATCACACACGCTCTTAACATATCCTCCAATGTCTGAATGGTGCACTCTGCCTGCCCATCTGTCTGAGGATGAAAGGCAGTGCTAAGCTTTACCTGCATGCCCAAGCTCTTCTAAAAAGATCTACACAAATTTGAAGTAAACTCAGCTCCTCTATCTGAAATAATAGACAAAGGAATACCATGCCATCTCACAATCTCATCAATGTAGAGTCTCACATAATCCTCGGCTCTGTAAGTAGACTTCACAGGGATAAAGTGGGCAGACTTAGTCAATCTGTCCACAAAAACCCATATGGAGTCATGCTGCCTCCTAGTCCTCGGAAGAGCAACCACGAAGTCCATATTAATGGCCTTCCACTTCCAAGTCGGAACCTCAATAATCTGAGTCAGTCCGCCAGGCTTAAGATGCTCTGCCTTAACCTGCTGACAATTAGAACACTTGGCCACATACTCTGCAATGTCCTTCTTCATGCCATCCCACCAATAAATCTGCTTAAGATCATGATACATCTTGGTGGAACCTGGATGTATGGAATATATGGAACCATGGGCCTCTTCAACAATCCTGGTCCGCAAATCATCCACATCTGATACACACAGCCTGTCCTGATACCTAAGTATGCCATCACCTCCCAAAGCGAAAGACTCATTCATCTTCATCAGTACTGAGTCCTTCAGCTCCATCAACACAGGATCTAGATGCTGACCCTGCTTGACTTCAACTACAAAGGATGATTCAGAACTAGGATGAACTGAAACATCCCCACTAGTAGAGTCAACCAATCGCATACCCAGTCTGGCCAGTCTGTGTACATCTTTCACCAACTCCTTCTTCTCATCCTCAACGTGGGTTGTACTTCCCATGCTCATCCTGCTCAAAGCATCAGCTAGAACATTAGCCTTACCTGGATGGTAGTGCACATTCATGTCATAATCCTTCAACAGCTCCAACCATCTCCGCTGACGTAGATTCAACTCCCTCTGTGTGAACACGTACTGGAGACTCTTGTGGTCTGTGAATACATCCACATGTACTCCATACAAGTAGTGCCTCCACAGCTTCAGTGCAAATACCACAGTTGCCAACTCCAGGTCATGAGTGGGATAATTCTTCTCATGAACTTTAAGCTGTCTGGACACCACATGACCCAGGAATGTCACTGATCTCAGCCAGAATTCACATTTGCTGAATTTGGCATACAATTGATGCTGTCTAAGTACCTGCAAGGTTAGTCTCAAATGTTGTTCATGCTCTTCCTTGGTCTTAGAGTGGATGAGAATGTCATTAATGAACACTATGACGAAAGAGTCAAGGTATTCACGGAAGACCCTGTTCATAAGATCCATAAATGCACCAGGTGCATTAGTGAGACCACATGACACGACTAGAAACTCATAGTGACCATAAAGGGTACGAAAGGCTGTCTTTGGGATATCTCCATCCCTAACCCTAAGCTGATGGTACCCTGAACGAAGATCAATTTTTGAAAAGAAACTAGACCCTTGGAGCTGATCGAATAAATCATCTATTCTGGGAAGTGGATATTTATTCTTTATAGTGACTTTGTTGAGCTGCCGATAATCGATACACATTCTAAGGGTTCCATCTTTCTTTTTCACAAACAACACTGGTGCGCCCCAAGGGGATATGCTCGGTTCAATGAAACACTTATCAGTAAGATCTTTTAACTGCAGCTTCAACTCTTTGAGTTCAGTTGGAGCCATTCTGTAAGGAGGAATTGAAATTAGTTTAGTATCGGGTTCTAAGTCGATACCAAAATCAATCTCTCGAGGGGGAGGGACTCCAGGCAAACATCAGGAAATACATCTAGGAACTCACTCACTACAGGCACTCAGTCTATGGAAGGAATGTCATGATCTAGATCATGAACACTCACAAGATGACACAATAACCCCTTGGACATCATTTTATTGGCCTTAAGGTTCGAAATCAAGGGGTTAGGACGACTCGAGTTGTACCCCTCCCAAACTAGCTCCTCTTCATTAGGGAAACCAAATCTCACCACTCTACTACGACAATCCAAGCAAGCATAACAACTGTGAAGCCAGTCCATGCCAAGAATAACATCAAAATCATGCATGGGTAACTCAACCAAGTCTGCACACATAGTCTTACCACTTATCACTATTGGGCAACCCTTGTATACTCTATCAGTTCTTACATTTTCTCCTAAAGGTGTACTAACCACTATAGGATCATGCAAAACTTCAGGCAATATCTCAAAAGTGAGAGCAAGCAAAGGAGTTACAAAGGAAAGCGTAGACCCTGGATCAAGTAAAGCATAAACAAAAGTTGATAATACTTGCAGCATACCTATGACCACATCAGCGCACTTCTCCTGCTCCTCCCTGCCCTTCAGGGCATAGAATCTGTTCCTCTTAGGAGGCTCGGCTGCTGCTGCACCCTGTGGATTAGGCCTAGGCTGAGCATTACCTCCAGCCTGACCTCTGTTCTGTGGACAGTCTCTAACTAGGTGTCCACTCTTACCACAACCGAAATAGGCATTAGTGCCCTGTCTGCACTCTCCACTGTGAGCTCGGCCACACTTAGCACAATTCTTTTTAGGACGTTGCATCTCGCCTCCATTGCCCTTCTTGGGCTCAGGTCTACCTCCTCTAGGTGATGTACTCCTCTGAAAGTTTGAGTTCCCAGAACTCTGTTGCCCCTTCTTGAACCTGGGCTGCTCATGGACGCCAAAATTGTTTCTGTGGCCTCCATAGCTGGTACCTGCCTGATCTTGAGGCTTAGGCCTCCTAGCATCACGAACACCCCTCTTTTTACGGCTGTCCTCTACCTGCTGGACATGCACCATCAACCTGGAGGGGTCCATATTATCATGGAGCATCGCACACCGACACTCCTCCTCCAGATCTCCATTGATTCCTGTGAAGAACCTGCTCATCTCATCCCTGCTGTTAGACACAAGGGAAGTAGCATACCTGGATAATTTAACAAATTTTCAGTACTCACCTCATCCTTGCTATTAAATACTAAGGAAAGTAGCATACATGGATAGCTTAACAAACTTCAGGGAATACTCACTGATTGTCATAGATCGCTGCTTAAGGTTGATGAGCTCCTCAACCTTGGCCTCCCTCATTTCTCTGGGAAAGAATCTATCGACAAAGGCTATCTTAAACAGCTCCCAAGTGACTGGAACTCCGCCCAAAGCTCGGCTATCCTGCCACATCTTGCACCATGTCTGTGCAACATCCTTTAGCTGATAGGTAGTTAGCTCAGCCTTCTCAGTATCTATGGCCCCCAAAGCCACCAGAATCTTATGTACCTCATCCACAAACTCCTAGGGATCCTTTGCAGTCCTAGACCCTGTGAAAATAGGAGGATTCATCCTCGTGAAGTGTCTCAGCCTGTCAGCCATGATACAAACTAGTGGGTTCTCCCTCTGAACATCCTGCCGGTTGACCTGCGCAGTTATAGACTGGGCCTGCATAGTAATAGCCTGTGCCATCTGGGCTAGAGATGCCCTCACCTCAGCATCATTCAACCCAGCTGGGTTAACTGGCATAGCCACTCCTTCAGCTGGAGCCTGGGGTGGATCCTGATTGCCCCCAGCAGCTGCACCTCCTCTCCTCTGACCAATAGCCCTCCTAGTATTCATTCTCTGAAAACAACAAAGATTGATGTTAGACATGCTCATAACACCAAGAAATTAAACTTTAGGAAAAGCACGATAAGATCAGAAAAGGGAAGTTTTCCTACGCATCATGCAGTCTCTAATCCAGGGTAGTGGTGCACTTCACTACCATGACTTAGAAACTACTCAATGTGGTTGATGTGAACTCGTTATTATTGGAATTTAATCTAGTACTCTGATACCAACTTTGTCACGACCGGGATTTAAACCCCAGACGAGACCGGCGTCATTGACCTCTCAGAGGTTGCAGACAAGCCTACTTACATCATTCTTAATTCATCTAGGTTAATTTTAGCGGAAAATTTGAAACTTTTTGTTTCTTAACATACTTATTAAACATTCATATCATTTCATAATTGTTCACCATAAACCATCTAACATTAAGAGATAAGCAACTAAAAGAAATAGATCAATAAGTATTAAGTGTATAATTGCCAAAATTGCCCAATACAAAGTCGGAATAAAAACAGGATAGAAACGCTAGTGGAACATGCTCCACTAGCTCAACTCTAAAACTAAGCTAGAATGTAAAACAGTAGCATCCTCGAAAGCATGAGGACCTACCAACTCCGGATGAATGCTGGACGTCCGGATAACTGCAACAATGATCCTGTAGCTCGATCGTCCACGTGTGCCTGCAGCTAAAAATAGTATAGTTGTATAGGGTTAGTACACACTTGTACTAAGTATGGGTATATGCAAGCACACACAAGGACATGCATGAGAAAAGATAGCTCTTTCATAACAACATGATTATGGGAAGTCAAGTATGTGGACTTGCCAAATTGAGATTAGGAAAGTTAGTGAACTTTCCAAAGTTGGATTAGGAAAGTCATGCCATGAGAGTAACATGCATCACCATAAACATCATATTGCACACAACACATAACATCTTCATATAGCACATATCATAACATATAACACATGGCTTCTTTCATATCATTCATTCATATGCCATGAAACCTTGGAATCATGGACTTGACATTAAGACTTTCCAAAATGAGGGCTCAACATATAGGACCTCAACTAGGGATTCTTCATTAGCAAACTCAGAGTCTGCTTCATTCGTTCATACGTACTTCATTCCATTTTGTTCATATGCCAGTGTGAACACCAGTTATACCTAGGGGATAGTTTATGACTTTTATCAGGTTTACTGTGCAATGATCAATAATAACCTAATGTGATCCAAAACATGCTAGCGTACATGGGAATTTAACCCCGCCAGATCCCTATATTGCCAATATAGGTTCGAAGACCAGGAGATATAAGGAGACCCATACCCGGCAAGCCGGACAATCTTATCTCATGAGAGTTACGTGAACCTCCGCCCTTCCCGAAAGAAGGCATCACCGCTCATAGCTAGTCTATCGGTGCTCAGTATAAAGTTCCATTTCATTCAACTCATACGTCATGGAAGCTGGCTTCTAGTATGAGGACATCATAGCCCATTAGATGATTCCTCATCTCATCATTAGTATTAAGTGTGTTAATCTCAATACTTTCATTAGAGTGTTCATAGAGACTGGTCTCTTCATTATCTTACACTCTCATAGGTGAGTACGTTTTGGTAATATTTACTTAGGCTCATTTGAGATATCTCTCATCATTAGCATTAGCCTCATATCATGTTGTCACCACATTCATTGACATTAGCACATTTACTCTTCATATTTACTCACCTCATTTTATGTGAATGTTCATTTCATCATATGCCAATATACTTGGCCATTGGTGTGTTTCATACCCTTACTTAACCCTTCTAGGGTTTCATCATTTCATTGTTCATTTAATCATTCAGTACATACATCTTAGGTTCACTTACTTTGAAACGTATGCTAGACTTATGAGTCTATACACACAAGCCATGAGGCTTCATTCATAATTCGTTAAGTGATTCATGCATTCCTAAGATTATGTAGTACAATACTTATGTATCTTGTATATATACCAATATCTTGATTTTTAACTATTCTTGGATATTTTGTTCACGTATGACTTATGTATCAATACGGAAGATTGGGCAAGGAAACCCAAGTTTGAATCACTTGGATACCATTTATATTTTTCATTGATTTTATTTCTAATATTCATAACATTAGAACTCTAAATTAAATCCCAACATTAACATCGTATCATTAATTTTCTACTTTTTTTTTCTCTTAGGTTGGACGAAGGGTTGTGGGTTCGAACCCCCACAACCACTTTTTAATTTTCCTTAACAACATATTGCTCATTCTCGCCTAAACCAAGAGGTTGTGGATCAAACCCCCACAGCCTCTTCTATTTTTTTAATTATTCGCTGGGATAGGGAGGTTGTTTCTTTAATTTCGCTGAGGCTTGGGAGGTTGTGGATTTGAATCCCACGCCTCCCATTTTTTTTTATTTAATTTTTTGCTAAGGGCTTGGGAGGTTGTGGGTTCGAACCCCCACAGCCTCCTATCTTATTTTTTTATTTAATTTCGGCGAGTGGCAGTGAGGTTGTGGGATCTAACCCTCACAGCCTCACTTCATTTCTTTAGTTAATTTCGCCTTATTCTTTTTCAGCCTTGAGGTCGTGGGTTCGATTCCCATGCCTCACATTTTCTTTTCTTTATTTTCTTTTCCCTTTCACGTGTGCCTGGAGGTCGTGGATTCGAATCCCACGCCTCCCATTTATTTGTTTAATTATTTTTCTCCTCTTTCTCCTCCAGTTCGCGAGTTCGATTCCCCCAGCCCCCTCTTTCTTTTCCCTTCTTGCGAAATCCAGTAGGCAAGGATTAGGCAAGGATCGATTCCCCCCAGCCCCATTTTCATTTGCTTTGTCATGAAACCAATAGCTAAGGGGTTCGATTCCCCTTAGCCCCTACACGTTTTTTTTTTCAGCCTCCTTAACATGTGAGGTCTTGGGTTCAATTCCCACTGACCTCACTTATTTATTTTCCCTTTAAAAACCCAGATTTTAACCTCATTGTAGAGTGCACAAATCTGGAAATTTATTCATAGTTATAACCTTCCTTAAATCAACTTTTCATATTAGTTTTCTTAGGGCATTTCACCAAACACTTAGAATGTAAGTTAGGTGTAGTTTAGGATTACATTTAGTCAAGTGTTTTCACTCGAACTTTGTAACTTCACACACCATATGAACATCACATTATGCACAACTTTAACACATGAAATACAAGAAGAAAACATGCCTTACACGCTTCAAAACAGTGGCTAGAACTTACTGCCAACGTACACACACACACATTTTCTTCGATTACACATTGGTTATCATTTTCGTGATTTCACGCACACAAACATATTCACATTCAACATAAAACATCACACCTTACTTAAATCTAGCAGCACACAATACCTAACCTACGAAATCGTTTGGGATCTAGTGACAAGGACATGCAATGGGGAATAACCTTAGTTTTGGAGTTAATATTTTGAATCGTAAGGGGCCTCTTGGGAAAGGGTCCAAGAGAGAAGAAACCCATAACTTTTGACGTTGTTCAAACGAGAAGTTGCTGCCCAAAAGTTCCTCCAAACCACGCCCAATTCACCTCAACGTACACACCACTCGACGAACAACCTCTCTTTGCCTTGACGTTTTTGATTACTTTGCTTTTCTTGGAAATTTTTGTGTGTTCTTCAAGTTTGACGAACAATTGTTGTTAAACAGTTCTATAGTTTCTTGGTTAGGCAGAGCGTGAGAGAATGAGAGTGGAGAGACGTGAAAGAGAGTTGAGTGACGTCAAACAGGTTTATTAGGATTAGGAGTGTAGGTTTGAATTAGTCAAAGTAAGGTTTAATTTAATTAATAAAAATCTGATTTATTTAGCTTAGGTGAAATGACCATTATGCCCTTACAAAAATCAGAGTTTTAATGAACAATTAAATCCTTAACTTGATGCTTCTAGTGGGGCTCGAACCGGAGTGACACCCCATTTGCGAAAATGGGTCACTTTGGGTCGCCCCCACCCGAATGCTCTTTTTAATTAAATTAATTAAATAAATAATTAATTCCTCAGGGTAATTACAATATTACCCTTGGCCTGGAAAAGACCATTTTACCCCTGGACCCTCAAAACTTAAAGTTTCTTCTTTTAAGTCCGGTAAAGACTCTTTCGATTAAATCTTTGTTTTCGAGAGCCTCACATGGTTGGTTCCAACCTTTCCAAGCTCAACTAACTCCCCAAGTTAGTTCGCTTGGTCGTAGTAAGGGTTCTGAGGTTTGGTTCTACGCGTATCAATCCGTGTGAACCTTGGTCTAATCGCAAGCATTCTTGACACCTTGAGTATTTATTTTATTCATTTTTAGGGTTGTTACAGTATAAGTGTTGAAGACTTATAAACCAACTTGAAAATACCTAAAATACCCTTAAAAAACACCCAACTAATTTTTAGAAGGCTACGTGAAGTACTTAAACTTCCCTTGAGTTGGCCGAGGCTCTACACGAAAATTCCACTCCCATCGACAGTTGCCCAGTGACGGGGAATCGATCCATTGACCATCCGTACTGGAAAGTCATCTATGGGATCAGAGGCCATATTTTGGGAGCTTAAGCTCGGTCCACTGTGTGAACCTACTCCCCCAACAACGGGGCATCGATGGACCTACGGTCCATTAATTGCCCCTCGTTGGTTGGGCAAGTTTTGACAGCTTTTTGGCTACAAGTTGGGTCCTCCTAAAGGACCCTTTGGTCATTCCTTGGGAAGTTTATCCCCAATTTTCCAACCCAAGTACAATCGTAGTCATGTAAGGAACTCCTCACATCAATTTCAACCAAAACTAACACATAAAACATGCAAGAACACACGAAGCCACCCAATCACATTTTGAGGAAAAATTTCGAAGGTCATGGACGTTTGACCTCCAAACATCACCAAAGTTTAGACACTTAATATAATACCATTATAAATAATTTTGTGACTTTAGAACCTAATGAAACAAGTGTTAGACTCTTTCTTAACCTAAGTCATTTTACATGTGTTATATTCTCCCTCACTTGGACAACATTCATCCTCGAATGACACTTGCTTCATTTTAGGCACTTTTAATAGATGAGAAACTCAAGGCTAGCATCACATAACCATACCACACTATATACAATACTCAATCAGGAGGAACATCAATTTCACATAAACAAGAGACTCAAAACACAACAAGAAGATATAAACTACTTCTATAACTCGTCATGCAATAAGACTAACATTCTTCATTTTATATAGGAGGAACTCCTTCTTCATAGATTATAATTCTCATTTTCACAAAAAAGGAACACCCTTTATATGTAACCGGTGTCGTCGTCCTCGTAGATGACTAAGACTAGCCGCTTAACATTCATCATAACATGTCATAGGTTAAAAATGCTGAAAACTTAAAACTTTTTATACATATATAAATATAGTGAGGTTGTAAGGTCCCGAAAATGACATAGGTGAACAAGAGCCTAAAATTGTTGTCAAGGTGGTCTAAAGTCCTTAATATGTCTATAATGTTGTATTGAGGCAGTATCTAAAGTATTAGGTGCGTTGGAAGTCAAACGTCAAGGGTCAACCAAGACGTTCGACGACTAAGTCACCTAAGTGTCTCATGTGAGGGCCTATGTGTTTATGTGTGACTCTTGTGGTTCAAAGGTACTAAATGATTTTAATATGATGAGTATACATAGTGTGTCAAGTTTCGAGAAGTTTGGAGGTCAAACACTAAAGAACGTTCATGAACTTCGAAAGATATGCCTTCAAATGACCTTGTGTGTCTAGGCATGTTTCGTCAAGTTTTACATGTTCGTTTTGTGTGAAATTCATGTGAGAGGTCCTAAACTCGTATACGGTCATGTTTGAGTTTGAAACATCTGGGAAAATATCCCCAAGGACAAACCAAGGGTCCTTGACGAAGGACCCATGTCGGAGGCTAAGACTGCCCAAGGCAGCCTCACCTACGGAAGCCAATCGACGGCCAGTGGGCTGGTCGACGGTTCGTGGGTGATGGGAGTGGGTAGGTACTTAGTATGGGTATCTAATATACCTGTCCCAAGTCTTTGAACCAATCGATGGATGACAGGACGGACCATAAGTGGCCCACGCCCCGTCGATGGGCAGACCGTCAATGGCAAGACCATGTTCCAAGTCCACAGACAAAAGGACGGTTTGTATGTCCAAGGACGGTATTTAAATGGTCCCGTATGTTGGGACTTAGGATGGGAAAGGTTGGGAACCACATCCAGACTATGACCCAATTTACGGGAGGACATGACAGTCCGTTTGTGGACAAACGATCCGTCAACTGCCCCGTCGATGGTGCCAATATCCTGCGTGCAGTTTCACTGTTAGGTTAGGGGTGAAATTGTAATTTCACCCCACTTCTAAATGGAAGCTTTGGAGGTTCCCTAAGGGTAAATTGGGTATTTTAAAGGTGTTTATAAGGCTTTAACATTTAGAAGATTTCTTTATTCAAAATCAAAACCCCAAAATCCCATAGAAATTCCCCAAGACTCCATTGAAGTCCAAAATCAAGGAAGAGCTTGGTTTGACGTTTTCAGTGGAGATTCTTCATCAAAGTGAAGAATTATATTTATTAAGGTATGGTTTTTGATCCTTGAAACTCGTTTCATCAAGGAGCCCAACTCTCAAAGATGTTTTCTAAAGTTTTCAAAAGATGAATTGACCTTTTTCATGATCTTCCATGGGTTATTGCATTAATGGTTATCAAACGTCTATTATGGATTAAATTGATGTTGTGTTGATGTTTTTGACTCCATTTACGTATGAACCCATGTAATTGATGAATCCTAGTTTTTGACTAATTTATGGGTTACTTAATATTGGTCTAATGTTGATGAATTCATGTGTAGTTTCTTATGGGCTTTCTAATGATATAAGAATTGTATTCAATTGATGTCTAATTGATTTTAGATTGTTGAATCTATGTTGAATTGGTTTAGATTTCATTGATATTATAATTGTGTATTGAATTGGTGTTCATGGCCATGGGTGAGGGTCTTATGATGTTGAATTTGGTGATTTTGTATAGGCTTGAAGTGTTGAGGATGAAGAGGTGGTACTCTGCCCTAATTCCTTATTATTAATGTTGTTTATATTACAACGATGTTGTGATTGGTGTGGTCGACTTATGGTGGCGGTGTTATGTGAATTGATGTGACCTTGTCGGCGTTACTTTAAGTATATTGATGAGCATGGCCATCTTGGCACTACTTGAAGTTATATGGCTATTTGTGTAGTTGATGTTGTGATGTATGATCATATCCACCTATATGAGAAAGTATGTGTTAGACTATTGATACTATCTAGGTAAATCATGTTGTTTTAGGACTATGTGTTAAGTGTATTGTCTTAGAGTTGATATATGGTTGTTCCTAATTTGGTTATATGAGTCTATAATGATTATGTAGATGATGTTAAGGTAATGAATAGGTTGGGTAAATGTTGTTAAGGGTCATTCCTAGGTGTCTAAAAGTTGATATGCTATATGAGCTAAATGGAAGTATGTTGTGTGTTGTTTAGGTAGACTTGTGTCCCTTACTTGATGCTTATGTGAATATGTGATGTCTTGACTTAGGAACCTAAAAGGTCTTAGTCTTGAATAAATCAATATTGGTGAGACCTTGAATGATGATACGAAGGTCCTTTATGTCAACCTTGAATCAAGTGGTAATGTTATGAAACTTTAAGTCCAAAGCCGTAATGGTATCCTTCATGTAATGAATGATGGACTTAAGGTTGATTGGCTGGAACGGAATCACAACAATCCTTAGGAAATTCATGATGAGCTTCCTGTCTCCATAGTGAGATAGCCCTAGCGAACCTTGCTTTGGTAGGGTAAATGTAAGTGGGTCATGAACATGATATGGTACCCATTTGTATGAACCTTAATGTGGGTTAATCTATGAGAACTAAGGCTAGCACCGAGTGAGTATGGGAAGGGGAAAGTAGCTCTTGTTAATAATGATATTAGAGTACAAAGTATGTCCTTCATATTCCTTAACCATGTGCTTACCTGGGATTTGTCTAAGTTCTACCTTTGGCAAGTAGAACACCTCATCGGAGTAGGATAGAACTCTGGATTCCATGTTTTAATACCATGGTCTATGTCAGTTATTGCCTATTCTCATCATATGGGATACATATTAGCATTAGAGAAGTTCTATGAGGTTTAGGTGGTGGTATGGGACGCTATCTAGACATTGCACAATAGGCTTTGAAGATGTTAGTAAGAGTCCCTAGGTCTTCTTCAAGACCATTATTTGAATGTCCTTTATATGATGTATGTGTCTTAAATGAACTAATGAACTAATGACTTAATGATATAGAGTATGAATAAGTACCTAATCTAAAGTGACTAAGGATTCCTTTGTTAAAGTGTGAAGAGGACATAAAGGATGGTTTCTTTATGTCTTATATATGGAAGTCTTGAGAATGACTCTATTTAAGGAAGATGTTTGGTGTTGTTGACATGATCTAAGCCTTATGTATTCTTAAGGACTATTTAGGTAATCTTGAAGAGGTCAATCATGGACGTTATCTTCTTGATTTACTTAAGTAGGTCTTTCGATAGCCTTTAAAAGGAGAATGTCATATCATCTATGTGTTGGTGTCTTTAGTGAGAATGATTCTATCTTAGGGAGTCTATAGGATCTCTTGACTTTGTGTGTAAGGTATTGTATGGGCGGTCGCTTCACAACTCACTCAAGTGAGACTTAGAATTCACCTTTGGTAGAAGAATCTTACATATATGTTTATGATACTTGTAAGTGTGTATGTGACTCATTATAGGTAAACTTGAGGGTCGTTTAGGCACATCTAGAGAGGGTGTATGGGCGGTCTCTCTTTGTGTGACTTAAGTGAATATTAGGATAACTTTTAGTGAGAGAACTACATGCTAGGAAGTGTTGTAAAGGTAAGGTAAAGTACTTCACTGTTACAGTGAATTAATTCACTGTACAGTGAATATAGTTTACTGTTAAATGCCCCTTTAAAATGTGATAATTTCTTAATTGTTTTCTTATGTGATTCTAAGTTGATAAATGTTGATCTTATGATGATATTATGGTGTTTAAAGAAAAAGATGCATATTTCCAATAAATGTCCGTTTTCACGATTTTTATGCATAAACCATACTTAGTACATGTGGTTGTACTAATTCCATGCTTTATATCTATCTATATAGTTCTTGGTAGGTGAAGACCTTTGGGAAGAAGACTTGGACTATGAGATCTTTCAAGAAGAAGTTTGAAGTATGTCCTCACTTGACTCGAGGGCATATATGTCATTTTATATTTCATTTATGAAGTTTTGTAATAGACTATATATTATTATGCTTTATATTCATATGGGTCGTGTCCCAAGTATTCTTGTGTCTTAAGATGATGATCCAAGACTTAGTATTTTCCTATTACTATAAATGAAAGAATTTTAAGACTATGTTATTATTTTTATGAAAAGTTTTAATTTCGCACTACTTTTCATTATGTATATGCGATGAATGATATGACAGGATTGTATGATACCTTTGAGATACCGACTACGTCGGTCGCAATCCGAGATTGCACCCTTAGATTCTAGGGTGGGGTCTCGGGTTGTGACAAAGCTTTGTATCAGAGCATAGGTTAATGAAAATAGTCTTAGGAATCAAAAAGTCTCAAAAAGTCACGTCTAGTAGAGTCTTGACCATCCGTGTGAGTCACGAAACATCTATGGGCGAGAGGATATAGGACGATAGTGTTTTCCTTCATTTGTACTCCTATGTTCGTGCGGTAGAGAAATGTTATGAGTATCCTTCTAAAAGTGTTTCCTTGTTTTCTAGCTGATGAATGCTAGAAGGATGGCCGCTAGATGGTTGGAAGAGGGAAGGGTGAATGAGGAAGCTCTACCTCAAGTTGAGCAAGTTGAGCAAGTTCTTCAAGATGGGAAAGGTGTCCAAGGTGCTCAAGGTGTTCAAGTGACTCCTCAAGGTGATCATGCCCCTTATGTGGAAGAGGGTAATGAAGTACCGGAGTTGTCTAATAGGGTGATTGGAGAGGCTTTGCTTGCTTTAGCCAGAGCCATAACGGCTCAAGCTAACTTGAACATGGTGCCTAGGGGTAATGTTGTGGAGAGAACTATGTCATCTAGGTTGAGAGACTTTGTGAGGTTGAATCCTCCAATCTTTCTTGGCTCTAAGGTGAATGAAGATCCCCAAGAATTCCTTGATGGTGTGTACAAGGTATTGAGTGGTATGGGGGTTACATCTAGGGAGAAGGCAGAGTTGGCTTCTTATCAATTTAGAGATGTGTCTCAAATTTGGTACACTCAATGGAAGGACAATAGGCCGGTGAAGTCGGGTCCTATTGAGTGGGAAGAATTCAGGGAAGCTTTTCTTGGTAAGTACTTTCCCCATGAGAGGAGAGAGGTTAAGGTAGAATAGTATGTGATGTCTTGACTTAGGAACCTAAAAGGTCTTAGTCTTGAATAAATCAATATAGGTGAGACCTTGAATGATGATACGAAGGTCCTTTATGTCAAACCTTGAATCAAGTGGTAATGTTATGAAACTTTAAGTCCAAAGCCGTAATGGTATCCTTCATGTAATGAATAATGGACTTAAGGTTGATTGGCTGGAACGGCATCACATCAATCCTTAGGAAAGTCATGATGAGCTGCTTGTCGCCATAGTGAGATAGCCCTAGCAAACCTTTCTTTGGTAGGGTAAATGTAAGTGGGTCATGAATATGATATGGGACCCATTTGTATGAACCTTAATGTGGGTTAATCTATTAGAACTAAGGCTAGCACCGAGTGAGTATGGCAAGGGGAAAGTAGCTCTTGTTAAGAATGAGATTAGAGTACAAAGTATGTCCTTCATATTCCTTAACCATGAGCCTATCTAGGATGTGTCTAAGTTTTACCATTGGCAAGTTGAACACCTCATTGGAGTAGGGTACAACTCCGAATTCCATGTTTTCCTACCATGGTCTATGTCGGTTGTTGCCTATTCTCATCATATGGGATAGATATTAGCATTAGAGAAGTTCTATGAGGTTTAGGTGGTGGTATGGGGCGCTATCTAGACATTGCACAATAGGCTTTGCAGATGTTAGTAAGAGTCCCTAGGTCTTCTTCAAGACCATTATTTGAATGTCCTTTATGTGATGTATGTGTCTTAAATGAACTAATGAACTAATGACTTAATGATA
The DNA here is from genome assembly GCA_016801875.1 of Solanum sitiens. Classification (NCBI taxonomy): domain Eukaryota; kingdom Viridiplantae; phylum Streptophyta; class Magnoliopsida; order Solanales; family Solanaceae; genus Solanum; species Solanum sitiens. Next base: position 1,434,937 of record JABWTJ010000149.1, read on the forward strand.
TAGAGTATGAATAATTACCTAATCTAAAGTGACTTAAGGATTCCTTTGTTAAAGTGTGAAGAGGACATAAAGGATGGTTTCTTCATGCCGTATCTATGGAAGTCTTGAGAATGACTCTAGTTATGGAAGATGTTTGGTGTTGTTAACATGATCTATGCCTTAGGTAGTCTTAAGGACTATTTATAGGACCTCTTGAGTGTGTGTGTGTAAGGTATTGTATGGGCGGTCGCTTCACAACTCACTCAAGTCAGACTTAGAATTAACCTTTGGTAGAAGAATTTTACATTTATTTTTATGATACTTGTAAGTGTGTATGTGACTCATTATAGGTAATCTTGAGTTTCGTTTAGGCACATCTAGAGAGGGTGTATGGGCGGTCTCTCTTTGTGTGACTTAAGTGAATCTTAGGATAACTTTTAGTGAGAGAACTACATGTTAGGAAGTGTTGTAAAGGTAAGGTAAAGTACTTCACTGTTACAGTGAATTAATTCACTGTACAGTGAATATTGTTGATTGTTAAGTGCCCCTTTAAAATGTAATAATTGCTTAATTGTTTTGTTATGTGATTCTAAGTTGATAAATGTTGATCTTTTGATGATATTATGGTGTTTAAAGAAAAGATGCATATTTCAAATAAATGTCCATTTTCATGATTTTTATGCATAAGCCGTACTTAGTACATGTGGTTGTACTAATTCCATGCTTTATTTCTATCTATTTAGTTCTTGGTAGGTGAAGAGCTTTGGGAAGAAGACTTGGACTAGGAGATCGTTCAAGAAGAAGTTTGAAGTATGTCCTCACTTGACTCGAGGGCATATATGTCATTTTATGTTTCGTTTATTATGTTTTGTAATAGACTATATAGTAGTATAATTTATATTCGTATGGGACGTGTCCCAAGTATTCTTGTGTATTAAGATAATGATCCGAGACTTAGTATTTTCCTATTGCTATATATGAAAGAGTTTTAAGACTATGTTATTGTTTTTATGAAAAGTTTTAATTCCGCACTACTTTTCATTATGTATATGCGACGAATGATATGAGAGGCTTATATGAGACCTTTGAGAGACCGAGTACGCCGGTCGCAATCCGAGATTGCACCCTTAGATTATAGGGTGGGGTCTCGGGTTGTGACAGAGGTTTACATAGACCTCTCACATACAACATAGGGAGTTTACGTAGACTCCTCACATAGGAAGCTTACATGGGCTTCTCGATTAGACAATATACATAACATTCATAACATATAAGAGTTTAGTCTATAATACCGTCTCACATTAAAGCATATAGAACGGAGTAAAACATTTGGGCATAGCCCATACTTCATTAAAACAAAAGACACATATAGGCTTATACAATAATACTCTTCAAATGAAAGAGAAGGAAACTAAATGTCTTTTAGACTATAACATCATCAAGTAGCTAGATAGTGGTATCATCCTCTGATGGTGAGGACCTACCAAACACTTGGGGAATATTCAAGTAGTCTTGTAAGTGGCCTTCTAATTTCAATGGCCCGAACCTATATCGTTGCAGAAATAGAATGGAAATTGGTTAGTACATCCACTTGTACTAACTATGGAAACATATGCACATATAATGTTTGAAATCATGCTTAAAGGGACATTTGTTCAAAACCATTCCAAGTTACTTTGAAAATCCTTATGCACAACCAAGAACACATATTAGACAATAATGATATATTTCATTAAGACAAGACCATATACAACAGAAGACAAATACCATCAATTACATCAAGTCAACATGTGTAGTAGAATATTAGAACCCATACCCAAAGCAACTCCAGCATCATGTTATAACAATAAACCATATACAAGAGTTCATAACATTACAACACATGCAAGACCCTTACTCATAACCCATTACCAAGCTTACAAGTGCGATGACCAAGTCAAGTCCCACAACCCCACTCAACCAAGTAAACCAAACAAAGGATCACAAATAATGTCTAACTTCATATAACATAGAATCATTAGTAGTTATCATCATATATAGTAATATAGACCAATAACATGTTCATAAGTGAACTAACATCGTATAGGATCATCAATATGCAAAGTCAACATATGCATATCATTTACTTTATAAGAGCATAAGAACATCCTCCTAGGACTTCCCTCAAGGACAACTAGTGCAATGTATAGGTGGAGTCACATGCTCCTACCTATACTAAGTCAAACCCCTTAAGTTACCCTAGTTAGTGTTCACTTTATTACTTCATTTTACATTCGCAAACAATTAACTTAACCGACATAGACCACATGAGCTAAATGTGGAATCGGTGTCATGAAACACTATACTTAAAAAATGTGGACTACTTTCCAAGGTAGTAACAAAACATGAACATAGTATTCTCGGTGGATCCACTTGCTAGTATTCCTATAGGGGCAACTGTTACACCCTCAAAAAGAGCTAGGTTGAACTAGAGCCTAATACTTGTGTCATAAGGTATTAAAGTCTTAAAATGGTTAAAAATGGTTTTTATAGAAAGTATATAAAGTTTGCAAGTGTTTGGACATCAAACGCCCAAGAACGTCCAAGACGTACATAAACTAGTCAATGTTGAAATACTGTAACATAGTGTTTTCTAGTGGAGTTTTGGTGGATGGTTTGAGGGTGAAATTGAGTACAGATGTGTCCTATACATATACGGACATGTAAAGGGTCGAAACATTTGAGAACAACACCCCGGGGACTAGCCTAAGGGTCCCCAAGGAGGACCCAAACATAGGCCAATGAAACTGCCGGCCAGCCTAATTTGGCAGTGGCTGCGCGACGCGGCGCCATCACGCAAAAGGAAATCTTTTCCCTTCAACGTGGGGACATCGCAAACTATTCTGTCCAAAACTAATTTGCTGGACCAAAATAAAAAATGCCTCCGCGACGCGCAGTGGATCCCAAATTGGGTTGCGTTTTAAAGTGAAATTTAAGTTGGTTAATATGTCCAATACTTGAAGGGGTCTTTTGGGATCTGTAGGGATTAAATATTGGATGTTATTGTAGGTATTTGAGGAGTATATAAGCAGAACAATAGCCAATAAAGCACAAAATTCTCCTAAAACCACCATTGAAGAAGAAGAAAAATTGCAGCAGTTTTAGGACGAATTCACCAAGGTTTGAAGCTGGGTTTAAGGCTCTAATCTAAGTTATATGAAGCTTATTCATTCATGTATTCTTACATCCATGAAGACCCCCTAGTATTCCACAATTGAGAATCCAAAGAACCCCATTGAAGAGAGTGTTGTGAATGCATTGTGGGTAAGACTTGATTCTGATCCCAATCTAGTGGGTAGAATTCAATTATGTTCATGTGATGATTATATGTTGTTTTCATGATGACTTTATTGTCATTAAACTTGAAGGTGATCATGGTGATTTTAGGCCATTAGAGGCTAGATGAAGGTTTTATGTTGATCTTCTTAGTTCGATTGTATAAGTTACCATTCAATCATAATTGAATCACCTAGATATGAATTTAACAAGGTTTAATTGATTAAGGATGATCTTGACCTAGGAAGTTGGAATTGAACCTATGTGATCAGGTATGACTAGACTTACCTTCTAATGATCTAACCAAATTGATTAACATGAAATTGATTATGAATAATGAAGGAGTAAATATAGTAATTGTTTATAGGGCTTGTGTCCATTGTAGTTAGGGCTTTGGAGGTAAGGTCTTGAAGAGGATGATTGTGATTATATTTCCCTTCTCTTATACACCTAGACATGAATATGGTTAGGAGAAGAAAGTTCTCACATAGAGGAACCCTAGATTTATTTAAGAACCTAACATGATTCAATGTATTGTAGACTAAGGTTAGCTTGAAGGTGGGTTGTATGGTCACTTCTTCTGTATTAGACTTGGTGAGATAAACACCAAGGACATGGTAGGTTGAGTTGAATTACTCATGGTAGCTTGAGATAGTAGATCTCAAGGGTAGCTTGGGATAGTGAATCTCAAGGAGGCTTGGGTTTAAATACTCCTGGTAGTTAGGGATATTGAATCTCATAGAAGATTGGGTTAGATTACTCATGGCAGCTTGAGGTATTGAACTTTATGGTAGCTTGACATGGTTTGGCCAAAACCATTTCATGGTAGCTCTAGGAGAAAGGCCTATACTCTCTTAATGATAGCTTGATTTGCATGTAAGGTGTAATTCATGTAATATCTTGAGATAGTTTCTCATGGTACCTTAGGGTTAAGGATTCATGCTCCCCTATGGCTAGTTTGCATCTACATTATTGGTTACATGGTGGTTAGGATGGTTGTATCCTTCCTTTGTTAGCTTGGTTAATATGATGAGATGCTTTCCATGGTATTAGGTCTATTATGGTAGCATGTTGAGCTTAAAAGACAAGAGTACAAGATAATTTGTCTTTGATTAGGTTAGTCTAGAAAAGTACTTAGCATGGACAGTATTATGGGATGCCATTTATACATTGCACAAGTATGACTTGAAGATACCTATGACATCACCCCTACATGATGTATGTTTATCTGTGATAGTTCCTTGACAATATGAACTAGGTCTATTAGACGAGTCATATGATTATATGAACAAGTTAAGGTGATTTCAAGATATGCTTAGTGTGTGAAGTATTATGGGATGCTTCACATGCATTGAACAAATGTATTTTGAGATGTCCTAGGGGCATAGTTCTCATATGGTACTATACAACTTAGGTCTTAATTATGTAAGTGAACTACAATCAAGAATGACCAAAGATAGGTACATAACTATGGTAGTAGTATGGGATGCTACCTTATCCTTGCACTAGTATACTTAGAGGTAATTTGTGATGTAGTTCAATTGTGTAAGAAGGACAAGTAAGTAAGTATGAACACTTATATGTTTTATGATGCTTTAATATGCTTATGATATTCATAACATGATTATGTCTATATATCTGAAGTTCATGTCTATTGTTGACTAACATGTGAGATATCTTATGTTGGTATGTAGTTTCTATACTTAGTACATACCGTACTAACGCATATTGCCTACAAGTTCTCCATGTAGGATCTTGAGAAGATAGAGTTGCTTGAAGGGTAGAGTTTCAAGGTTTCCAAGAAGAGAAGAAGTGTTGAGTCCTCACTGATTCGAGGACAAACCTTTATGTTCCTTTATGTTTTCTTTATTTTTTACATTTTATGTGGGCTGCGTCTCAAGATGTTTCATTCATGTCAAAGTTAGATGGTTTTTGAGGCAATGTTATTAGAAATGCTTCCGCTATTGTAAAATACCATTATTTTATGTTCAAAGAAAGTTCTTATATTTCCTTCATTTATGCATGATGTTCTGTAATGAAGTCAAGAGGCTTGTACAAGACCTCTGAGAGGTCGTGTACGCTGTGTTCCGACCCAAGGGTTTCCTTAACTTCTAGGGTGTACTCATGGGTCGTGACAAACTTGGTATTACATCATAAGGTTATGAAAATGGTCTTAGGATGTCTCAAAAACCCATTCTGTCACGCCTCAAAACCCATTAAGACGGACAGGCACTCAATGCCCTAAAGGCTCGAGAGGACCAACCTATAACCTGTTCTTACTATGCATATAACTATAACAATTGTGACAATTTCACCTAGGACGCAGCAATGCTAACCAACATATGTAGATCCAAATGTTATATACAAGACATGGCCGTTGAGGCCACAACTCCTTAAGAACAACTGAGCCATGTACATACGTCTACAAAGCCTCTAAAAGATAGAAGACTAAAGTAGGTCGGGACAGACCCCGCCTTACCCTTAACTACGATACAATACCTAAATGAATCTACCAAGGACTCAATAAAGCTTCGAATCAACTTGTAGCTCACCAAAAGTAGCAGAGTGTCGTGTGCTCCTACTGAGGAGGTCTACTAGTTGGAGTACTTGTGCTGCAACATGAAATGCAGCGTCCCCAATAAGGGACGTCAGTACAAAAAATGTACTGAATATGTAAGGCAATAATGTATGTAAAACGAGAGATCAAATGAAATCAAGTAGCAACATATGAGTGCATAGATTGGGAGAGAAGACCACCTCTATTTACTCTTGTGAGATCATGTAAGTTACGTTCTTTACTTTACTTTTATGTACGTTATAATCTTTATAGGGCATGTGATGCAAGTAACCAGCTGATCAGTGGTAGAAGAGGATGACCCATGCTAGGCATATTAACCCCTGGGATGCGGTCCTCATAATTACACAATTTGGGATCGGCCCATGCTAGGCTTCCGCCCCTGAGATGCCACCCTTCTATACCGATAGGGATCGACCCATGCTAGGATCTCGTCTTTTGGGATTGTTCTTTGGATAATCATAACACTTTTGAGATGTTGTTTTGGTGGTCATAATCATCTTGGAGATATGGAAATACGGACCAGTAGTAGAAGACATGAAAAATTATACTTTGAGGCAGTAACAATGACATAAGGAGCTATGTAACATCAACACATTACTTTAAGAGATTAATGGCACAATTGACTTCAATTGACTAGGAGAGGGATTCACCATTCATTCTTTTGCAAATACCATTTCTATAACAGCACAAGGGGTATAATTACACAAGTATAGAGTAGTGAACATATAATGAAGTAGTTCTATGCACTTCGGATGGGGGGAGGGATATAATTAGCTATTTGGAGTCAGTACACTGCTATTATTTCTTTTACTAGGAATAGAACTTAGGAGATTCACTTCATTGATATTAATTATAGGTGTCAGATTTCATGCCAAGGAATATGGAATCGAATAGCCTTATATACCTTATTTTCTGACCAATACCACTATCACGATTCAGCCTTCCTTTTTGGGTGCTAATCTACAACATAAGTCATGATTAAGCTAACGTCAGCAGCTAACCACATTTAGGCCCTCGAAAACAGTGGCTAAAATATTTGAAGAAAACAGGCCCATACAACCCTTACACAAACGGTGAACCACGACACCCTTCCTCTACACATTAATACAACTTCATACATCCTCTCCCAAGATACCCAAGCTGCCCTAAACAACAATATTCATAAGGCAACCACTATCAATCTCAAATCTTTCAGCATAATAGGAGAATATTGACTCAAGTATTTATCACAATCCATGAATTCTTGTTAAATATATACAAAATTCTCCACTCCAAACCTGTATTCAAAGAGAGGAAAACAAATGGGTTGCACTCTTACCTTAACTATGGAAATTTATCCTCTAAACTTGTACTTCAAGAATTCAAACTCTCCTTCAAACTTTTAATTGAAAATGAGACAATACTCAAGAACCCTAAGGTGTTGTAGGGATGCTTATTGAAGCCAAGAGTGACCAAGAAAGAAACTTAAGGAATCTAAAAATTTTGCAAGTTTAAAATGGAGAAAAAGACTTGATATTTATCCTTTTAAAAGGGAGGTTCTATGGCCGACTTTCTTGGCCAATTTTGGGCCATATAATGTCAAGTAGGTGACCCAACTACTTGGCCTTTTAACTTGGGCCTTTTTTGACCTAAGATTATTGGACCTTGGATGTCCATTTTCCCTTTGTTCTTTTATTCAACTTGGGCCAGATTAATGTAAGTAGGTGCTACACACTTGGCCCAATCACATGGTAAGAAAAAGTCTTACTAGGTGATGCACCTACTTAGTTTCACTTGGGCTTTATCCATAATGGGCCAATTGGCAGATTTGGCTGCTGGGCTTTCTTTCATTAATATTTTTTATTTATTTAATAGGTTTGGGCTTCAAGTGAGCCCATTAATATAAGCCTAAATCTGGTCCATCAAACTTTGGCCCTTTAACTATATTATAGCTCAAGTAGGTGATGCAGCTGCTAGCTCAATTAAGCCAAGCAAGCAGCTCAATTATTTTATTTCAATTTCTGAATGTTAATCCCTTTTCTTCAACTTAGCACTTAACTTTCAACTTTAAGCTCAATTACCACATTACTATATTTACTTAAATACTTTCCGTCGGAGTTAACTTGAAATACATATGCTTAAACGTGCAAGGCATTACATCACCTTCCGAGCTAGTTTAAACCAACACTAATCATATAAGAAACATGATCCCTCACCTACACTATAAGTATAAGTCAAGTATAACATGAATAGAACTAGCATATACATAATATAGGCTGTTACATCCTTCCCCCTTGAAACATTCGTCCTCGAATGTTAGCAAGGTTGTCCAGACTAAACAAGTTCAAGCCTAAGTAAGTACTACTATTAATCACATTGAACATATAGACTTATACTTACTTGTCAACGCCTCTACTAACATTTTGATCGTTCCCACCAGTGTGGAAGAGGTGAGGATAATTCAATTTCATTGATTCTTCTGCCTCCCATGTAACTTCTTCTACTTGTTGGTTTCTCCATAGTACTTTTACAGAAGCTACTTCTTTATTTCTTAACTTTCTAACTTGTCGATCCAGAATAGCAATGGCTACTTCTTCATAAGTGAGATCTCCCGCAACTTGTACATCTTCAGTAGGAGTAATACGAGATGGGTCACCTATGCAGTTTCGAAGCATTGAGACATGAAACACCAGATGAACTGATGAAAGTTCTTGTGGTAGCTCCAAATCATATTCTACTTGACCTACTTTTCGAATAATCTTATATGGACCTATATAGCGTGGACTCAGCTTTCCTTTTTTACCAAACCTCATTACCCTTTCATTGGATACACCTTCAAGAACATCCAATCCCCTATAGAAAATTCTAGTCCTCTCCTTCTAATATACGTGTATGATTTATGTCGTTTTTGAGCTATTTCTAGCCGCTGCTGTATCACTTTGACTTTCTCCACATCTTCATGAACAAGATCTGGGCCAAATAAGGTAGTTTCACCTGTTTCAAACCAGCCAATTGGTGATCTACACTTTCTAACATATAAAGCTTCATAAGGTGCCATTTTAATGCTTGAATGGTAGCTATTGTTATAAGCAAATCCAATAAGTGGTAGGTGATCATCCCAGCTACCCTTGAAATCTAATATACAAGCTCGCAGCATATCCTCAAGTGTTTGAATATACGTTCTGCCTGACCATCTGTTTGAGGGTGAAAGGCTATACTTAAATTCACTTGTGTTCCCAAACTCTTTTTAAATGACTTCCAAAAATTTGCAGTGAATTGAGCTCCTCTATCAGATATTATAGAGATTGGCACTCCATGTAGTCGAACTATCTTTTTAATGTACAACCTCGCATACTCTTCTGCTGTATAAGTAGTCTTCACCGGCAAGAAGTGTGCTGCTTTGGTAAGTTTGTCAACTCTTACCCATATGGAGTCAAACTTCCGGAATGAGCGACGCAAACCAGTGACAAAATCCATGGTGATCATGTTCCATTTCCAAATTGGAAGTTCTATACGCTGCATGTAACCTCCGGGCTTTTGGTGTTCTACTTTTACCTATTGACAACTTGGACACTGAGCCATGAATTCTGCAATGTTCTTCTTCATGTCCCCCCACCAATACATTTCTTTCAAGTCATGATACATTTTAGTTGACCCCGGATGAACAGAGTATCTTCCATCATGATCCTCTTTCTTAGTTCATCCATATTAGGTACACACAATCTGTTTTGATATCGAAGTACTCCGTCTTGCTTAAGACCAAATGCCTTTGTTATACCATGTAGTACATTCTCTTTAAGTTGTAAAAGAATTGGATCAGTGTACTGCTGCTCTTTCACTTCCACTACTAATGAGGATTCTGCCGCATTTTACACAATAACCCCTTCGTCTTGAGATTCAAGAAGGCGAACGCCCAAGTTTGCTAGTTGGGACAGATCCTTAGTCATTCCTTGTCTTTCCACAGACTTCCCATAAGTTATTGCCATTATTTTACGGCTTAAAGCATCAACTACTACATTAGCTTTACCGGGATGATATAAGATGTCAATGTCATAATCTTTTAATAGCTCCAGCCACCTTCGCTGCCTCAGATTTAAGTCCTTTTGCTTAAAGATATATTGCAAGATTTTCCGATCAGTGTATATGTCAACATGAACTCTATACAAGTAGTGGCGCCATATCTTCAAAGCAAACACAACTGTTGCTAGCTCTAGATCATGGGTTGGATAATTTTTCTCATGTGTCCGCAGCTGCCTTGAGTCATAAGCTACAACTATACCATGATGCATCAATACACAACCTAATCCCACTCCCAAAGCATCACAATACACTGCATATCCTTCTGTGCCTTCTGGAAGTACCAATACAGGTGTAGAAGTTAATTTACTCTTTAGCTCTTCGAAGCTTCTTTCACACTCATCACTCCACTGAAACTTGGTTTCTTTTTGTGTTAGCTTTGTTAAGGGTGCAGCAATGGAAGAGAATCCTTCAGCAAACCTTCTGTAATAATCTGCCAATCCAAGAAAACTACGTATCTACATAGGCGTTGTAGGTCTTGGCCAGTTTTTCATGGCTTCTATCTTCTGGTTATTAACCCTTATTCCTTTATCTGATACAATATGACCTAGGAATGCCACAAATTTCAACCAGAACTCACATTTAGAGAACTTTGCATACAATTTACGATCACGGAGAATTTGTAAAACTTGCCGCAAGTGGGTAGCATGTCCTCTTCCGATCTTGAATACACCAAAATGTCATCTATGAATACTATCACGAACACATCTAAGAATGGCTTAAAAACTCTTTTCATCAAATCCATAAAAGCTGCTGGTGCATTTGTTAGCCCAAATGACTTGAGTAAGAACTCAAAATGACCATACAATGTTCGGAAAGCTGTCTTGGGTATATCTTTGTCCTTGACCCTCACTTGGTGATAACCTGACCTCTGGTCGATCTTTAAAAAACACCTAGCACCTTGTAACTCATCAAACAAATCATCAATTCTAGGGAGGGATATTTTTTCTTAATCGTTACCTTATTCAACTGCTGGTAGTCGATACACATTCTTAACGAGCCATCCTTTTTGCGTACAAATAAAACTTGTGCTCCCCATGGGGACACACTAGGCCTTATGAATACTTTTTCTAATAAGTCTTGTAATTGCTCCTTCAACTCCCGTAATTCTGCCAGAGCCATTCTATACGGAGGAATTGAGATATGTTGAGTATCTGGAAGCACATCAATACCAAACTCTACTTCTCGTTCTGGAGGCAAACCTGGAAGATCTTCAGGAAACACATCTGGAAATTCATTTACCACCAGAATGGATTGAGGGGTTAGTGGCTCCGCATCTACATTTTTTCACTCTAACCAGATGGCATATGTATCCTTTGGAAATCATCTTCTTTACCTTAAGATAAGAAATAAATTTACCTCTTGGAGCCCCAATATTACCTTTCCATTCGAGGACTACCTCTTTTGGAAACTGGAAATGCACTATCTTAGTTGGGCAATCTACTGTGGCATAACAAGAAGCTAACCAATCAATACCCATTATAACATCAAAATCTACCATGTCTATCTCAACAAGGTCAGCCAATGTATCACGATCACAAACAGTTATAATGCAATTACGATAAACAGAACTACCTATAATAGACTCACCAATCGGTGTAGACACTTCAAATGGCTTCACTAATAATTCTGGTGTTCTTTTGAACTTTCCAGCAATCAATGGTGTAACATATGATAGTGTAGACCCCGGATCAATTAATGCATATACAATATGTGAAAAAATGGACAATGTACCTGTAACCACATCCGGCGAGGCTTCTAAATTTTGTCGATCCCCTAGTATGTAGATGATTCCTCCCACACTGTTTACAAGGCTGTCGAAGAGGCCTTGATTGGCTCGTACTTCCTTGCTCTTGATGTTCCACTATTTGTGAGCCTTGTCTTTCACTTCTTTGCCCAAACTGAATGCCCCTAAACCCTTGAAACTGTGGTGGAGCACTAGTTGTAGAGTAGAAAGATGATGGTCTAGGTGTTCTATTAGAGAATCGAGGCCTAAACTCACCTTGGGATGGTGCAAATTGCCCCATGGATTTGGCCCTCTTAGAATGCCTTGTTTTTGAATCTTGTGTCCTTCTTCTTTTTCTTTGATCATCTAACTTTTACGCAAAGGCCTACATCTTTGCTATAACCATATCTTTATTCAATGAAGCAATGGTACAGTCTCTAACTAAATATGAGTCTAATCTATCCACATACCGATGAACTCTATCCTCCATGGTAGCTACTACATTAAGAGCTTATCTAGACAAGGAATTGAATTTAAGACTCTACTCTCTCACACTCATACTTCCTTGGTGGAGATTTAAGAAATGATTCGCACGGGCCTCTCGGATCTTCAATGGAAGATAATGGTCAAGGAATGCCTTTTTGAACTCTTTCCATGTAGCTGAAGGTGAATCTCTTCCCCTAGATTGCTTCCAAGCTTAATACCACAATATAGCTACACCCTTCAATCTATATGCTGATAGCTCAAGTGATTCTTTACCACTTACATGCATAATATCCAAAGTTCGTTTGATCTGATCAATAAAGTTTTGCGAATCTTCATTAGGATCTGACCAGGTGAATGATGGAGGGTCCGAGTTAAGAAAATCACGTATCCGTGTTCCAGCTGATCTATATACACCACTAGTACCTGCAACTGGACCTTCTTGTGTTTGTCCATGACCAGCAATTATACGAGTCAATAATTGGACTGTATTCCTCAAATCTTGCTCGGAAGAATTAATAGGGGGGTCCTGAGGTTCATCTTCCCTCCTTAGTTCTTCAGGAGATGAAGGCGTCGGGGAAGTCTGCGATAGAGACTCATCTTGAGCCCCACTTTGAACAGCTTGACTTGGTGGTGGTTGGCTGGTCCTTCTTGGGTAGCCACATCTACTCCCTTACCAGTACTTTTACTCCTTCTCGTAACCGGCATCTTTGCTATAACAAAACAATTTAGAAATTAGATATGATTCACCTACAATATTGGTTCTATCGCATGATCTATGAAATGAATGAAATGAGACAACTCCTACATGTCCCGTAGCCTCCTGTTTATAGATGTGGTGCACGACACATCCATAAGCAAGATTTTACACAGACACGGCTTTGTAGACTCCCTAGGATGACCTGCTCTGATACCACTGTCACGACCAGAGTCTAGACCCCAGACGAGACCGGCGTCGTTGACCTCTCAGAGGTCGCAGACAAGCCTACTTACGTTATTCTTACTTCATCTAGGTTAATTTTAGAAGAAAATTTGAAACTTTTTCTTTCTTATCATGCATAAAGGTCATTCTACTTACATTTATAATGTTCACAATCAACCATCTAACATTAGGATTATCAACTGAAAAAAATAGTTCAATACTGCATTAAATGTATAATTGCAAAAATGGCACCAATACAATGTCTGAAGTAAAAACGGAAAGAAACACTAGTGGAACATACTCCACTAGCTAAAGCCTACATCTATGCTATATAGTAACGGTAGACATCCTCGAAAGTATGAGGACCTGCCATGTCCGGATGAAAGCTCCACGTCCGGATAGCTGCAACGTCAACCTTTAAGCTTTAGCGTCCACCTGTGCCTGCACCTAAAAATATAGAATTGTATGGGATTAGTACACACTTGTACTAAGTATGGGTATATGCATGCACACACCAAGGACATGCATGAGTAAGAATAGCTCTTTCCTAACAACATGATTATGGAAAGTCAAGTCAGTGGACTTGCCAAATTGGGATTAGGAAAGTTAGTGAGCTTTCCAAATTTGGTTTAGGAAAGACAGTGAGCTTTCCAAATTTGAATTAGTAAAGTCAGTGGGCTTTCCAAATTTGGATTAGGAAAGTCATGCCATGAGAGTAACATGCATCATCATACTTATCATATTGCACACAACACATAACATCTTACACATAGCACATATCATATTGCATATAGCACATAACATCTTTCATATCATTCATTCATATTTCATGAGACCTTGGAATCATGGACTTGACATTAAGACTTCACAAAATGAGGGCTCAACATATGGGACCTCAACTAGGGAGTCTTCTTTAGCAAACACAGAGTCTGCTTCATTCATTCATACGTACTTCGTTTCATTCTTTCATAAGCTAGTGTAAACACCAGCTATACCTATGATGTACTTTAAGAATGTCATCGGGTTTGTCGTGCAATGATCAAGAATAACCTAGTGTCATTACTTGTGTCTAGCTCACCTCTTGATTATCCTATCCTAACACCTTTGGTATCGTTCATTTCATTATGTGCATCATTTGAGGCTGGCCTCATTCATTCATTGGGAACTTTAACTTTAACCGGCATAGATCATGTGAGAATCATGAAATCCAGTGTCTCCCCCACACCGAAAAGAGGTGGAATCACCGGCCAAAGTGACCCAAAACATGCTAGCGTACATGGAAATTGAACCTCGCCAGATCCCTATATTGGCAGTATAGGTTCGAAGACTAGGAGATATAAGGAGACCCATACCTGGCATGCCGAAAAGTCTCATCTCATGAGAGTTACGTGAACCTCCGCCCTTCTCAAAAGAAGGCATCACCGCTCATAGCTAGTCTATCAGTGCTTAGTATAAAGTTCCATTTCATTCAACTCATACGTCATGGAAGCTGGCTTCTAGTATGAGGACATCATTGCTCAATAGATGATTTCTCATCTCATCATTAGTATTAAGTTTACATTATTCTCAATACTTTCATTAGAGTGTTCATAGAGACTGGTCTCTTCATTAACTTTACACTCTCGAAGGTGAGTACGTTTTGGTAACATTTACTTAGGCTCATTTGACATTTCTCTCATCTTTCACATTAGCCTCTTATCATGTTGTCACCACATTCATTAACATTAGCATATTTGCTCTTAATAATTACTCACCCCATTTTATATGAATGTTCATTTCATCATATGCCAATGCACTTGGCCGTTTGTGTGTTTCACACTCTTACTTAACCCTTCTAGGGTTTCATCAATTCATTACATAATATTCATTTCATCGTATGCCAATGCACTTGGCCATTTAGTGTGTGTTACACTCTTACCTGACCCTTCTAGGGTTATATCATTTCATTACATAAATCTTAGGTTCACTTATTTTTAAACGTATGCTAGACTTATGGGTCTATACATGATGCTACTTTCATAGTTCGTTTAAGTGCTTCATATCTTCCTAAGATTATGTGGTACAAGACTTATGCATCTTGTATGTATGCCAAGAACTCAATTTTGATCTAAGTAGGTAGCATTATTCTTGAATATTTAATTCACATATGACTTATGTATCAATACGGAATTTGGCCAAGGGAAACCGGTTCCGAATACCTTGGACAACAGTTACATTTTTCATTTAGTTTATATTGGTCCACATGGCTAGGGGACCCAAGATCGAGCCCCAACACCTTCTTTTTTGTTTCCCTTAGTTTTTCTCTTCATTTTCCGCTCAATGGGATTGAGAGGATGTGGGATCAAATCCCCACAACCTCTTTTTCTTTTAATTTCTTTTCTTTAAACTCTCTCTTCCTTGTCCGAGGGGTTGTGGGATCGAACCCCCACAACCCCTTTCATTTTTTTATTTGTTTTTCCTTGACTATCTCGAGTTAACCATGAGGTTGTGGGATCAAACCCCCATAGCCTCTCTTTATTTTTATTTTAATTCGCCTATACTGCCTAGAGGTCGTGGGTTCAATTCCAACACCTCACATTTCTTTTCTTTTTATTTTCTTAATTCTCCTTTACTGCCTAGAGGTTGTGGGTTCGATTCCCACACCTCACATTTCTTTTTCTTTTCATTTTTTTCCTTTCTCCTTTACTTCCTAGAGGTCGTTGGTTCAATTCCCACGCCTCACATTTCTTTTATTTTCATTTTTAATTCTCCTTAAATCTGCCTAAGAGGTTGTGGGTTCGATTCCCACACCTGACATTTATTTTCTTTTCATTTCTTTAAGTTCTGACTGAGAGGTTGTGGGTTCGAATCCCACTCCTCTCAATTCTTAATTTCATACATTATTTTCCAGCCAGGAGTACCCAAGTTCGAACCCCCTCAGCCCCATTTCTTTATTAAAGTTTTAGTGCTTTTCACGGGTGAGGTCGCGGGTTCGATTCCTAATGACCTCACCTAATTTATACTCATTTAAAATTCCAGATTTGTTCATCTATGTTTAGCCGAAACCAAACTTGTAATTTGCTGGAAATTTTGTCACGTTTGCAGCTCACTTCCTTCAACTTTTATACGTAAATTCATAGGGTAATTCGTAGATCATTTAATACGTTTTTGGATGCATTTTTCATAGACTCGTTTAGCCTAGAGATTAACACTCAAATCAGTCACATTTCATCTCATATGAACATCACGATTTACATAAACATGTGTACATGAAATACAAAGAACTAACATGTAATTTCAAGTCCTAAACCATGACCAATAGCAACGGCAACACACCCAAACATACGTAGTCACATTTTTGGAAAAACATCAACGTAAGTCACATAATTCGAAACATACATATAAACACATAATCATCATGAAAACACGTTTCATCCCTAGTTTTCTACCAGAAAACATAACCAACCTATGATTTAATGGGAGCTAGTGAAAGGGACATGCAACGGGGAACAACCCTAGTTTTCGGAATTGATTCGTCTGAAGCTTAGGGGTCTCTTGGGAAAGGGACCAAGAGAGAAGAGAACCCATAACTTTTTGACGTTCAAACCTCGACTTTCTGCCCAAAGAACTCCTCCAAACACACGTCCAACACCAAAAGTGCAACACCAAACTCGACGGAAAACCTTCTCTTTGCCTACGTGATTGATTAACGTTTGTTTTCTTATATTTTCGTGGTGAGTTCTTCAAGTGTGAAGAACTTTGATTTACCTACTATTTCTTGAAGTTATTTTGGCATACAGAACATGAATGAGAGTGATAGATACGTGAGAGAGAGAGATGAGCGTGGGAGAGAAGAGTTTTCTTAGGCTTAGGAGTCTAGTTTAGGACTTAGTCAAATAAGGCTTTATTTAATTATTAAAAATCTGATTTCCTTTTATGTTAAATAAGCTAATAAATAATAATATAAATTAATTACATTAATTTACCAACTTAAATTAAAAACACATTTAATTCATTGCTTTCACCTAGGTTCGAACTCGGGTGGAGCAAGACTTCACTTCAAGAGCCAATTTTCGGCCCTCTCTTCCCAAATTGCCCATCCACCTTATAAATTAAATAATTAATTATATATTTAGGGTAATTAAGATACTACCCTTATTCTGGCAAAAAACCATTTTACCCCTAGACCCTCCAAAACTATGATTTTCCCTTTTTAAGTCCGGTAATGACTCATTCGAGTAACTCTTCGTATTCGAGAGCCCTACATGGTTGGACCCAACCTTTCCTAGCTCAACTAACCCACCAAGTTATTTGGCTTGGATGTAGCAAGGGTTCAGAGGTCTGGTTCTATGCGCATCAATCCGTGTGAACCCGGTCTAATCGTAGGCATTCTAGACACATTAAGCATTACTTAGCATATCCATTTTTAAGGTTGTTACAACCACTTTTGTCACGCCTCAAAACCCATTAAGACGGACGAACAGGCACTCTATGCACTAAAGGCTCGAGAGAACCAACCTGTAACCTGTTCTTACTATGCATATAACTATAACAATTGTGACAAGTTCACCTAGGACGCAGCGATGCAAACCAACATAAGTAGATCCTAAAGTTATATACAAGACTTGGCCATTGAGGCCACAACTCCTTAATACACAACTGAACTATGTACATACGTCTACAAAGCCTCTAAAAGATAGAAGACTAGAGTAGGTCGGGACAGACCCCACCTTACCTTTAACTACGATACAATACCAAAATAAATTTACCAAGGACTCAATAAAGATCCGAATCAACTTGAAGATCACCAAAAGTAGCAGAGAGTCGTGTGCTCTGAGGAGGTCTACTATCTGGAGTACCTGTGCCTGCAGCATGAAATTCAGCATCCCCAATAAGGGACGTCAGTATGAAAAATGTACTGAATATGTAAGGCAATAGCATATGTATTACGAGAGATCAAATAAAATCAAGTAGCAACATATGAGTGCATAGATTAGGAGAGAAGACCACCTTTATTTACTCTTGTGAGATCATGTAAGTTACGTTCTTTCTTTTACTTTTCTGTACGTTATAATCTTTGTAGGCATATTAAACCCTGGGAAGCGGTTCTCATGATTACACAATTTGGGATCGGCCCATGCTAGGCTTTCGCCCCTGAGCTGCCACCCTTCTATATCGAATGGATCGACCCGTGCTAGGCTCTCGTACCTGGGCTACCACCCGCAATTATACAACTTTCTTCACTTATATTCTTTAATCTTTGAGATTGTTGTTTATTAGTTCAGAACTCTTTTGGGATTATTCTTTGGATAATCATAACACTTTTGAGATGTTGTTTTGGTGGTCATAATCATCTTGGAGATATGGAAATACGGACCAGTAGTAGAAGACATGAAAAATTATACTTTGAGGCAGTAACAATGACATAAGGAGCTATGTAACATCAACACATTACTTTAAGAGCTTAATGGCACAATTGACTTCAATTGACTAGGAGAGGTATTCATCAAACTTTCTTTTGCAAATACCATTTCTATAACAACACAAGTGAGATAAATACACAAGTATAGAGTAGTGAACATATAATGAGGTAGTTCTATGTGCTTAGGATGGGGGGAGGGATGTAATTAGCTATTTGGAGTCAGTACGCTGCTATTGTTTCTTTTACTAGGAATAGAACTTAGGAGATTCACTTCATTGATATTAATTATAGGTGTCAGATTTCATGCCAAGGAATATGGAATCGAATAGCCTTACATACCTTATTTTCTGACCAATACCACTATCACGATTTATCCTTCCTTTTTGGGTGCTAATCTACAACATTAGTCATGATTAAGATAACGTCAGCATCTAATCACATTAAGGCCCTCGAAAACAGTAGCTAAAATAATTGACGGAAAGCAGGCCCATACAACTCTTACACAAATGGTGAACCACCACACCCTTCCTCTACACATTAATACAACTTCATACATCCTCTCTCAAGATACCCAAGCTGCCCTCAACAACAATATTCATAAGGAAGCTACTATCAATCTCAGATCTTTCAGCATAATAGGAGAATATTGACTCAACGATTTATCACGATCCATGAATTCTTGATAAATATATACAAAATCTCCACTCCAAACATGTATTCAAAGAGAGGAAAACAAATGGGTTGTATTCTTACCTTAATTCTGGAAATTTATCCTCTGAACTTGTACTTCAAGAATTCAAACTCTCCTTCAAACTTTTACTTGAAAATGATACAATACTCAAGAACCCTAAGGTGTTTTAGGGCTTCTTATTGAAGCCAAGAGAGACCAAGAAAGAAACTTAAGGAATATGAAAATTTTGCAAGTTTAAAATTGAGAAAAAGACTTGATCTTTATCCTTTTCAAAGGGAGGTGCTATGGACGACTTTCTTGGCCAATTTTGGGCCATATATTGTCAAGTAGGTGACCCACCTATTTGGCCTTTAACCTTGGGCCTTTTTGGACTTAAGATTATTGGGCCTTGGCTGTCCATTTTCCCTTTGTTATTTTATTCAACTTGGGCCAGATTAATGCAAGTAGGTGGTACACACTTGTCCCAATCACATGGTAAAAAAAAGTCTTAGTAGGTGATGCACCTACTTAGTTTCACTTGGGCTTTATCCATAATGGGCCAATTGACAGATTTGGCTGCTGGGCTTTCTTTCATTAACTTTTTATTTATTTAATAGGTTTGGGCTTCAAGTGAGCCCATTAATATAAGCCTAAATCTGGTCCATCAAACTTTGGCCCTTTAACTATATTATAGCTCAAGTAGGTGATGCAGCTGCTAGCTCAATTAAGCCAAGCAAGCAGTTCAATTATTTTATTTCAATTTCTGAATGTTAATCCCTTTTCTTCAACTTAGCACTTAACTTTCAACTTTAAGCTAAATTACCACCTTACTATATTTACCTAAATACTTTACGTCGGAGTTAACTTGCGATACATATGATGAAACATGCAAGGTATTACATCACCTTCTGATCTAGCTTAAACCAACACTAATCATATAAGAAACATGATCCCTCACCTACACTATAAGTATAAGTCAAGTATAACATGAATAGAACTAGCATATATATAATACAGGTCATTACATATTCATTTTTGTGAGTCACGACACATCATGAGTAGGATTCTATAGGATTCTTGGGAAAGTTTCACTTCTTCCTTCCACAAGTCGTGCCATAGAGTTTGGCCTTAGTAGTCCCTTATCTAATATTTGCCTACGATTTTATAGGTTATGGCTAACACTACAGCTAATTCAAGAAGGGAAGGAGATGGGAATGGGGAGCAAGAGGTGCCTCCCCATGTGCAAGAGCAAGTTCCTCCTCAAGTTCCTAATGACCCTCCAATTGAGAATGATATGTTCAAGGAATTTAGGGCTTCAATGATTTTGTTGGCTCAAGCCTTAACGGCCCAAGATAATAGAGGAGAGGTGGATCAGGCAAATCTTATAGGATGAATGGATTCTATTAGAGTAAGGGAATTGTTGAGAATAAATCCACCGGAGTTCTATGGCTCCAAAGTTGATGAAAATACGAATGGGTTTATTGATGTGGTGTATAAGGTGCTTGCAATCGTGGGACTGTCTTCCATTGAAAAGGAGGAGTTAGATGCCTATCGATTGAATGATGTTTCCCAACTTTGGTATGAGCAATGGTAAGATTTTAGACAAATAGGAGTGGGTTCCATTGAGTGGGAGAATTTTAAGTTGGCTTTCCTTGATAAGTTCTTTCCAAGGGAATTGAGGGAGGCTATGTTGGGGGAATTCATAAACCACAAACAAGGTGATATGAGTGTTAAGGATTATTCTTTGAAGTTCACTATTTTGTCTAATTATGCTCCAAGCTTGGTGGCAAACCCTAGAGACTTGATGAATAGGTTCATGACGAGGGTGTCCGAACTAGTAGAAGAAGAATGTCGTACGGGAATGCTTGTAGATTACATGGATATCTCCTGACTCATGGTGTTTGCTCAACAAATAAAAGAGTCAAAAATTAAGAAGGATAAAAAGAGAAGTAGGATATATAAGGATGGATCCGATGGACATGGTCGTTCTAAGCATCGACAAAATTTTCCCGGACAAGGTATCCTAATGCTTCTAAGAATGAGGAAGACTGGGTGTCTAACCTTAGACTTCAAGGAAAGAACAATGAGTATTCCCGACCTACTTGCCCTAGATGTGGTAAGAAACATGAGGGTAGGTGTTTGACCGGTAGGGATGGTTGCTATGGGTGTTGTGAGAGTTGCCACATGAAGAGGAATTTCCCTAAGGCAAAGGCTAATGTGATATAAGGAAAGCAAGTTTCTACTTATCGAGTGGAAGATGGTCCTCCAAAGAGGAATAGTTTCTATGCTCTCCAATCCAAGGGTGATTAAGAATAATCTCCTCATGTCCCTCTTCGGTATGTGTCTCTTAGTCATTTATGAAATGTTTCAGAATTTCCATGATTATAATTTTCTTTGCTGATTTTCTGCTATTAATGATGATGAAGTAATGATTAGAAATACATGTGTAGCTTCTTCCCAAGTGAGTGATAAGGATTCATAGGGTCTCTATATAATTATGTGTAGTTATATTTGGCTTTGAATTGAATTGTTTCATTGATTTGGGTATGTGCATTTAGATATAATGCATATAAGATGGGCTTCTAGTCTAGAGTTTTTCCTATAGAGAAGTGTTTAGTAAAGTGTCATTCGAAGACAAATGTTCCCAAGTGGGGGATTATTGTTACACCCTCAAAATGAGCTAAGTTGAACTATAGCCTAACACTTTTCTCATGAGTTATTAAAGTCTTAAAATGGTTAATAGCGGTTTTTAGAGGAAGTATATAAAGTTTTGAAGTTTTTGGAGGTCAAACGCCCAAGAACGTCCAAGACAACCGGAAACTAGTCAAAGTTGAACTAGTATAACGTAGTGTTTTGTAGTGGAGTTTTGGTGAATAGTTTGAGGGTGAAATTGAGTATAGATGGTTCCTATACATATCCTGATATGTAAAGGGTCTAAATGTCCAAGAACGACGCCACGGGATAATCCTAAGGGTCCCCGAAGAGGACCCAAACATAGGCAAGTGACGGTGTTGGGCATCCTAGATCTAGTTGTGCGATGCGGAGCTATCACGCAAAGGGAAAGTTTTTCCCTGCGACGCGGGGACATAGCTAACCATTCTGTCCAAAACTAGTTTCCTGAACCAAGAATCAAAAATGCCTCCGTGACGCGCCGTAAACTCACAAATTTGGTTGCGTCATTTTAAGTCAAATTTAAGTTAGTCAAAATGTCCAATAGTTGTAGGGGTCTTTTGGGAACTTTAGGTATTAATTATTGGCGGTTATTGTAGGTATTTGAGGAGTATATAAGCATAACAATATCCAATAACACCCTAGACTCTAAATTAAAACCTTTCTCTCACAAAATTCTCCCAAAACCACCATTGAAGAAGCGGAAAAATGTCAGCATCTTTAGGACGAATTCACCATGGTTTGAATTTGTAGTAATTGAACTTGAAGGTGATGATGGTGATTTTAGGCCAATAGAGGCTAGATGAAGGTTTTATGTTGATATTCTTAATTCAATTGTATTAGATACTATTCAATCATGATTTAATCACCTACATATGAATTAAACTATGTTTAATTGATTAAGGAGGACCTTGACCTTGGATGTTGGAATTGAACCAATGTAATCATGTATGTCTAGACTTACCTTCTAATGATCTAACTGAATCGATTAACATGAATTTGAGTATGAATAATGAAGGAGTAAATATAGTAACTGTTTATACGGCTTGTGTCCATTGTAGTTAGGGCTTTGGGGTAAAGTCTTGAAGAGGATGATTGTGATTATATTTCCCTTATCTTATACACCAAGACATGAATATGGTTAGGAGAAGAAAGTTCTCACATAGAGGAACCCTAGATTTATTTAAGAAACTAACATTAATCAATGTATTGTAGACTAACGTTAGCTTGAAGGTGGGTTGTATGATCAATTCTTCTGTATTAGACATGGTGAGATAAACACCAATGACATGGTAGGTTGAGTTGAAGTACTCATGGTAGCTTGAGATAGTAGATCTCAAGGGTAGCTTTGGATAGTGAATCTCAAGGAGGCTTGGGTTGAAATACTCATGGTAGTTAAATATATTGAATCTCATGGAAGCTTGTCTTTGATTACACATGGTAGCTTGAGGTATTGAACTTCAAGGTAGCTTGACATGGTTTGGCCAAAACCATTTAATGGTAGATTTATTTTCATTTAAGGTGCAGTTCATGTAATATCTTGAGATTAGTTTTTCATGGTACCTTAGGGTTGAGGATTCATGCTCCCCTATGGCTACCTTGCATCTACATTATTGGTTGCATGGTGGTTAGGATGGTTGTATCCTTCCTTTGTTAGCTTGGTTAGTTTGATGAGATGCTTTCCATGGTATTAGGTCTATTATGGTAGCATGTTGAGCTTAAAAGACAAGACTACAAGATAATTTATCTTTGATTAGTTTAGTGTAGAAAAGTACTTAGTATGAATGGTAGTATTGGATGCCATCTATGCATTGCACAAGTTTGACTTGAAGCTACCTATGACATGACCCATGCATGATATATATTTAGCTGTGATAGTTCCTTATCAATATAAACTAGGTCTATTAGATAACTCCTATGATTATATGAACAAGTTAGGGTGATTTCAAGATATGCTTAGTGTGTGAGGTATTATGGAATACTTCACATGCATTGCACAAGTATGTTTTGAGATGGCCTAGGAGCATGGTGCTCTTATGGTATGATTGAACTTAGGTCTTATGTCACACCCGTAATCTATACCCCGGATGAGACCGGCGTCGTTAACCTCTCAGAGGTCGCAGACAAGCCTCTTAGCATTCGTCATAACATGTGATCATTAAAAATTACGGAAAAATTAAAACTTTTAATATACTAATGAAGTATACTTAGACTTCATACTAATTATTCATAAGGACATATGATATTCTAAACTGTCTCACATATATAGAACCATCTAAGAGTGCGAATTCGGACTTAGCCAATAATAGTAAATATGCCATATAGGCCTTAATACAAAAGAATCGAAACAACATAATGGAATAACGTATTCTAAAAACTACTAGATCTTCATAAGGCTGGAAATTGAAATGGTAACGTCCCAAACTTGAGGACCTACCATGACTTGGAGAAGGAGTTCCAAGCTTCTTCAAATCGACTTGCTTAACTTCAATAGCCGAAACCTACATTTGTAATAAATTAAAGTAATGGGGTTAGTATGCCACATGTACTAAGTATGGGTATATGCACATAACACATATGTACATGCATGAAAAATTATCATTTAACATTCTTTAGAAAACATGCTAAGTCATATGAAAGTCTTCAATGCACATACCATATAACACATACAAGTTAAAGCATGATCATAATCAAAGACATATTCTCATAGAGTCATGTTAATATTTCATATTCAATAATTCATATAGACACAACATAAAAAATATTTATCCCATCCCCAACCTACAAGTACAATGGTCATGTGAAGCCCCATAACCCCACACAACCAAGTAGATAAGAGAGGAGACCATAAGTAAAGCTTTGCTTCATATAACTTGTAACATAGTTAGTTATCATTAACATAGCAATATATCCAAATAACATATTTATCATAATAGCCAACATTCATATAAAAGTAACATCATATATCATAAACATATATCTTTCATATCATCATATTACTTATGAACAATTTCCTAGGATTTCCCTTAGAGTCAACTTGTACAATGTCTAGGTAGCGTCCCATACCACTACCTATACTATGCCAACTCCTCAAGTCACTCTAGTCAACGTTCGTTTACTTGTCTTTCGTTTTACATGAGGGAACATACACATTAACCGACATAGACCATGTGAGCTAAAAATGGATTCCGGTGTCTTCCCCACACCAAAAAGAGGTGGTCCTACCGGCCAAAGTAGAATTGAACATGACGTAGATTTCTAGGTTGATCCACTAGCTAGTATCCTATGGTGGCAACATAGTTCAAGAACTAGGAGATGTATTAGAGACCCATAGTTCCATATTACATGGAAGCCTCAATCTCATGAGAATATTTGTGAACCTACCTTCCCGCTGGGGAAGGGACACTTCCCATATCTAGTTCATCGGTGCTTAGCTTAAGTCCCTTTTCTTGAAATAACCTTTCATTTGTCTTTTATCAAAAACTTATCATAGGTCATAGGATATTATCTCCTTGTATAACATGATCATGAGCTCTTATAGATTAAATGAGAAATGTCCTTTCATCGTAACCTTTCTTTTTGTGAGATTTACATGGCATAATCATCTTGTGTAAAGTATACAAGAGAGTATCATAACTTGTGTTTTCATATTCTTATCATAATCTCACAATTTACATGTTCATAGCCATCATATTCACATAGCAACATCATACATACCTTCATAACATAGCATCATGACTTATAGGCTAGCATAAACATCTTAGAGTAAACACAATTTTAGAAGACTTACCTCTTGCTTCCAAGAACATTATTCATCATGCAATATTCATAATCATACATAGTGAAAT
Source organism: Solanum sitiens (assembly GCA_016801875.1). NCBI lineage: Eukaryota > Viridiplantae > Streptophyta > Magnoliopsida > Solanales > Solanaceae > Solanum > Solanum sitiens. Next base: position 1,460,585 of record JABWTJ010000149.1, read on the forward strand.
ACTCAATGACATAATCAAGAACAACTCATAAAATCATGTACAAGATCAATGTATAACATATAAAAGGTAAACGGATCATAAAAGGGTTGATTCAAACCGTAAATTCTAACCTTAACGTTTTTACGTTATCAAACACTAGAAACAACCCATTCGAAACCATCACATAGATAAAGATCATGTATCACACGTTATTAAAACATTATTAATCAATTATTCAACAATTTATGTGAAATTAGATATAGAAAACATTTACTTTTCATTGAAAATCATAAATCTAGGATTAGGAAGAAAATCCGTTTTGTAGAGTAAAAATCCTAGTATTTGAAGTTCTTGAAAACATATCTTGAAACGAACTCTTTGGGAAAGGGATCCCAAGAGTTAAAACCCATACCTTATTTATGAATAATCCACGAAATCTTGATTGAAAACTTCGAAACCTTAGTCTTCTTCTTTAAGCTTTTTCTTGTTCTTCAATGGAGTTTGGAAAAGAGAGCGTTCTTGAGAGATTAAGAGAATTTCGTTTGATTATGATTGGGGACGTGTAATTGTGGTCTAAAACTTACCTAATATAAATATATAGACGTCCCATGTATTACCCTAAAGACCTTCCACTTAAATAACCAAAACGCCCATCCTAAATCGACTACAAATAGAAGAACATTTGACCCAGTCAAATTCTGAAAATTTGCTTAAGGGTTTCGGTTTTTACCATTTAAATTAATTAATTAAGTTTCTAAATTAATTAATAAAGTGACCTAGGTTAATTACTAAAGTACCCCTAAGTTGTTATGACCATAACCAACCCTTTTGGACCATCCTAGGTTAGGTACTAGGATGTTTCTTTAGTTAGTTATTCGGTTAATGTCACCCGGTTAGCTCTTAGGATTTTGGGCACACTATTTAGTTAATTTTAGTTAGTCCTAGGTTAGTTAGTTAGTTAGAGAAGTTAGTTAGGACCTAGAATTAGTTAGAGAGCTCGGCTCCACATGGTTTGGTCCGACACGAGCCTGTCCGCTAACCGCCCTAACCGAATTCGGTTGGGCTTGTCTCTCGGCCGTTGGTAGCACATGTGTTGCGTGCACTTTCCCTAACCTTGTACTCTGGAAAGTTCACTTCTTGTCCAAGTATCCTCACTATGTCCTTGGGCACTGCTTAATCTACATGTTCATTTTAAATGGTCATGTGCTATGGTACCTAGGCTTGACACTTGGATGTCTCGTACCTAATGTGCTAAGAATTCAATAATTTTAGCTTAGGGTCTTCATTGCAGGTACAATTCCTAAACAAGCTTGGATAAGAGCAATTGGATATCAAGGTGTATTTTCATTTACTTGTGAATACATAAAAAAATTGGCTAACATCCTTAAGCCAATATTCTTCAATATGCCCAATATTACTAAATAATGGACAATGGGATGCCTATGTAACTCAATACATATTTTTAAAACATAATAGGCTCTTCACTAGACAAGTACATTTTCTGGGAACATCATTTTAAGCATTATTAAATATATTAAGCTCTAGTCTAAGTCATGGAATTTCCGGAGTGTTACATCTTAATTATGAAAGTGAATTACGATCAAGAATGACCAAAGAGAGGTACTTATCTTTGGTAGTAGTATGGGATGCTACCTTTGATTTGCACTAGTATACTTGGAGGTAACTTGTGATGTTGTTGACTTGAGTAATAAGGACAAGTATGTAAGTATGAACTCTTATATGTTTTATGATGCTTTAATATGCTTATGATATTTATGATATGATTATGTCTTTATCTCTTATGATTATGTCTATTGTTGACTAATCCTTTGAGGTATCTTATGTTGGTATGTAGTTTTCATACTTAGTACATATCGTACTAACACATATTGCCTACATGTTGTCCATGTAGGATTTTTAGAAGATAGAGTTGCTTGAAGGGTAGAGTTTCACGATTTCCAAGAATAGAAGAGGTGGTGAGTCCCCATAGCTTCGAGGACGACCCTTTATGTTACTTTATGTTTTATTTATGTTTTAGATTTTATATGGGTTGTGTCCCAAGATGCTACATTCATGTCAGGGTTAGATGGTTTTTGAGACATTGTTATTAGAAATACTTTCACTATTATAAAATACCTTTTGGTTTTTGTTCAAAAAAAGTTCTTAAATTTCCTCCATTTATGCATGATGTTATGTGATTAAGTCAAGAGGATTGTACAATACCTCTGAGAGGTCGAGTAACGCCGTATTCCGACCCAAGGGTTGCCCTAACTTCTAGGGTGTACTTACGGGTCGTGACAGCTACATAGTTTAAGAACTAGGAGACATGCTTGAGACCCTCTTTAGGCACAATTGTATTGTAACTATATCATGATAACAATTGTTAACATACCTTCCCACATTGGTAAGAGACACCTCTCATAACTAGTTCACTCGGTGCTAGGCTAAAGTCCCTTTTGGAAATGCCTTTAAGCCTTTATTAATCATCATAGCTTAGTATAGGCCATAGGAGACTAACCCCGTTTATACAATAATCATTATCTCATTATAAATTGCATGATAACATCCTTTCAATACAACCCTCATATGTGAGATTAACACATTATCATCATCATGTCATAGTAAGGCACATATTGATTCACAATCAACCTTATATCATCAAACCATAATCATAATCTCATAATCCATATGGTCAATACATTTCAATTAGATTCATCATACCATCACCTATCTAATCTAATCACAATCAACACTTTAATTGAATACAATGATCAAGTATAACCCATCACAACTGAAGTAAGGATTCAAGATCATATGTCTTTCCAATTCACCTTCACAAGTGTTCTTCCACGATCTTATCATCAAAAAACTGTATTAATCCATTAGTAGACTTAATAACATGATACAATAGTAATTAACACAATAACTAAGTCAATTGCATTATCACTAACCAATTCAACATCAATTCATAACCTAGGGTTAGGAAAATAGGGTCAATTCATGATCTCTTCAATAGAACAAGGTATAACATACAGAACTATTCTAATTAACAAATAATAAATCATAATACATCCATAATAATCAAAATATATAGAATATTACAATTTGAAACATCAGTTTTGGATCAAGAATGAAACTCATGTTTTTCTAAACTTTTGGAAATCAATTTGAAAGAACCCTTTTGGGAAAGTAGTCCCAATGGTGAAGAGTTCTCATACCTTGTTAATCCCTCAATATTGATGGAGAAAAAGTAGAAATATTGAATCCCTAAGCCCTTTGACATTTGTCTTCAATGAAGTATTCTTTGAGAGGGAAAGTAGAGAGAAGGAAGAGGATTTGAGTTTGGGAATTGAAGTTAGTTGAGTTAGTTTAATTTGGTTTAGGTCTTTATATAGTCCCTTAATTAACTTAATTAAACACCCACTAACCTTTAATTAAACACCTAAGCAACTAAATAATGTAATTGACTTCATTAAAAATTGGATATCAAAACCAAATCTGACCTATGAGACTCCCACCTACGGTCCGTAGGTTAGTCGACTCCAGCCCATTGCCCCCGTACTGCACTTCGTCATCGGCGACAAAGAATTGATTTTTTGACATATCATGAAAGTGGAAAAGTTTTGAACTACGGAGCTATCAAATCTTTGTCGATCAGACGACGACTCGTAGCTTGGGTTCATTGATGCACACTCCCCAGATTTGTAGACTTGGATCAAATACAAGGGTCCTCTCCAAGGACCCTTAGGGTAGTCCTTGGGGTGTCGTACCCAAACGTTTCGACCCTAAACACACTCTAATAAATGTTTAACACCTTTCTACCAAATTTCATTAAATTCCAACTTCTAAAACCCCATGAAACATGCCAAGGCACACTAGCACCTATTTCACTAGTCTTGGGGCGTCATCGACGCTCCTTGACGTTTTGACACTATGCATTATTTTAGGTCTAAAAAAAGTGTTACCAACCTTAGTTCAACACTTTAGGATCTGGATTAGGTCATGAATTTTAGGTTTGTTACATTATCCCCCCTTAGGAATATTCGTCCCCGAATGACACTAAAATCTTTTGTAGGGAAAGAATAGACTCAATACTAGAAGCCAAAAAAACAACATACAATACCAACATGAGTTACAATTAAAATCAACATATCAACATGGCATTTACTCATAGCAACTCAAATATAATTCACCACATATAAGAACTCAACATCAGAACATGAGGAACTACATTCTCAATTACTTCATGAGATCAACACAACAACAAGAGTTACTTATGCCAAAACTTCTTTTGAAACATATTAACATGCTCAATATCTTTCATGAAGGAAACAATACATCAAATACACAGATAAGTGCAATTCAAGGAAAAGAGAATTTTGCATGAAAACTCATTTTAGCATAAACATTGTTTCCATAATTACTCATATATTTGAAAAAATAAGTCAAATTCAAATTTACTCATTATTTTCATTATTAATAAGTACAACTAACCTTAGTTCGGAAAAAGATGAGGATAATGGGACTTCATGTTGACCTCGACCTCCCATGTTGCTCCCTCAACTAGGTGGCTTCTCCATAGAACCTTCACGGAGGCCACCTCTTTGTTCCTCAATTTCTTAACTTGGCGATCTAAAATTTCCATCGGCACCTTTTCATAGTAAAAGCTCTCATCCACACCTAACCCTTCAATAGGAAGTATGCACACGGGATCACCAATGCACCTATAAAGCATGGAAACATGGAATACCGGATGAACCGAAGCTAGTTCACTAGGAAACCTCAACTCGTATGCAACCTTTTCGACACTTTGCGAAACCTCATAGGGACCCACATATCGGGAAATAAAATTCCCCTTTTTTCAAAATATCATCACCCCGTTCATTGGTGAAATCTTCAATTACACTATATCCCCTACTTTGAATTCAAGATCTCTTATACTATTGTCGGCATAGGAGTTTTGCCGACTATAGGCTGTTTTCAACCTATCCCTTATCACACGAACCTTCTTCAAAGCTTCATAGATTTTTTCGGGATCAAGGAGTTAAGACTCTCCAACCTCAAACCACCCTACTGAAGACTTACATCTCTTACCATACAATACTTCAAATGGAGCAATTGAAATACTAGAATGGCAGTTATTATTATAAGAGAACTTAATCAACGGTAGGTGATTGTCCCATTTCCCTTTTAAATCAATCACACAAGCCCTTAATATTATTATAGGGTTTGAATTGTACTCTCCCCTTGACCATTTGTTTGGGGATGAAAAGCGGTGCTAAGCTTCACTTATGTACCCAACCCTTTTTTGAAAGACCTCCAAAAATGAGGCGTAAATTGAGTCCCTCTATCTGATGTGATGGATAATGGAATAAAATGAAAACTCACAATTTCATATATGTAGATCTTTGCATAATCCTCCGCCAAAAAAGTAGACTTAACGGGGTTAAAGTGAGCAGATTTTTTTAATCAATCCACGATAACCCAAATTGAGTCATTATGCCTCAGGATCCCAGGCAACCCAACAACCCAACAAAAAAATCCATATTACTTTCTTCCCACTTCCAAGTAAGAACACTTATTTCTTGGACTAGGACACTAGGCTTTAGATGCTCGGCTTTCACTTCTTGGCAATTTGGACACTTGGATACGAACTCCGCTATGTTCCTTTTTAAACCATCCCACCAATATACTTCTTTAAGGTCACGGTAATACTGACTTATTGCGTCGACTGATCCAACACATAATAATTTTTCACAGCTATAATATGTTTTTGAATTATTAGCTTACTATATATCAGTTGAGTAATCAGATAGAGAACTATCAATCTAGTTTTTGAAAATTGTTTTGACTTTTCAAGTTTGGAGACATTATTCCTTAGCTTTTCAAGATTTGAAGATTTCCAATTCCAAGAAATTAGAAGTGCGTATTGAAGAATATTCATTGTAGACATTTGTGAAGGCAATATCTATTATAGCTAGTTGATGGAAACATCAGCGGGTATTGATTTCTTCGTTTTTACTATGTCTACATAAAAGCCAAATTCTTGGGATGGGATTATGTGATTATGGTTTGATATAACTGGTGGGTATTGCTAATTTATAGTTTATTTGCTTTTTAAATGTTATGAAGTTCAGGAGCTGTGGCTGAATTTAATGTGTTTTAGTTGCAAATAAAATTTAACTTAGTATATTTTGGTTGCTCGAGAGGGAGGTTTGAAACCAAAACTACTGAATCGATGTTCTGTTGGTAGTGGGTTGTCATGGTTTCAGCTCGAGAGAGTGAATCCCATACCCTGTTCCACACATTTTTTCTCGAGGGAGTGAATGGACTAAGGAGATGGTTGCCGGTTATTGGTGTTCGAGAGAAACCAATTTGATTCGGGGTATATTACTCGAGAGATAGTTTACCCCCACTAAGGTCTAGGTTAATCACTTATATGCAATTCCTTACTATTAATTCCAATTACCCGATTGTTTATCTTAGACAACAATCTGATCACATCCTAAGAATCTCGTCTAGATGATTGCATTTTCGTGTGTTTAGTATTTTTGTTGATAATTTACTACAAATCCATCTTTCATAATTAACACTTGTGTCACTCATAATTTGATTTGATTTCATTCGTTAATGTATTTTAGCTATGACTGACTTTAATTTATTTGCATTTGGCTACAAATTCTTAAAACCACTCACGATCCCAATCCTTTGTTGGGTTATATTACTACTCGTGATCGTTAGCCTTTGAACTGGAAGTAATGTGCTGATATGTGAAGTCACATTGGCCTTACACGAATGGTAATGCACATCAATATAATAATCCTTGAGGAACTCCAGCCATATACTGAAGGTTCTTGTAGACTTTGAAAACATCTATGTTAATATCATACAAGTAATGTCTCCAAATCTTAATTGCAAACACCACAACTAAAGAGCTTGAGTTCATGAGTTGGATAGTTCTTCTCTTGCACCTAAGCTATCTAAAATCGTAAAATATAACCTTAACTTGTCGCATCAACACACAACCTAGGCCGACTCTGGATGCATCACAATAGATAGCATAACCGCTTGAACCCTTTAGTTTTGTCAAAACATGAGTTGTACTAAACCTAGTTTTTAGCATTGTGAAGCTCTTCTCACAATCATCTCACCAATGAAACTTAATCTTTTCTGAGTCAAATTACTCAATGGAGAGGTAATGGATGAAAATCCTTCCAGTAATTTCTATAATAACCTGTTAAGCCCAATAAGCTTCTAATATAAATAGGAGTGGTAGGTATGGGTCTCTGTTTCACTATTTCTGTTTTTGTAGAATCCACTCGGATCCCTTTGCTAGACACAATATGACAAAGGAAATCAATCGATTGCAACCAAAACTCACATTTTCTAAACTTATCGAACAACTGGCGATCTTTGTTGGTTTGGAAGACAACCCTGAAATAATTCACATTTTTTCCTCATTCTAAGAGTAAATGATGATATTATCAATAACGACAATTACAAACAAGTCCAAAGATGATTGAACACTTTGTTCATGAAAGATGCAGGAGCATTGGTTATTCCAAATGACATTACAACAAAATTCATATTGACCATACCGAGTTCTTAAGGGTTTTTCCAAGATTTCAGTATCCCTAACTCTATGCTTATTATAACCATACCTGAGGTCTTTCTTTTAAAAATGCCTAGCACCATGAAGTTGTTCAAACAAATAATCAATTGTAGGGATATGATAATTATTTTTTATTGTGAACTTTTTCAAGTGCCTATATTTAATACAACATTGTCAAAAAATTATTTTTCTTCTTCACGAATAACCCTGGTACACTTTATGGGGAAATACAAGGGCTGATGAAGCCCTTATCTAAAATATCTTTCATTTGTTCTTTCTATTTCTTAAACTTAGCTGGAGCAATTCTAGAAGAGGAATGGAAATATTTTAGGTATTTGGAAATATATCTATTCCAAAATTGATTTCCCTTTCGGGAGGAACTCTGGGAAGATCTTTTGGAAACATTTTTGGAATGTAAATAACTACTAGATTTGACTCAAGAGTTGGGGTTTTAGAGCTTCAATCCTCAACCAAAATTAGATGGTAGATATAATCATTAGAAATCATCTTTCTGGCCTTAAGGTAAGAAATGAAATGGCCCATAGCCGCTAAGCTACTACCCGTCCATTCTATGATTGGTTTGTCTGGAAAAAAAATAACAATCCTAGTTCTTAATCAATTGAGGCATAAAATGAATGTAACCAATTCATGCCTAAAATTATATCCAAATCTACAATTTCTAACTCTACTAGATCTGATGAGTAGACTTCCTGAGAGACTTGGACAGGGAAATTTTTGTACACCTGTCAAGATATAACTTGGTCATTGATTTAAGTAGAGAATCAAAAAGGTTTTGAGAGATTTTCTGGAAAAACGTTATTGTTGACTTCTATATAAAGAGTTACAAATGAAAGAGTATCGCCTGGATCTAACAAATGTCATGATCGTATAGTACCCCATAGAAGTAACACAACGTACTTGTCCTCTCGGAGGTCTTATACAAGCCCTTAGCATTCATTCATAACATTTTCACAAAATTAGCAAAAAATTTAAAACTTTTAATAAGATACCACAGGACTAAAACATCATTTCATCTAAAAAAAATGATTGGTACATAGTTAGGACACTATGTCTCGTCTTGCCATCTTAGACATGATTTCAAAAGATTAGGGACCGACCCTTAAAAATACAAAAGAATATTTCTGTACTATTATGTGACCTTATTTCATAATCTTGACATTAAGGTCCTTGAATCATTATGGACAAATTGATCTTGGGAATACTAATCCAAGCTCTTCATTCTAGGAATGATCCTTTAGCCATCACCACCTACACTTTGTGCAAAAAGGTGAAGAAAAATGGCATTAGTACAAGAATGTAGTAAGTAAGAAAACCATGCAAAAAAATTATTTTAAAAAGGACATTTAGTTAGAAACCATGCATCATGTCTTTTAGAGAAATGTCACAAGCATTTGATACAATAAGCACAATATAGTTCAAGAACATCATATAGATATGGAATACCACTCACAACAACACATGAAGCCATTTATCACATTTAAGACACATTCAATAGATCTTATACATTACCTTTTCTTTTTACCATAACTCCTTTACCTAAAACAACCCTTAAGTAATACTTAGTGAAAAGCATGAATAGTGTCAAATTCAACCATTCACACAAAGTATAACCCTAAGGTTACCAAGGTGAACATTCATACAACCTTCATCAATTAAAGAACATGCATTAATAAGGACACAAGCTTATCATAGACATAACCTTCACATAAGAGCCATCTTCTAAGACAACCCCAAGTCACACTACTGCAATGTGCAAGTAACATCCCATAATACTATTCACACCAAGCAATCCCATGATGTCAGCCTATACTAGGCACATCACATTCGATAAGATATAACACCCTTATACTTAATAGACCATCATATAAGAACTCATGAATTTATTACATAATAGTCATAATCCATTTAGTCTTTATGCAAATATCAAGACAACATGCAAGTCCATCCTATAAATATCACCATAATGAGACCAGAGTAAATATTGCATATTTAGAGTCCAATCCATGAAGGCATCACAAGACCATTACTCATACACCCAATCTAAGTCTACTAGTGCAATGTATATGTAAGTCCCCATAACCCCACACTTACCAAGTAAACTAACAATGAGATCACAAGCATTGTCATTTACTTCATACATCATCATGAAAAGTATAGCCAACAACATGTATACTAAATAAGACCTTCATAATGTAGACCCAACGAGGCCAACAATATGAATATCATTATAACAAGTATTTTAACACCATAATGTCATGCATAATATATATATATATATATATATATATATATATATATATATATATATATATATATATATATATATATATATATATATCCATAAAGAACTCGCCCAAGAATTCCATTCAAGACCTACTTTTTTCAATATATAGGTAAATTCATGTTCCCTTACCCACACTAAATAATATCTCTTAGGTAGTCCTAGTAAGTCTTTATCTTCTTACTTCTATTGTTAATTTTACATTCGAGAAACTTCGCCATAACAGACATAGACCATGCGAGCTAACATGGAACTCCGTGTCAACCCCTCACCGAAAGTAGGTTGTCCTTTTTGAAAAGGTAGGGCATATACATCATAATATCATCTTGGTGGATCCACTAGCTCAGATTCTTATGGGGGCACATATTTAACGAACTTGGACGTTGTTACTAAAACCCTCTTTATGCTAATTCAGATTTTAGTTTCCACCTTATCATATGAAATAGTGTGAACCTCCCTTCTTTTGTGATGGAACACCTCTCAATGTCAAGTTCACTCGGTGGTAAGCTAAATTCCCTTTTTGAAGGACCTTAAAGTCTTTCTTAAATATTAGTTAATAAAATAGGCCTTAGGGGATTAACCCCATATATAACATGTACATAGCTCATAGATTATATGATGAAAATTTGGTTTCATCAAAACCAACATCAAGTGAGAATTTCCTTTCACATAATCATAAAATTCATCACATAGTCTATTTTAGAGTACAGGTTCGGAAACCTTTCAAGAGACTCTCATTCACTAGATTATTATTAACATCGTTCATTCATATATTCATGTGTGTGTATATATATGACAAATCTTTTCACATAAACACGTTTAGACAACACATGTTCATATTTCATTACTCATATATTGTTCATGTATAATATATAAAGGAGCATATGCGAATTATCCTTTCAATTGACAGAATAAATGTAAGACCCCCAAAATGAGTTAGTGTGTCTAGAGCCTAACATATTCGTCATAAGGGTCTAAGGTTATAATTTTTTTTATAATATGTTATTGAGGAAGTGCGTAAAGTTTGAGGTGATTTGGAATTCAAACGTCAAGGGACTCCCAAGACGTTCGATGACTAGTCCACCTATGTGCCTCATGTTTCTACACTTGCTTATATTTGTATGACATGAAATTATGAAGTATTAAAATGAGTTATATGATGTTTATAGGAAGTATATGGAGTTTCATAAAGTTTGGAGGTCAAACGACCAAGAAAGTCTAAGACGTTCAAAAGATAGTCCTTGAGACATACATGTGTGTGTCTTAATGGGGCCTAGTATGTTTGGACGTGTTACATGTAATTGTTTTGGGTGAAACTGATGTGGAAGGTCCTTGACTTGTTAATGTTCATATTTACGTTGGACATGCCAAGGTAAGACTTCCCAAGGGACCTGCAAAAGGACTAACAAGAAGGACCCAAAGCATGTCGAGACACTGTCATGGCAGTGTCAATGAATGAGCCGAACGATGCCTCGTTGGTGGACTGACGCCCCGTCAATGGGGAGGCGTCGATGGGAACTTAGCCTGGAGAAATATTGGCCACATGAAAGCCTCATACCCAAACGACGGTGGCACATGACGGTCCGTCGATAGACTAACGCCCCGTCGTTTGATCCGTCGAAGCAGGCCTTCAGTGACTGCCATTCACGCTGCCTATTATTGTGGTGAATGGGAAATTCACCCCACGTGATAAACTGACCCCAGGCGGTTTATTTACCTATTTTTAAGTATATATATATGATATAAAATGTGATAGCCTTTACCCGTCCTCAAATAAAAAAAACAAAATCCCTATCCAAAAATATCCTCCCTAGAAACCTCTATTGAAGGTAAAGCTCAATAACACCTTGGAGATTTAATTCCTATGGGTTCTTCATCAAGTTTATAGGTTTTCATCTAGATAAAGGTATGGTGATCCTTCATCTCTAAGTAACCTTTTACTTGGAGAGTTAATCTCAATGTTTTTAAAGAAGTTTCATGATCAAATTTGTTCTTCTTCAATCTAGCCATGGGTTCTTTGGAAAAACGTTTTTAATGGCTTAATCATGATGAATTGATGATAAGGTATTGGTTTTACCGTGATTTTCAATCCAATTGGCTTACGAACCCATGTTTCGTCCAAAGCTCGATTTAGCCCTCGCTTGGGCATTGTGATCATGACTTGTTATTGATTGAATTGTGATTCTATTAAGTTGAATTTATTATATATGCTGTTATTTACGTGTATTGATTATGAATTAATGATGAAGGATCCATGTGGATCAATATATGAAGATTTGAAAATGACTAGCCTATGTCTTCTATGAGTTTACAGAGATCTCGATTATAGAACAATTGTTTATGATTTCGATTATGCAAAGATCATTGTAGTTAATGTCTTACTGTTAATACTATGGATGAATTGTGGTTTTAAATCCTTGATGATCAAATCAAAGGAAAGTTGATAAGGATTAATCTACATGTTTTAGCCTAAAGGTTTATAATGCTATGAACATAATGTGATCTTAATTTAGTGTAGATGAAGCATGGTTTAGTCTTTATTGTTATGTATTTAGCTACTTCCCTAGGTTGGTATTATTGGTATATTATGAATATTAATTATGGTAATCAAAGTAAAGAATATTAGTACGTGATCTTTGACTCTCTACTTTCTAGTATATATGTGATGCCTTGTATTATGTTATAGTATGGTCTTGTAGAGACTTGTACATGGTTTCTTTCATGATTAAATGTGTATTTAGATACTTACCTATAATGTATTAATGATGAAAAAGGTGTATGGATCAATGATGATCAAAGGTTGATGAACTGGTAAGAATGACTCTTCCTCTCTACTTTTCTTATAATGTTGATTATTGATGAAGCCTTGTATGGCATTGCGTGGTATGGTCCACTTATGGTGGCGGTGTTTACTTTATAGTCAATATAAATGTTTTGACCATGACCTTGAAGGAAAATTGATAAATTTATGAGTGTGTGGTTATGATGATCACACTATGTGCCACTTGTGCCTAGTATTCCATTCTAGTTATGAATCTATGTTATGTTGCTACTGTTATGAGCATAAAAATGGTTATATTACGATCATGTGTAGGTGCTTCAATTAATAAAGTGTTAAGTATTGATCACCCCTACCCATATATCCCTATGTGAATGTGTGAATAGCTAAAGTTAGGAGTCTTGATTGTATTGTGAAGATTGTCTTGCCTCCTATGCTAAGTTGCGTTGTGTGGTTTATGCTTTAAGGTGCATTGTGGTCCTAAGAGGGTGGATACATCAAGGTGTTATTGATATCCATTATGTGATCATATTGACCAATGTACACACACCATCACTCTACATGCATGCTTACAATGTAGTAAAGGTTCATAGTGTCTAATGAAAGGTTGTACTCACATTCACTAGTGTTAACTACAATGCATGTTAAGTTTATGTCTATGAAAGTATGATATGTGTTTCCTTAACTAGGATCTTGATAGGTGTACTAGTATGTGCAAGGGTTTGGGACCTTGCCTATGCATTGCACATATGTGCCTTGATAGAATAGTTCCTAGGTTTGGTTCTCTATATGCATGCATATGAATGTATGGTCATGTGTGGTCTTAATGTGTTTGTGTGAAAGGAATGCTCACATATATGTATACACACACACAAATGAATGACGGTCTAGTCAATAGAGGGTCCTTGAAAGGTGTGCTCCAGTATATCCTTAACTAGATAGTGCTAACACATATGCTATGTCCATGTGAAATGGTTTCTCACATGATTTAGGTTGATGAACTCTCATCTATGACCTATGAGCTAAGCATATGAGGGTATGACTATCCTAAGCCTATGTTTTATAAAGAAATGATAATGAAGGATTTTCAATAAAGGGAACTTAGATTAGCACTGAGTGAACTTGTAAATGAGGGGGTGGCACTTTCCTAAAGAGGGAAGGCTAAAGGGTCCACTAACGGTCCTCACACGGTGGATAGCCTCACTACCCAAAAAAGGTGTAGAGAGATGTTTCCATGACAGCCCCCAAGTTACATAAACTATGCTTGCCACATAGGAGGTAGCAATGTGATATCAACTAAAGTGCTAGCATATGTTAATGTTCTACCTTGGCTAGGTAAGAACACCGTCCATTGGTTTAAGTCTCTACAACACCAAATTCCATGTTTAGCACCCATGGTCTTAGTGTCGGTTAATGTTATAGTTTCCCTAAAGTAAAATGGACAATGGAAGTAAATGACTAAAGACCCTAATGCATGTGCATATGTTATGGTTCTCTTGCAAGACATTGTTTTAGTGTCTGAATGATGTGATGATATGAATAATGGTGGTCTTATTGACTATATGACGAACGTCTTGATTGACATTAATGAAGTTGCCTTCACTTACTTGTTGGTGTATGAAATAGAGTGTTAAGGCTTGTGATCTCTTGATAGATTTGCTAAGTATGTTTGAGGTTATAGGGCTTCACATGTACATTGCACTAGTAGACTTAGATTGGGGTGATGAGTAAGGCCTTATGATGATTTATGTAAGGTGAAGTGAATAGATGTGCAAGTTCATGTAACGTACTGTAAATCCAATAGATTCTTGATTTAAATGTGTCTATGATGTAATACGCTTCTATAATGGTATGTGTTGGATTATGTAGATTGTATGTATGCTTTCTTTGTGGCCCTAAGATGATGCATTGCACCATGTATCACTAGAGGGTTACCTGGGAGGATAATGAGTAAAAGAAAAGATAGCTCACTCTAAAGGAGAAAATAGCTCACGGTAATGTGATTATAAAAATGCCTAAAATTTTATATGTGATCTTATATGATGTTTGGCCTTTCAATTTGTTATATGAAGTATGTGAATGATATTAATGCTATTGTATAAAGGTTTTATGAAGATTTACACAAAAAGGAATGAAGTATGATTTCAAGAAAATGTCCCTTTTAAATGCATGTTTTTGCATGGTTGCCATACTTAATGCATTATTGTACTAACACCATTCTTCTATACTTTTTAAACAAAGTGTAGGTTATGGATGGATTAAAGGATGTCTCTATAATTGAGAAACTTGATATGTGATTCCCATGCTCAAGGAAAGGAATCCTTAATTCCAAGGATGTCCTGATGATTAGTCTACTGTAAAGTGTATAAAGTAATACATATGTATTATGTTATAAGGGCAGTATCCCTATTGTACTCTTATGACGTTGTGTCTAGGCTAGCAAAGAGACTTAAGGACTAAGTATGTAATATGATATTTTATAAATATTAAGTTAAGTTTCTAGCATACGATGTGGTATGAAAAGTTTTATGTTTTCTGCTAAATTTACTATGACAATGTGATGAATGATAACTATGGACTTGTATAAGACCTCCTAGAGGTCAAGTATGCCATGTTACTTCTAGGGGGTGCTCCCCGTATGGTACAATAAAAATATCATACTCGTAATTATGCATGGAGTGTGTTTGTACATATTAGTCCTCATGATCACATAATAGCAACAACATTGTTATTGAGGAAACCACCCTTCAAAGGATCAGAACACAGTACAATATCCCCAAGTCATGAACAACTCATATATAGAGTATTTAGGGATTATAGACCACACATCCACATTTAATCATAAGAGACAAGAGCATGTTCAAAATTCGAATTAACACTCCTAACATTAATAAAGTATCACACATAGGGGGTTATATAGGTAGGGGTCATTCTACAATAGTACTTATCACAATCAAGAATATAGACCATACCTTACCCTAACATCCTTAAACACATTATACTTCACACTATCAAAAATACCTAAATCATGATACTAACATTGAGAACTATACACATAACCTTCATGGCACACCTTCATAGTCATGATCATCATAATAACGATTCACATTAAATTTTTTTCCCTCAAGGCCATGATAACAATCTTTATAGATAGACAAGAAGTAACCACCGCCGCCATTAGTAGACCAAGCGATACAACGTCAATTCACATACAATAGACTAAAAGTTAGGTTAACTTAGCAATTCTCCAAGCCATGATCAATAATAGATCAATAATGACCAATTTATAATCAATAGCTAAATATACTAATAGCATTCAACAATACATCACAATCTAAGCATAGTTTCATTAACATCCAATCAAGATCACAAAACCCACTTTATAGGCTAAATTGAGAGATTAGGGAGATCATGTGTTCTTAAGTTAATTATATCAAAAATCATCATAAAACCTTGATCAAACATTAATTCATAATTAAAATGTATTTGAGAACCTTTTGACTATGAATCCATGTTTAAATTGGAAAATGGGAAATTTGATCATAGAAACTCTTTGGAAAATCATTGATAGAACTCCTAGAATGAAAGGTTATCCAAGGATCAAGAGTTACAATACCTTATTGATTTAAGACCCATGAAATTGGAGAAGAAATCAGTTGAAAAACCATCTTCTCGCTTGAGCTAGATCTTGGCCTTCAATGAAGTTTTGATAGAATTTTGGAAGAGAAGAGGGTTTGGGATTTTGTATTTCTCATTCGGTATTTGTGTTTTGACTTAAGAATGGGAGTAATAAATGATTTTAATACCTTTTATAACCAACCCCCAAAATACCAAAAACATCCCCATACTTATTTGGACTTTTAGAAATGTCCAACTTGACATTTAATTAACGCGGCCAAATCTTGGGCAAGGCTGGTCGTCGCGGGGCCACCTCCCATATTTATTTTTCGAAAGCATTTTGAGGAAGAATGGTTCGTGATGGCCCCTCATCGAAGGCCAATTTTTTTCCTTTAAGTTAAAAGTGCGCGACGCGCCATTGATTCCATAAACATGTGCCAAGAAACTTTCTTGGCTAACGTTTGGTCCTCCTCAATGACCCATAGGATGGTCCTCGGGGAGTCGTACCGAAATATGTTGACCCTAAACATGTTTATTAAGACACTAGTGTAATGTCCACTGTTTTTAAACTCCAAACAACACATAAAAACATGGCAAACATACTAGGACACACAATCACGAAAAAGACTACTTTCCGGACGTCTTGGTCGTCCTTTGACGCTTGATCTCAAACCTCGTTAAACCAACTATTACAAGTTATTTACAACCTTATAAAAAAGTTATTAACTCATAAAACTCATGTGAGGCTCTAGTTCTTCCTATTTAATTTTGAGTGGTGCAACAACATAGGGTAAAACAGCTACGTTAAAAATTCTTAACGTACTAGTGACCACCTTAGGAGAATCTTCCTGATCCAGGTGATCTTAAAGAGAATAAAGCATTTTCTGGCGCTAACCGCCACCCGTAGAAGATAAGTTACCCTGATGAATCAAGCAACTTGTTGGTGCTGCTGAAGTTGTTTATCTAACTATTATTATTGCCCCCTTGACCCTATTTAGAAGAAGGAAAATCTCTTAATATGTGATAACACTTACCACACCCAAACCATCCTTCCTTTCCTGTAATACACTCACCCAGATGGTTCTTACCACGCATTGGACAACTTGGGTAAATTCTGGGTCCTCAAAAACTCCCTTAAGACTTACAGCCTAATGCCTACCTTTCTTATCATGTTGGTGAATACCTTTATGAAGAATTGATTAAGTACTTATCAGAATTGGGAGTTACTTCAAATATTCTGCCCGAGTAACAACATAAAATAATTTTGTGGTAGAGTGAAGAAATAGAATTGTATTAGATTTGCCTTTTTCCTTCATGGATATGCCTTAGAGACTGTAAATAACATTCTATATTTGGTTCATTCTTAAATTGTTCTTTTAACTCAACCAAAATTGTAGAATGGGTGCAAGACTAGTATACGCCATGTTCGAGCTGTGGATGTCCAACACACGCTCTAAAAGAGAAAACAAATAAGTTTGAATCAAGGATAAAAGTGTCCATTTAAAATGGATATCCAAGAGGAATTAAATGAGGTTTATTTATTGTCCTAAAAACAAAAGATAATTATTTTAACAAATGCCAGGTTTTTATAGCATGACTATTGAATTAACTATTGTCCTAGAAGTACCTCATGTTATATGAATTAAGAAAAGAAATAAATACTAATGAAACATGAACATAACATCCTAAAATATTTTTGTACATACCATTGAATCCTCGTAGTGGTTGACATATCAATCGGCAAGAGGTTGATCAAGAACGAACTTAAGACAACGCACTACCATATTGTAGTCAGAGTAATGTCGTGCAACCTAAAATAATGGAGGGAGTAGTTTCGGATGTTCAAAATATAGATCTGTCACACCTGAATTCTGGAATCCGAATATAACTGGCGTCGTTAACCTCTCAGAGTTCGCAGACAAACCTCTTCTTAGCTTTCATCACAATAATACAGTTAAATTTGCGGAAAATTTAAAACTTTTTTAATTATTTATTGAATTATACATAGACTTCATATATATATTGCATAAGAGTGATATTTAATGAGCTCAGACTAAATTAACCATCTATTAAAGATTAAACAATCGAAATAGAAAATTATAATAATAATAATATTTTGCCAATCGGCCTAATTAAAATGCTTGAACAAATGTTTGAAATGAAACGCTAGGGACTATCTCCACTAGCTAAGTCTAATGTACTAAGGGTAGAATCATAAACGTAGCATCCTCGAACTAAAGAGGACCTACCAAAGTCTGGAGATCGCTAATCTAAACCGCTTCGTCGAATCTTTAATCTTTTCTCGGACCTGCGCCTATAAAAATAGTAATAATATATGGGGTTAGTACACACTTGTACTAAGTATGGGTGTATGAACTTAAACACATAAGCACTACACATGATCAAGGAATGTTCTTCCTAAAGCAACATGTCATTTCTGCAAAAGTTAAGTCACTTTACTTTCTTAAATCGTTACTTATGATTCACGCTATGAATATGAAATGTTATCATGCAATTAAGGAACACAACTCATTTTCTATATGAACATAAGACTTTGGAATCACGAACATAATTTTAGAACAACTTAAACGAAACTTTATAATTTTGCTCCCCTAGGCCGAGAGCTCCTATTTCCAGACTTAGTTTTTTTCAGTCTTTTCTTCTTGTTGTTGTGTAGTTCAATGATATCTTTTTGATCCTATGTTTTATTTACAACTGTAATGATTCATTTTGTGTATTTATTGCAGGTACATTCTTAAACAAGCTTGGATTTTATTATACATACTTGTGTATATATAGAAATTGGCTAACGCCCTTAAGACAATATTCAATAATATGTCTAATATTTCTCAATATTGGGCATTGGGATGCCTATGTACTCCAATACACATTCTTAAAAACCTAATAGGCTCTTTACTAGACATGTACATTTTTCTAGAATGTTACATATCCCCCCCTTAGGAACATTCGTCCCCGAATGACACTACACATCATTTTAAATCAAAGAGGGTATTTTCGAAAAACACACTAACATACTTGAAACTTTATCTTTCTGAATATCTAATTCACAAGTTACTCTTGATGATGCACATTACTCTAAGCTTATCTGAAGCTTCATATTTGGGATTGAGGAACTTCCTTCTCAATCATACTTTAACTTAATGCACATCACACTCATGCAACACATAAATAACGTAAAAGCTATACAAAAACAGCAACATGAATACATGTATAAACTCATATTAACTCATATAGTGCAAGTATAAAACACACAGTCATGGACTTAAGACACCAAAACCACCTAATGCACTAAACTTTAGAGTTTCATAAACATAATTAGACTTAGGAAGACTATATCTAACCGTAAGAACTAAATAAGTGAGGGTAACGGGATCTCATATTAGCCTCGGCCTCCCATGTTTCTCCCTCAACAAGGTGGTTTTTCCATAACACTTTCACGGTGAGAACCTCTTTGTTCCTCAGTCGCTTCACTTGACGATACAAAATTGCAATGGGAACCTCTTCATAAGAAAGGTTATCATCAATTCCTAACCCCTCGATGGGTAGAATGGATGCTGGATCTCCTAGACACTTCTTAAGCATCAAAACGTGAAACACTGGATGAACAGAAGCCAAGTCATTCGGTAACTTTAGTTCGTAAGCAACATTTCCTACTCGCTGTAAGATCTCATACGGACTTATATACCTCAGAATCAACTTCCCTTTCTTACCAAACCTCATCACCCCTTTCATGGGTGATATCTTTAGGTATACTTGATCACCTACTTCAAATTCAAGAGCTCTCTTTCGGTTATCAGTATATAATTTTTGACGACTGTAAGCAGTATCCAATCTATCCCTGATTATTCTCACATATTCCAAAGCCTCATGTACGATCTCGGGGCCAAGGATGGCAGTTTCTCCCACTTCAAACCATCCAACTGGGGACCAAAATCTCTTACCATACAGTTCTTCAAAAGATGCCATTCCAATACTGGAATGGTAGTTATTATTATAGTGATCATCCCAACTCCCCTTGAAGTCAATAAGATAGGCTCTCAACATGTCTTCAAGGGTATGAATGGTACGTTCTGCTTGCCCATCCGTTTGAGGGTGAAAAGCAGTGCTAAGTTTTTCTTGCGTACCCAAACTTTTTTTAAAAGATCTCCAAAACTAAGAAGTGAATTGGGCTCCCCTATCCGAAATGATAGATAAAGGAATCCCATGCCACCTCATGATCTCATCAATGTATAGCTTGGTATAGTCTTCGGCTCGGTAAATAGACTTCACATGAATGAAGTGAGCAAACTTAGTCATTCTATCAACAATGACCCAAATGGAATTATGCAATTTTCTGGTCCTCGGCAGACCAACCACGAAGTCCATATTAATAGCCTCCCACTTCCACGTTAGAATCTCAATCGATTGAGTAAGAACCCTAGGCTTAAGGTGTTCGGCCTTAACCTGTTGGCAATTGGGACATTCTTCCACAAACTTAGAGATGTCTCGCTTCATACCTTCCCACCAATAAATTTCCTTCAGATCATTATACATCTTGGTGGAACCTAGATGAATGGAATACTTAGAGCCATGAGCCTCTATAATAATATTAGGCATCAATTCATCAATATTTGGTACGCACAATCTTCCTTGGTACCTAAGCACACCATCCCCCCCTAGGGAGAATGATTCATTCAACTTACCCAACACTGAATATTTCAACTCCATGAGTACTGGGTCGAGATGCTTCTTGTCTTTAACATCTTCAAAAATGAGGATTCGGAACTTGAGTGGACCGTAACTCCCCTATTTGGTGCATATACCAGCCGTACACCTAGCCTAGCCAATCGGTGTACTTCTTTAACCAACACTTTCTTCTCATCATCGATATGTGACACGCTGCTCATGCTCAATCGGCATAACACATCGGCCACTACGTTGGCCTTATCCAGATGATAGTGGACACTCATGTCATAATCCTTTAGTAACTCTAGCCATCTTCTCTAAAAAAAATTCAATTCTCTTTGTGTAAAAACATATTGAAGACGTTTATTGTCAATAAATACATCAACATGTACACCATATAAGAAATGTCTCCAAAGCTTCAATGCAAACACCACAGCGGCTAAATCAAGATCATGAGTATGGTAATTCTTCTCGTGGATTTTCAATTGTCTTGATGCATATGAAATTACCTTACCATATTTCATAAGAACACATCCCAAACCTACTCGGGAAGCATCACAATACACCACGTACCCTTCACCACTTCTCGGTAATGTGAGGATTGGGGCCGAAGTGTGTCGGTCTTTGAGCTCTTGAAAACTCTTTTCACACTTTTCTGACCACTCAAACTTCACCTTCTTCTTTGTTAAAGCGGTCAATGGAGCAACAATTGTGGAAAAGCCCTCCAAAAACCTGCGATAATAATTAGCCAAACCTAAGAAACTTCGAATATTGGTAGGAGTAAGGGGCCTCAGCCAATTCTTTACCGCCCAATCATTTTTGGATCAACCTCAACACACTTATCGGTCGCAACATGACCAAGGAAGGTCACTGATCTCAACCAAAACACACATTTGCTAAACTTTACATACAACTGATGTTCTCCGAGTACTTGCAATATCATTCTCAAATGTTGTTCAGTTCTTTTCTGGACTTAGAGTACATGAGGATGTCATCTATGAATACTATGATAAAAGAATCAAGATATTCACGGAGGACTCTATTCATAAGGTCCATAAACACTGCTGGTGCGTTAGTGCGACCAAATGTCATGACAAAAAACTCATAATGGCCATACCTAGTATAGAAGGTAGTCTTAGGAACGT
Organism: Solanum sitiens; assembly: GCA_016801875.1. Lineage (NCBI taxonomy): Eukaryota > Viridiplantae > Streptophyta > Magnoliopsida > Solanales > Solanaceae > Solanum > Solanum sitiens. Next base: position 1,482,706 of record JABWTJ010000149.1, read on the forward strand.
CCTCTTGTCTCACCCTAAGTTGGTGATAACCCGACTGAAGATCTATTTTGGAAAAGAAACTTGAACCTTGAAGTTGATCAAAAAGATCATCGATTCTGGGAAGAGGATATTTGTTCTTTATAGTGACTTTGTTGAGTTGCCGATAATCGATACACATTCTAAGAGTTCCATCCTTTTTCTTAACGAACAACACTGGAGCGCCCCATGGGGATATGCTCGGCTGGATGAAGCCCTTATCAAGTAAATCTTTTAACTGCAACTTCAACTCTTTGATTTCCGCTGGAGCCATTCGATAAGGCAGAATGGAAATCGGTTTGGTGTTGGGATCTAAGTCAACACTGAAATCAATTTCACGTTCTTGAGGGATCCCTAGTAAATCCTTCGAAAAGACATCTTGAAACTCATTTACTACGGACACAGAGTCTATGGAAGGGACTTCTTGTTCTAAGTATTTAACTCTAACTAAGTGGCATAAGTATCCATTAGATAACATCTTATTGGCTTTAAGATTGGACACTATTTGGCCTATTGGATTTGAACCACGCCCTTCCCATTTTAACTCCAACTCATTTGGAAACTGAAAACTTACTACCCTGTTTTGACAGTTTATGGTAGCATAGCATTTATAAAGCCAATCCATACCCAAAATTATATCAAAATCAAGAATGGTTAATTCTATTAGGTCAGCATGAGTAACTTAATTGAGAACAGTTATTGGGCAATATCTATATACCCTTTCGGCCCTAATGCAGTCTCCAATAGGAGTACTAACTAGAAATGGTTCATGCAAAATGTCAGGAAACAAGTGAAATTTACAAGCTACTAAAGGAGTAACAAAAGACAAGGCAGATCCTGGATCTAATAATGCATAAACAGGAAAAGAAAAGACAAGCAAGTTACCAGTAACCACATCCGTGGACTTCTCTTGCTCCTCTCTTCCTTTCAATGCGTAGAACCAGTTTCTCATGGGAGGATCGTCTACAGCAGTGGGATTAGGCCGAGGCTGAGTATCTGCCTTGGCCTGATTCTTCGCATTTGGGCAGTCCCTAACCACGTGTCCACTCTTACCGCACCCATAGAATCCATTAAAACCTACCATGCACTCACCCCCATGCACACGGCGACACTTACCACACGTCTTTCGGTCACGCTGGACAGTTTTATCATTGCCCTTCTTGTCATTAGTGTTCTTCGAAGGAGTAAGATTGCAAGAGTGGTTGTGCCCCTTCTTGAACTTGGGCCTATCCCGAACTCCAAACGAATTCTTACCATTGCTCGAACCGGACTGATCCGAGGGCCTAGATTTCTTGCTCTCTCGGCTTCTATTTCTCCGACAACTCTCTTGAACTTGTTGTGCATGGAACATAAACCTACCAAGGTCCATGTTATCATGCAACATTGCTGCCCGACATTCCACTTCTAAATCCTCCGACACACCAATCACAAACCTGCTCATCTCATACCTGCTATTGGACACAAGATAAGAAGCATATTTGGAAATCTTAACAAACATCAAGGAGTATTCCCTGACTGGCATACCTCCTTGTCGTAAGTTAATAAATTCCTCAATCTTAGCCTCTCCCTGCTCTCAGGGAAAGAACCTCTCCAGGAATGCAGTCTTGAGAATGTCCCAAGTGATGGGGACTTCTCCTGGTGCTCGACCATCTCCCCATATCCTGTGCCACACCTGAGCCACATCTTTGAGTTGGTAGGTAACCAACTCAGCCTTTTCCTCTTCACTAACACCCATAGCGCAGAGAATCTTATGAAACTCATCCACAAAATCTTGGGAATCCTCATTGGTCTTGGAGTCGTAGTAGATTGGAGGATTTATTATGGTAAGATCCATCAACCTACTAACCATGGTGCTAGCATGCGGGTTCTCCCTGGGAGCACCCTCTCTAGTGGCTTGGGCCGTGATAGCCTGTGTCTGCACAGTGATGGCTTAGGCTATCTGAAATAGTGCCGCCCTCACTTCTCCATCCGTCATCGCAACTGGGTTGACAGACAATTGAACTTCAGCAGCTGGGGCTTGAGGAGGAGCTTAGTTGCCTTCAGCAGCTGCTTCTTCAACTCTTCTGCCTGGGTTTCTTCTTTTGTTCATTTTCTATATGTACACACAAAAAGGAAGTTAATTACTAGACTGACACAAAATGTCAAAGCTCTAGACCGCACGATAAAGAGTAGATTAAGGCAAAATTCCTAACATCACAAATTCTCTAAGTCATGATTGTGGTGTACTTCACAACCATAAGTTAGAAACTATGCAATGTGGTTGTGTTGAGCCTTAGTTGCTAGGTAACTTAACATCATTCTCTGATACCAAGTTTGTCACACCTGTATTCTGGAATACGAATATAACCGGCGTTGTTAACCTCTCAGAGGTCGCAGACAAGCCTCTTCTTATCTTTCATCACAATCATACAGTTAAATTTGCGGAAAATTTAAAACTTTTTAATTACTTATTGAAGTATACATAGACTTCATATATATACTGCATAAGAGTGATATTTTAATGAGCTCCGACTAAATCAACCATCTATTAAAGATTAAACAATCTAAATAGAAAATCATATTAATAATAATAGTTTGCCAATCAGCCTTATTACAATGCTTGAACAAATGTTTGAAATGAAACTCTAGGAACTATCTCCACTAGCTAAGTCTAATGTACTAAGGCTAGAATCATAAACGTAGGATCCTCGAACTCAAGAGGACCTACCAAAGTCTGGAGATCGCTAATCCAAACCGCTTCGTCGAAACATCAATCTTCTCTCAGACCTGCACCTATAAAAATAGTAATAATATATGGGGTTAGTACACACTTGTACTAAGTATGGGTGTATTCACATAAACACATAAGGACTATGCATGATCAAGGAAATCTCTTCCTAAAGAAACATGCCGTTTCTGGAAAAATAAGTCACTTTACTTTGTTAAATCGTTACTTATGATTCATGCTATGAATATGACATGTTCTCATGCAATTAAGTCACACAACTCATTTTCTATATGAACATAAGACCTTGGAATCATGAACAAAATTTTAGAACAACTTAAACGAAACTTTATAATTTTGCTCCCCTAGGCCGAGAGCTCCTATTTCCAAACTTTGTTTATTTTTCAGTCTTTTCTTCTTCTTGTTGTCTAGTTAAACGATCTCCTTTGATCCTATGTTTTACTTACAAGTGCACTAATTCATTGTAGTCCCATACCTACAATAAATCAAGTGAGTAGTTCACAAGACTAAGGAAATGATTTGGCTACCTTGCTTACAAGTTAAATATTTCATTTTAAATTGGGCATGAATGTATTTATAAGCCAAGCTTTATTAGCTATGCCCATTAATTGGTTGTTTACCTAATATACAATCTTTGAGGCATATATACATACTCCAATATTGGCATAAACCACTAACTTGTTAAAACTTCATTCTTATCAATATTAATGATTGACATTCTTAAGCTCTTGCTTTACTTAGTTCACTATGAACTTACGTTTCTACTTCTTTGCTCTGTCGTTCACTTTGAACATGCAACTTTATTCTTTCTTACTCTCTTAAAGAATTCTTTAGCATTAACGGAAGTAGATCATGCAAGCTAACATGAAATCCAGTGTCTCCTTTACACCGAAAAGGGGTGGTTCACCGGTTAAGGTGAACCAAGTTCTGTGTCTACCCCACACTGAAAAGAAGGGTTCACCGGCTAAAGTGAAACCAAGTCAGTGTCTTCCCCACACCGAAAAGAGGGGTTCATGACTATAGTGAACCGAATACTTTCCTGATATTTAACCGATATAGATCATGTGAGCTAAACATGAAATCTGGTGTCTTCCCCACACCGAAAAGAGGTAGAATCACCGGCCAAAGTGAAACCTACTGCCTAGCATTCTTAGGTGGAGGCATCCACTAGCTAGTACCCCTATGCTGACAAACATAGTTCGAAGACTAGGAGATATACGGAGACCCTAGTCCACCTGGGTGGTGATCTCGTCTCATGAGCGTTATATGTGCTGGCACAAGCTCATTGCTAGTCTATCGGTGCTAAGCTCAGATCTATTTTACTTTATTATCTTTTAGAGTTGACTCAAATATTATGCAATCTTGCTTTTAGTTATGAGATTTACTTAACTCTATGGATAACTAGTCATCCATTTCTTTACTTGATGAATATGAACTTAAGTCTTGCATTATCATCATGGTGCGAGTGAGACTTATCTCATGGATTCTAGCACCCTCTTATGTGAGTATTTTTGACATAATTGATTAAGTGTATTTCAGACTTGTCTCACTTCTTTTAACACTCTATATTAGGTCGATTTCATAACTTAAGCTTTTAGTTATTTTGTTACTCACCTTAACTTGTAAAACGTTAATTGATTGGCTTGTACGATTCATTATGAAAGTTATAACTACTTATATAATCTATTACGTTCACAAGTTTATATGGATAGGGCATGCTGGGAGTAGTCCCATTGATTGGCATACCCTATGCTATGAGTTCATTGATGTAGAGATTAGTATGACTTTACATGATTTGGAAGTAATATGATTGGACATAGTTTTGTTAGCCAATTTGTTGGCATAAATCACAATTTCACTATATACTTGTCATAATATTATCACTAGCCAATTCAATTACTTCATAAATACATTATAGTAATCTAACATGTTAACAAGACAACCTTTAACCTTTGATTAGCCTATGAAACAATTCAATGAACAACTTATAACAAGTTTATCTTCTCGAACACAAGTAGGCATTACAACATTTAACGCTCATGTAAATAATACCCTAAGTATGCGGATCTAACATGTAGGTTTTAATTCGAAATATAAATCACTAAAATATACACATAATAATCAGTTAACACCACATACAAACAACATGCATCGAGATTTACATTATACAAACTACAAGAATCGGAAATCGAGAGAACTAGGGAGATGAACATGTGATTCGTTGGGAACAACCCTAGTTGCGATATTCTTGAAGTAAAAACGTTTGAAAATCCTCCTGGAGAAAGAATTCCAGGAGAGAAAACCCATACCTTATTGTATAATTAAATCTACGAAGATCACCTTGCACTTTGCACGAAAACCTTGAAGAATGCTTGCTATCGTCTAGGGTTCTCTTACGTTCTTCACTTGTTTTTTAGTTGTAGCGTTTTTGATGAATAACGTGAGTCTAAATCCTTAAGAACTGAATTTTAAATAATTCAACTTAGACTATATAACTTAACTAATTACCAAAATGCCCCTCCTAAATTGACTAGAATTATAAGAACACTTGACTTAACCAAAATATGGAAATTGCTTAGTGGTTTCGGTTTTGACCAATTAAATTAATTAATTAAGTTGCTAAATTAATTAATTTAGTAACCTAGGGTAATTACTAAAGTTCCCTTAAGTTGTTAGGACCATAACCAACCCTTTGGACCATCCTAGGTTAGGTACTAGGTTGTCTCTTAGTTAGTTACACGGTTTGGTGTCACCCAACTAGGTCTTAGGTTGTCGGGTCCCTTAGTTAGTTATTTTGTTTTTTCCTAGGTTATTTAGTTAGTTAGGTCAGTTAGTTAGGGTCTAGGACCAGTTAGGGAGCTTGGCCCTACGTGGCTGGACCCGTACGTGTGCCTGTCCCCAACCGCTCTAACCGAATAAGTTAGAGTTGTCCCTTGGACGGTTGCACGTGTGTTTGCACATGTTCTTGCACATGTGTTGCGTGCTCTTTACCAACTAACTATTCTGGAAGGTTCATTTGGAATGTTTACTTATTGTCCCAAGGATCCTCACTATGTCATTGGGCACTGCTTAATCTACATGATCATTTTAAATGGTTTTGTGCTATGGTACCTAGGCTTGACACTTGGATTCCTAGTACTTGATGTGTTATGTTGAGAATAAATATGTGTATTTTTAGCTTAGGGTCTTTATTGGAGGTACGTTTCTTAAATAAGCTTCGATTTTATTATACATACTTCTGTATATATAGAAATTGGCTAACACCCTTAAGCCAATATTCTATAATATGACCAATATTTCTCAATATTGGGCAGTGGGTTGCCTATGTACCCCAATACGCATTCTTAAGTCATAGACTCTTTACTAGACATGTACATTTTTCTGGAATGTTACAAGATCAAGATGTAGCGAATCCTATAGTACGTAGTCATCATAATATATGAGTTATTAGAAACCATAACATTTAAATATTTAGGGATAATCATATAACATAATGCTTGAAGAGACTAACACTAAACATTAAATTACGCCGAAGCACTACATGATAAAGATGCTAAAATGTGGACTGTTGCTATGACATCTGAAATAATCTTTATAGTATAAAAAAGTTTGAGATCTTATGGAATTACCTATCGGTGTTAAACTTATTGGTTGTAAGTGGATCTACAACAAAAAGAGAGGTGTGATATGAAATCTTTATAATATTCATACGATGTTCTAAAACTTGTCTCACATATATATAACCATCTAAAGAGTGCAAATCTGGACTTTGCCAATAATAGTCAATATGTCATATAGGCCTTAATACAAAAGAATCCAAAGAACATAAATGGAAGCCTAGTAATCTTAAAATCTACTAATGTCTTCATAACGTTGGAAATTGAAATAGTAGCATCCCGAACATGAGGACCTACCACGACTTGGAGAAAGAGTTCCAAGCTTCTTCAAATCTACCTGCTTAACTTCAATGGCCGGAACCTACATTTGTAGTAAAATAAAGTAGTGGGGTTAGTACGCCACATGTACTAAGTATGGGTATATGCACATAACACATAGGGACATGCATGAAAAAGGATCATTAATCATTCTTTAGAAAACATGCTAAGTCATATGAAAGTCTTCAATGCACATACCATATAACATATACAAGTAACGATTCCATTACTTAAAGCATGATCATAATCGAAGTCATATTCTCATAAAGTCACATTAACAATTCATATCCAATAAATCATATAAACATAACATACAAAACACTTACCAATGATCCCATTCCCAACATACAATTGCAATGGTCATGTGAATCCCCATAACCCCATAACCAAGTAGATAAGATAGGAGACATAAGTAAGCTTTGCTTCGTATAACAACATAACGCAATAACATATTCATTATAAGGATCAACATTCATGTAAGAGTAATATCATATATCATAAACATATATCTTTCATATCACCATATTACATAAGAACAATCTCCTAGGACTGCCCTTAGAGTCAACTTGTGCAATGTCTAGGTAGCGTCCCATACCACTACCTATACTAAGCCAACTCCTCAACTCACCCTAGTCAACGTTCATTTACTTGTATTTCGTTTAACATGGGGTAACATAGGCATTAACTGACATATACCATGTGAGCTAATAATGGAATCCATTGTCTTCCCCACACCGAAAAGAGGTGGTCTACCGGCCAAAGTAGAACCGAACATGACGTAGCTTTCTAGGTGGATCCACTAGCTAGTATCCTATGGTGGCAACATAGGTCAATAACTAGGAGATGTATTAGAGACCCATAATTCCACATTATATGGTAGCCTCCATCTCATGAGAATCATTGTGAACCTACCTTCCCGTTAGGGAAGGGACACTTCCCAAATCTAGTTCATCGGTGCTTAGCTTAAGTACCTTTCTTCAAATAACATTTAAGTTTTCTTATATCATAAACTTATCATAGGTCATAGGATATTAAATCCTTGTATAACATGATCATGAGCTCTTTTAGATTAGATGAGAATTGTCCTTTCATCGTAACCTTTCTTTTGTGAGATTTACGTGGCATAATCATCTTGTGTAAAGCATACAAGAGAGTATCATAACTTGCATATTTGTATTCTTATCATAATCGCACAAGTAATATGTTCATATCAACGCATAACTTTATATATACTTTTCATAACATAGCATCATAGTTTATAGGCTAACATAAACATTTAGAGTAATCACACTTAGAAGACTTACCTCTTGCTTCCAAGAATCTTATTCATCATTTAATATTCATAATCATACATAGTGAAATAGTCAATGACATAATCAAGAACAACTCATAAAATCATGTACAAGATCAATACAAAGCATAGGAGAAGGTAAACGGGTCATAAAAACGGTTCATTCAAACGTTAAATTCTAACCCTAACGTTCTCACCTTATCAAACACTAGAAACAACCCATTCGAAACCATCACTTAGAGAAAAATCATGTATCACACGACATTCAAGTATTATCAATCAATTACTCAACAATTCATGCGAAATTAGATATAGAAAAGGTTTAATTTTCATTGAAAAACATAAATCTAGGGTTAGGAAAAAAAATCATTTTGTAGAGTAAAAACCCTAAATTTCGATTTTCTTGAAAACTTATTTTGAAAGGACCTTTTGGAGAAAGGAATACCAAAGAAAATCCATACCTTATATATGAAGAATCCACGAAATCTGATTGGAGACTTTGAAACCTTCCTCTTTTTCCTTAAGCTTCTCTTGTTCTTCAATGGACTTTGGAAAAGAGAGCCTTCTTGAGAGATTAGGGAGAATTTCGTTTGATCTAATTTGGGACATGTAAAAGTGGTCCAAAACTGACCTAATATCAATATATAGACGTCCCAAGAATTACCCTAAAGACCTTCCACTTAAATTACCAAAACACCCCTCCTAAATCGACTAAAACTAGGAGAGCATTTGACTGAGGGTTTTGGGTTTGACCAGGAATTAAATTAATTATTTAAGTTTCTAATTTAATTAATTAAGTGACCTAGGGTAGTTACTAAAGTACCCCTAAGTCGTTAGGACCATAACCAACCCTTTTTGGACCATCCTAGGTTAGGTACTAGGATGTTTCTTTAGTTAGTTATTCGGTTAGTGTCACCCAGTTAGGTCTTAGGTTTTCGGGCACACTAGTTAGTGTATTTTAGTTAGTCCTAGGTTAGTTAGATAGTTAGGTTAATTATTTAGGACCTAGAATAAGTTAGGAGTCTCGGCCCTGTCACGATCGGAACCTAAACTCCAGACGAGATCGGCATCGTTGACCTCTCAGAGGTCACAGAAAAGCCTACATACGTCGTCGTTACTTCATCTAGGTTAATTTTAGCAGAAAATTTGAACTTTGTTTTACTTAAACTTTACATTGGAAAACATTGATCTCGCATTATACTATCTACGTAAACTCATAAGTGTTCACAACAACCATCTGAATCAATATAATAAAATGAAAGATATAGTCATAAATATAGAGTTGCCAAAATGGCACCAATATAACGTCTGAAAGTAAATACTAAAGAAATGCTAATAGAACATACTCCACTAGCTCATGCCTACGTATATGCTAGAATAAACTAGTAACCATCCTCGAAAGCATGAGGGCCTACCAAATCCGAATGAAAGCTCCACGTCCGGATAACTTCTGCGTCGACTCGTAAGCTCTAACGTCCAGCTGCACCTGCACCTAAAAGTAGATAAATGTACGGAATTAGTACACACTTGTACTAAGTATGAGTATATGCAAGCACACACCACGGACATGCATGATTTAGAATAGCTCTCTCCTAACGATATGAGTTATGGAAAGTCAAGTCAGTGGACTTGCCAAAATTGGATTAGGAAAGTCATGCCATGAGAGTAACATGCATAATCATACGTATCATATTGCACACAGCACATAACATATTGCTCATAGCACATATCATATTTCATTTCACTCGTTCATATTCCATGAGACCTTGGAATCATGATCTTAACATTAGGACTTTCCAAAATGAGGGCTCAACATATGGGACCTCAACTAGGGAGCCTTCTTTAGCAAATACAGAGTCTGCTTCATTCATTCATACGTACTTCATTTCATTTCATTCATAGGCTAGTGTAAATACCAGCTATACCTAGGATGTATTTTAAGACTCTCATTGGGTTCACTATGCAATGAATAAGAATGACCTAGTGTCATTACATAAGTCTAGTTCACCTCTTGATTATCCTAACCTAACACCTTTGGTATCGTTCATTTGATTGTGTGCATTATATGAGGCTGGCTTCATTCTTTCCTTGGGAACTTTAACTTTAACCGACATAGATCATGTGACCTCCATGAAATCTTGTGTCTACCCCACACCGAAAAGAGGTGAAATCACCGGCCAAAGTGAAACCAAAAACATGCTAGCGTATATAGGGGATTGAACCCTGCTAGATCCCTATGTTGGGTGCATAGGTTCAAAGACTAGGAGATAGAAGGATACACTTACCCGTCTGGACGGACAGTCTCATCTCATGAGAATTACACGAACCTCTGCCTTCCCGAAAGAAGGAATCGCAACTCATAGCTAGCCTATCAGTGCTCAGTATAAAGTTCCATTACATTCATCTCATACATCATAGAAGCTGGCTTCTAGCATGAGGACATGATTTCTCATCTCATCATTAGTATTAAGTATGCATTAACTTTAATACTTTCATTAGAGTGTTCATAGAGACTGCTCTCTTTATTAACTTTACACTCTCATAGGTGAGAACGTTTTGGTAACATTTACTTAGGCTCATTTGAGATTGCTCTCATGTTTCACATAGCCTCTTATCATGTTGTCACCACATTCATTAGTCTTAGAATATTTTCCCAAATAATTACTCACCCCTTCTTACGTGAATGTTCATTTCATCATATGCCAATGCACTTGGCCTTTTAGTGTGCTTCACACTCTTACATAACCCTTCTGGGGTCTCATCATTAATCACATAACATATTAGGTTCACTTTCTTTATAAACGTATGCTGGACTTATGAGTTTACACACACAAGCCACGAGGCTTCATTGATAGTTCATTTAAGTGATTCATATTGCCCAAGATTATGTGGTACAAGACATATGCATCTTGTAAGTATGCCAATGTCTCAATTTGATTCCTATAGGCAACATTCATTAATTATTTAATCACGTAAGACTTATATTTCAATACGGAATTTGAGCAAGGGAAACCCGATTTCGAATCCGTTAAGCAACACTTAATATTATATTAAACTTGATAATTGCATTTTTCAGATTTGAGGGATCCTAGTTCTACCCCTATCACCCCCATATAATTTTCTTTCTTTTCCCTCTTCTCTTTCTCGTTTCAGACAAGGAGATTTTGGGATCAATCCCTCACAAGCTCATTCTTTTTCTCTTAATTTTTCTCTTAACTTTCTCACCTATCCAACAGGTTGTGGGTTCAATCCCCACTCACCTCATTTTATTTTCTCCTTTATTTTTCTCCTAACTTTCTCATCTATTCAATAGGTTGTGGTAAATCCCCACTCACCTCATTTTAATTTTCTCCTTTATTTTTCTCCTAACTCTCTCATATATTCAAGGGGTTGTGGGTTCAATCCCCACTCACCACATTTAATTTTCTTTTCGTTTTTCTCATTAAATTTTTATGTAATTTGCATTTGGTGAGGTCTTGGGTTCAACCCCCACTGACCTCATATTTTAAAAAAAAATTAAAACATAGCTCATTTTTCCAATCTTAGGCCGAGACCAACAATTTCCAGCAAGCTGGAAATTTGGTCTCTTTCCATCCATCTTTCTCTCAAGTTTTTATGTTGATTCTTGGAGTATTTCGGGTGACATTTAATCAGAAACATTATCCTTAAATGAACATCACACTTTTAACTTTTTCATACACTTGTAACACAACATTTTTAACATACAAATTCCAGGCAGCAACATAGTTAATTTACAGCACACACATGCTCAAACATTAACTTAATACACTTTTCCGGAATACATCTTTCATTCCTTACGTAATTTCCAAATACATATTCAACAAATAATCACAAACCAGACCTAAAATTATCTACCAGAAGACATACCAACACATGCTTTGAATCTTTCAAAGGATCTAATGACAGGGGCATGCAACGGGGACAACCTTAGTTTTTCAATTGCGATTTAACTGAACCTTAAGGGTCTCTTGGGAAAGGGACCAAGATAAAAGAAAACCCATACCTTAAGTTGTTCAAAAGTGATTCAACGTGCTGCCTATTTCCCCACTAAGCCAACGTCTCACCACCGAAACCGTAAGCAAAATTCATTGAGAAATTGATTTTTACCTTTAGTTTTTAAGCTTGTTTTGCTTTTGAGTTTTTAGCTTTCAAGTTCTTGATGAACTTTTGTATTTGACGTTCTGTTCTTGTTCTCTTGTCGAAGGCAGATCGTGAGTGAGAGATAAGTGGTGAGAAACGTGTGAAAGTGTTAACTTAGGATTAGGAGATTAGGGAGAGACTTAGTCAAATTAGGATTTATCTTTAATTAATAAATAAAATCTGATTTTTTTCGTTTTTCATAAAATCAGCAATTAAATATTAATTAATTAAATTAATCCACTATATAAAATAAATCAAATTAAATCATTGCTCCCACCAAGGCTCGAACCCGGGTGGAGCAAGATTTTGCTCAAAGGGTCAGTTTCGGCCCTTTATACCCAAATTGCCCCTCCACCAAATTAATTAATTAATTAATTAAATATTTAGGGTAATTACAATTCTACCATTATCCTGGAAAATACCATTTTACCCCTAGACCCTCCAAACCTAAGATTACCCCTTTTAAGTCCGGTAAGACTCATCCGGGTGAATCTCTCCAATTCGGTTGCCCTACATGGTTGGTTCTCACCTTGACTATCTCAACTAACTCACCAAGTTGGTTGGCTAGGCTAGTGCATAGGTTCTGAGGTCTGGTTCTACGCGCAACAAGCCGTGTGAACCCGGTCTAATCCGTGCATTCTAGGTACGTTTAAGCATTACTTCGCATAGTTATTTTTGGGTTGTTACAGGCCCCACGTGGCTTAATCCGACACGCTTGTCCCCTAAACGCCCTAACCGAGTCGGTTGGGCTTGTCTCACGGCCGGTTTCACATGTGTTGCTGTGCACTTTCCTAACCGTGCACTTCTTGAAAGTTCACTTCTTGTCCAAGGATTCTCAATATGTCCTTGGGCACTGCTTAATCTACATGATCATTTTAAATATTCATGTGCTATGGTAACTACGCTTGACACTTGGATGCCTAGTACCTAAAGTGAGTATGCGATGAATAATATTATTTTGGCTTAGGGTCTCTATTGCACGTACTATTCCTAAATAAGCTTGGATTGGAGCATTTGGACATCAAGGTGTATTTTCAATACTTGTGTATACATACAAAAATTGGCTAACACCCTTAAGCCAATATTCTCTAACATGCCCAATATTACACAATATTGGGCATTGGGATGTCTATGTACCCCAATACATATTCTTAAAACTTAATAAGCTCTTCACTAGATAAGTACATTTTCTGGGAACATCATTTTAAGCATTATTAAATAGATTAAGCTCTAGTTTGAGTCATGGAATTTCCAGAGTGTTACATTGTCCCCCCCCCCCTTAAGAACATTCGTCCCCGAATGGCACTAAAATCTTTTGGAGGGTAAGAAAAGACTCAATACTACAAGCACAACTGGCACATATCATATCATTACACTTAGCGCTCAATTCATGATGCACAAACATACAAGATTTACATATTCATAACACATAGTGAGGAATTTCCTTCTCAACCTTATCATAAGCTCAAAATGCATCAAAGAGTTACCATGCTATCAATCTTCTCAAGATAACAACAACTTAAAAAAATCTCAAGAAAACATATGCATACAAGTTTCACCTAAGTGCAAGAATATGGTATGAAAACATCTTCTTAAAACTCTAGTTGGTATTATCTTTTACCAAAACATGCACCTATTTAGTAAACAAGTTAATTTCATGATTATGCATTACTTTCTCTATTAAGATGAATGTCTAGCCTTAAGAAGTAAATAGATGAGGGTAGCCTATGCATTTCTTGAGCATCGAAACATGAAACACCGGATTAACCGAAGCTAGTTCACTAGGTAGTTTCAACTCATAGGCATTCTTCCCAATTTATTATTATTCCTCATAACATTAGACTATTTCATTGGGAACAACCCTAGTTTCGATTTTTTGAATTCAATACGTTTGAAAAGCCTCTTTTATCCTCACCACATGGTATAAACAACCCTTGATCAAGCAAAGCATAAACATTAAAAGAGAAACTTGTAACATACCCGTCACAACGTCGGGAGAGCTTTCTTGCTCACCCCTAGCCTTGAGTGCATAGAAACGGTTCCTTTTTGGAGTTTCAGAATTAGGACCATCTTCACCATATGGCCACCTTTGCCACAACCAAGCGGTCAACCATAGCAACTATTAGTTCCAACAAGACATTCACCCACATGCTTCTTACCACACTTACCACAAGTTGGTCTTTCTCTTGGTGGACCAACATTTCTCCCCTCTTGAGGTTTTGGATTAGAACCTCTATCATTGTGATTCTTGGAGAAATTTGAAGGAACTTGGTTTTAAAACCTCTTCTTAAACATATGCTTGTATTGAACATCAAGCCTACTTTAAGGAGATCCACTCTCAAAAGACTTCGCCTTCTTGGCTTCTCTATTCCTCTTCCTTAGGCGACTTTCATCAACCTGTTGAGCATGAACCATCAACCTAGAAAGATTCATATTATCATGAAACATGGATCCACGACATTCTTCTTCAAGCTCTTCAGGATTAGATGCTAAACTACACATAGTGTCAAAGCTCTAGAGGCAGGACATAAGAGTATCAAGAAAAAAGAAGTTTCCTAATCATCACATAGCCTCTCGTCCACAATTGTGGTGCGCTTCACAACCATGAACAAGACGCTAGGTAACGTGGTTTAGTGAGACATTGATCCTAAGGATATTTAACCTCATGCTCTATACCAAGTTTAAAATTCCAATATTTAACCTCATGCTCTGATACTAAGTTTAAGATTCCATATTTAACCTCATGCTCTGATACCAAGTTTAAGATTCCACCTATGCTCTGATACCAAGTTTAAGATTCCAATACTTAACCTCGTGCTCTGATACTAAGTTTGTCACACCCGGACTTCATACCCCGGATGAGACCGGCGTCTTTAACCTCTCAGAGGTTGCAGACAAGACTCTTCTTAACATTCATCATAACATGCGATTGTAAAATTGCAGAAAGATTAAAAACATTTATTATACTAATTGAAGTATGCACAGATTTCATACTTTATATTCATACGCTGTTCTAAAACTTGTCTCACATATATATAACTATCTAAAGAGTGCACATCTGGACTTGGCCAATAATAGTCAATATGCCATATAGGCCTTAATACAAAAGAATCCAAAGAACATAAATGGAAACTTAATACTCTTAAAATCTACTAATGTCTTCATAACGCTGGAAATTGAAATAGTAGCATCCCGAATATGAGGACCTACCACGACTTGGAGAAAGAGTTGCAAGTTTCTTCAAATCGATCTTCTTAACTTCAATGGATGAAACCTACTTTTTTAGTAAAATAAAGTAATGGGGTTAGTACGCCACATGTACTATGTATGGGTATATGTACATAACACATAGGGACATGTATGAAAAAGGATCATTTATCATTCTTTAAAAAAGATGCTAAGTCATATGAAAGTCTTCAATGCACATACCATATAACATATACAAGTAACGATTCCATCACTTAAAGCATTATCATAATAGAAGGAATATTCTCTTAAAATCACGTTAACAATTCATATTCAATAAATCATATAAATTTAACATACAAAACACTTACCAATGATCCCATTCCCAACCTACGAGTGCAATGGTCATGTGAAGCCCCATAACCCCACATAACCTAGTAGATAAGATAGGAGACCATAAGTAAAGCTTTGCTTCATATAACAACAAAACTCAATAACATATTCATTATAATGATCAAAATTCATGTAAGAGTAACATCATATATCATAAACATATATCTTTCATATCATCATATTACATAAGAACAATCTCCTAGGACTTCCCTTAGAGTCAACTTGTGCAATGTCTAGGTAGCGTCCCATACCACTACCTATACTATGCCAACTCCTCAAGTCACCCTAGTCAACGTTTGTTTACTTGTCTTTCGTTTTACATGAGGAAACATAGGCATTAAATGACATAGACCATGTGAGCTAAACATGGAATCCAGTGTCTTCCCCACACCGAAAATAGGTGGTCTACCACCCAAAGTACGTAGCTTTCTAGGTGGATCCACTAGCTAGTATCCTATGGTGGCAACATAGTTCAAGAACTAAGAGATGTATTAGAGACCCATAGTTCCACATTAAATGGCAGCCTCAATCTCATGAGAATCATTGTGAACCTACCTTCCCTCTAGGGAAGGGACACTTCTCATATCTAGTTCATCGGTGCTTAGCTTAAGTCCCTTTCTTGAAACAACCTTTAAGTTTTCTTTTATCATAAACTTATCATAGGTCATAGGAGATTAACTCCCTGTATAACATGATCATGATCTCTTTTAGATTAGATGATAATTGTCCTTTCGTCGTAACTTTCTTTTGTGAGATTTACGTGGCATAATCATCTTGTGTAAAGCATACAAGAGAGTATCATAACTTGCATATTCATATTGTTATCATAATCTCACAAGTAATATGTTCATAGCCCAGAATAACATAATACATACTTTTCATAGCATAGTATCATAGTTTATAGGCTAACATAAACATTTAGAATAATCACACTTAGAAGACTTACCTCTTGCTTCCAAGAATCTTATTCATCATGCAATATTCATAATCATACATAGTGAAATACTCAATGACATAATCAAGAACAACTCATAAAATCATGTACAAGATCAATACAAAGCATAGGAGAAGGTAAACGGGTCATAAAAGGGTTCATTCAAACCTTAAATTCTAACCCTAATGTTATCACGTTATCAAACACTAGAAACAACCCATTCGAAACGATCACTTAGATAAAGATCATGTATAACACGACATTCAAACATTATCAATCAATTACTCAACAATTCATGCGAAATTAGATATAGAAAACGTTTACTTTTCATTGAAACGCATAAATCTAGGGTTAGGAAGAAAATCCATTTGTAGAGTAAAAACCCTAGTATTCGATGTTCTTGAAAACTTATCTTGGAAGGACCTCTTGGGGAAAGGAATCCCAAGAGCGAAAACGCATACCTTATAGATGAAGAATCCACGAAATCTGATTGGAGACTTCGAAACCTTCGTCTTCTTCCTCAAGATTTTCTTGTTCTTCAATGGAGTTTGGAAAAGAGATCGTTCTTGAGACATTAGAGAGAATTTCATTTGATCTGGTTTGGGACGTGTAAAAGTAGTCCAAAATTGACCTAATATCAATATATAGACGTCCCAAGAATTACCCTAAAGACCCTCCACTTAAATTACCAAAACGCCTCTCCTAAATAGACTAAAACTAGAAGAGCATTTGACTAAGGGTCTCGGGTTTGACCAGGAATTAAATTAATTAATTAAGTTGATAATTTAATTAATTAAGTGACTTAGGGTAATTACTAAAGTACCCCTAAGTCGTTAGGACCATAACCAACTCTTTTTTCATCCTAGGTTAGGTACTAGGATGTTTCTTTAGTTAGTTATTCGGTTAGTGTCACCCGGTTAGGTCTTAGGTTGTCGAGTCCACTAGTTAGTTTATTTTTTGTTAGTCCTAGGTTAGTTATCTAGTTAGGTCAGTTAGTTAGAGCCTAGGACCGGTTAGGGAGCTTGGCCCCATGTGGCTTCACCCGGACGCGCGCTTGTCCCCTAACCGCTCTAACTGAATCGGTTAGCTTGGTCTCTCGGCCGGTTGCACATGTGTTGCCGTGCACTTTCCTAACTAAACACTCTGGAAAGTTCATTTGGAATGTTCACTTATTGTCCCAAGGATCCTCACTATGTCCTTGGGGCATTACTTAATCTACATGATCATTTTAAGTCATCATGTGCTATAGTACCTAGGCTTAACACTTGGATGCGTAGTACCTAATGAGGGTGTATGTGAAGAATAATTATATTTTAGCTTAGGGTCTTCATTGTAGGTACAATTTCTAAACAAGCTTGGATTGAAGTATTTTACATCGACGTGTAATTTAATTTACTTGTGTAGACATTGGCTAACACCCTTAAGCCAATATTCTCTAATATGCCCAATATTTATTAATATTGGGCATTGGGATGCCTATGTACCCTAATATATATTCTTAAAGCCTAATAGACTCTTCACTAGACAAGTACATTTTTCTGGAATGTTACAAGAGTAGAAAAACATAGATAACTTATAAAATACCCCTTTCTTTGATCATCAATGATCAATATTCATAATTCATCAATAATAAAATATAGAGCAGTTGCTAAAGACATCTTAACCTAAATGAAATCCTACTTCAATTGCCGTAGAATCGAGATCATACAAGTGTTCTATATTAACAACTAATAGAAAATAGAAGAACATAGGCTAA
Source organism: Solanum sitiens (assembly GCA_016801875.1). Taxonomy (NCBI): domain Eukaryota; kingdom Viridiplantae; phylum Streptophyta; class Magnoliopsida; order Solanales; family Solanaceae; genus Solanum; species Solanum sitiens. The sequence continues at coordinate 1,501,102 of JABWTJ010000149.1, forward strand.
TCTCATTCAAAACTTGAAACCTTGATCCCCATGGATCAATCATCAACAATTCACCATGAATATACAAGCAATTAAACATAATAGAATCACAATTCAACCAACACATAATAAAAATCACAATGCCCATAACATAAGCTAATTTGAGAATTGAAGGGGATGTGGGTTCATCATGAAATTTGATTGAATTTGACTTGAAATTCAGTATATTATCATAAATTGATCATACACATGCTTTAGAAATTATTTTTAGAAGAACCCATGGCTAGATTGAAAGCTAGGAAGATTGATCAAGAATTCTATTTGAAAACATTAGAAGGAACTCTCTAGATGAAAAGGTTATCTAGAGATGAAGGATCACCATACCTTATTGTAGGAAAGAACCGCGAAAAAATGGTGAGTAAAGCTTGGGAATCCATCACTATGGTTGTTCTTGAGCTTCATCTCCAATGGAGGTTTCTAGAGAGGTTTCTTTTTTAGAGGGAAAAGTATAATTTGAAGAATGAATTGGGAATTGAGATTTTGTGTTATAAATAAGCTTTATATACCCAAATATACATGAATTAACTACTTAGGGTAAGTTTAGGACGTGGGGTGAATATCTCATTAACCCCTCAATTAAACAATTGGTCTGGCAGTGATGTAGTTGTTTGAATCGACAGTCCCATCGACGGCCAGTGGACCCAACGACGGTCAGTAGGTGGACACCGTCATTTGGATCTGAAGCTGTTCCTTGGCTGAGCCACCTCCAGGCTAAGTTTTGGACGACGCCTCCCCATCGACGGGGCGTTGGTCCACCTACAAGGCGTCATTCAAGTCTATCGTTTGACACTGCCAAGGCAGTTCCTAGGCAGTGATTGGGGTCCTCCTTGAGGGCCTTTTGTGGGGCCCTTGGGGAGTCGTACCTGAGATTTCCCAATGTAAATACACTTATATATGATTTAAGTACCTTTCATAATAGTTTCAACCATAACGAACACGTAAAACATGTCAATAAACACCAAGACACATATGCATGTCTCAAGGGCTAACTTTCAAAGGTCTTGGATGTTTGACTTCCAAATGGCATCAAATTGATCTTGCATTTTGTAAAACACTTATTTACCGTATTTTAAACCTTTTTAGACACATGTGAGGTTCTATACACCTTAACTAATTTAGGGGGCCTTACAATATCCCCCACTTGGGAACATTTGTCCTCGAATGACACTTGGAACATTCTAAACACAACAAGGACTTCAATGACCCATAGAGCAGATCATAGCATTCATAACATCATCATATAGAAGTCAATTCACAAAACTTACACGGAACACCAACTTCAAACAAGTTAGCACTTAATGCAACACAAGCAAGCAAAACCTATATTCACTCACTCTTATATGCATCAAACACATGGGCTCTTATCATGTTCATAGGAGGAACATCCTTCTCCTAATCATAACATGGTCTTTTAAATAAGAGCTCGTTATGCAACCACATTTAAGTCACACTTAGGCAGATTTAACATCACTCAAGAAGTAATTAGGCACTCATACTTGAATGCACATAAACTTGAGTCAAGTAGGTCAATAATAACTTGTTATTAGTTAGGCCTACTGCCATTAGGGCCATACTCAACCCTACCATATTAAGTTATATTTATGGAGGAATGTCCTTCTGCTCAATATACTTATATTTATCATGATTTCACACCCAAACAATTCATTTTAAATAAGAAGTTCTCAACCTTTAAACCAAATCATGCTCATACTTCATTCCTAGTAAAGTCAAAATGGTAATTCACACCACACACATTACAACAAAAGGAAGTCATTTCAAATAGTTTCAATTCCTAGCATAACACTAGAGTTCATAAACATGCATCATTTAGAGAATATCTTACAATTTATAGGCACACACAAAGACACTAGCTAGACATGCCTTCACTTTTAAAGAGTGAGCCTACAATTATACTTCCCAAATCATAAGTCACAGAATTTTAAATAGACTCATCATTTTTTCATTGTAAGGAAACTCAATTTCTTATTGATGGCCTAAAATACCATACATTACAAGTGACATAAAACATGCTTCTTACCTTATCTCATGAAGTTAAATGAACAACTAACTTATCAAGATGCACAATTAACATGAGAAAACATGAATTTGATCAAAAATCCTTTTTCTTGCAATTTACAATCTCCAAAGCAAACATAACATAGTGCAAACTAAGACATACATAACCTATGGAGAACATGCAACTCATACTTTTATGCAAGACTCCTATCATGAACAAGCTTCTAGGAACTCTTTAGTTTCAAGTTCAAGTAAGAATAGAAGGACAAGATGGAAATATCTATAACCTTACTACTCTCATCAGCATCTCCCACTCAGGTTAAACACATTTAAGAGCAACTTAACTCAACCATCATCATTCCTCTAGGCCTAACACCCAAAGGAAATCCATAACAATCAAGATAGGTCATACTACCCAACCACATAAGGTCTTAACTATAACATCAACATCAAGTGTCATAGAACCTAAGGGGAAACAATAGAGGAGACTTGGCCATAAGTCCTCTTTCTTTTCATTCAACACTAGTGTAACGTAACTTCTAGGTCATTCAAACCCACATCATCACCCTACAAGGTAAGCACACTACCTTCACTTCTAGGATCAAGTCTATACAAAGGACACCAATCCATACAAGTCAACTATGAAGAACCACTCATATACAAAGAGAAACATGGAACCATTTCACCTATACAAAGGTAGCATGCATCTTTTCCATTTAACTCATTCTTCAAAACATTTAAAGTCTAAACCATATTATAATACTATCATCATGTACAATCATAAAGCAACTTACAATCCAAAAGGAAGCTCAATTAAACTATAACAACGTCATTATCAAGCTATAATCATATCATTAAATAAATCATCACATAACATGTCATTTCACATAGATCTCATATATAGCCACAAGGGCATCACAACATAAAAACATTCAAATATTCACCTTCACACTTACTCATCAAACTATAAACCAAATATAAACATCAAAACTCATATTTTCTCCCCTAAGAATAGAGTTACGATTTCATCCAAGCAATCACATCTAAAAGACCACCAGACAAGAAAACATAAGAGAGAGATCTTATAGAGTTAAGTTCTATGTCACGACATAAGAATGATGAAGAAGGGAAACTCTATCGTCCTATAGACTATAGCTCATAGATGTGTCGCGATTCACCACCGATGAACCATTCTCTACTAGACGTGGCGTTACGAGACTTTTGGAACCTAAAACCACTTTCATAAACCTTATGCTCTTATTCGACATTTTTCACGACCGGGGAGCACCCCTAGTAGTAACATGGAGTACTTGACCTCTTGTAGGTGTTATACAAGACCATAGTAATCATTCATCGTATTTTCATAGGTAAATTTAGCAGAAAATTTAAAACTTTCACAGAACATCATACGCTAGAGCATAACTTTGATATATATATATATATATATATATATATAATATCATAATACATAATTAAAGACTCTAAGTCTCTTTGCCATCTTAGACTCAACATCATTACAGTACATTAGGGACACATCCCTTATAACATAAATCATAAATATACTATTACATGACTTTACATTAAGACATGACTTAGGAAATCCGTGGACTTAAGGATTCCTTTCCTTGAGCTTGGGAATCACATATAAAGATCTTGACCTTAGAGACATAATATAAGCATCCATAACCTACACTTTGTGTAAAATGGTGAAGAAGAACGGAATTAGTACAAGAATGCACTAAGTATGACAACCTTGCAAAACCATGCATTATGCCTTTTTGTGAAAACTTCATAAAACTGTGGTATATTAAGTATAATACAATTCACATGATTGATATAGGCATATTCAATGGTCATACATCATATAATACCACACATTTAATTTAAGGCATATTTGCATCACTTTACAGTAAACTTAATTCCCTTCTACAGTAAGCTTTCTTTCCTTTTACGGTAAACCCTTTTCCTTCTTAATTTCTTATCTTCCCAAGTAACCCTCTAGTGATACTTGGTGGAATGTATAGACAATGTCCCATTACACTATACACACTCAAGATTCATCTTAGGCCACTAGGTACTCATACATACAACCTTCATAAATCTAACACAAGCATTAATAGAATCATTTCATACAATAAGACATATACCTCACATTTGACTCAACACACATTATGGACCACATAGAAGGACTCATTACAAGATTAAATACAAGTGAAGACTTACAAATATCATTATAAGAGACATTAGTCAATCAATAGCATATTTAGATTTCCTTTCATATAAGCATCATAAGACAGTATTCACAATCCCATTCTAATCCTACTAGTGCAATGTACATGTTAAGTCCCATAACCTCACACCTCTTAGTAAACTCATCAAGAGACTACAAGCATTATCATTTAATTTACATATCAACAAGACAAGTATACACACTTCATACATGCCAAGCAAGACTTTCATCATACAGTCAATAAGACCATATGGGGCAAGCATAGTTTATCGAACTCGGAGGTATATATGGAAACACTCTTTATACCTATTGAGTCATTGTAATTATCTACATATCGAAACCCTCTTTATACCTATTGAGGCATCGTAGTTATCCACCCCATGAGGACTATGGTGAACAAGCCTTCCCACATTGGGAAGGGCACCCCTCGTCTAAGTTCACTCGGTGTTAAGCTAAGTTCCCTTTATTGAAAAGCCATTATTATAATTAATTTATAAAATATATAGGTTTAGGAGAGTTAACCCCTTATATACCTAGCTCATGGGTCATAGATGAAAGTTTATCAACCTAAATCATGTGAGAAGTCCTTTCAAATGGACATAGCATATGTAAAGCACCATCTAGTTTAGGGTACCCTTGAGAACACCTTTGAAGAGACCCTCTATTGACTAGATCATTATAGAAGCATCATAGATATACTTTAATGTATGTGTATACATATATGTCAGCAAACCTTTCACATAATACCATTAGACCACACATATTCATACTTGTATTTTATTCATGCATAAGAGTATAAGTGTAACTGTATGAGCAAACCTTTCATATAAATACATTTATACAATATGCACATTCATACTTCATCATATCATATACTTAACATCATAGCATATAATTCATATTCATAACATGTTCATGCATTCTTATTCATGTACTTAAATCACAAACCTAGGAACTATCCTATCAAGGCACACATATGCAATGCATACACAAGGTCCCATACCCTTGTCCATACTAGTACATCCACCAAGTCATCCTAGATAAGGGATACTGTCACATTCGGGGAGCACCCCCTAGAAGTAACCGGTGTTGTCGTCCTCGAAAAGGACTAAGACTAACCTCTTGACATTCGTCATTTATATTCATAGGTTAAATTAGCGGAAAATTTAAAACATTTTAACTAGTTCTACATAGAGGTTTAAGTATACCCCTTGCTTACACATAATATATTATAGCGAGTATACATAGACACTTCGTAGAAGAATAATGCATAGTCTTCGACTTTTATGGCGCATATATATAATATGCATAACATAGTCTTAAACGGATGTCTCATATTAAACCATCTAAACAAGAGTTTAACATTTGGGCATAGAACATACATCAATACCAATAAAGCCACATAAAGGCTATACAATCATAGTACTCAAATAAAATAGAATGAACATAGTGTCTTTAAGACTAATAAATATCCAATGGTAGAAAGTGGCTTTGTCCTCAAAGTATTGAGGATCTACCCTACTTGGAGAATATGAATCCAAGTCTTCTTCAATAGTCGTCACGAACCCTTAAACGACCGGAACCTAAAATGTTGGGGAAAAAGGGAGAGACGGGGTTAGCACATCACTTCTACTAAGTATAGGACCATATGCACATACAACATATAAATCATGCCAAAAAGGGACATTTCATTTAAAGTATGCTAATTTACTTTGAAAAGCATTATGCACATTCAAGTACAAATACAAGTCAATAGCATATCTTTATTAAGTCAAGACCATGTACATCACAAGACCAACAATACTAAGTCTAGTCAAGTCAACATGTATTTCAACATAATTGAGAGCATAATCAAGACAACACTATCATCAAGTCATAATATCAATAATCACGTATAAGAGTTCCTAACATCATAAACAAATCAAGAACACCACCCTTACACCCCTATTAAGTCCACTAATGCAATGGCTAAGTAAGGCCCCATAACCTCACTCAACCGAGTAAACTCAACAAGAACCATAAGCAATGTCCAACTTCACATACTATATCATTAAGTGTAAACACCATCATACTTTTGCAATAAAGAGCAACCAAATGTTCATAAGTGAAACCAACATCACATATTGTCATTAACATGTAATATCAACATGTACATATCATTCACATTTATAAACATATAATCAGATAGGAACATCCTTTTAAGACTCGCTTCAAGGCTAACTAGTCCAATTTATAGGTAGAGTCTCATACCCCCTACCTAGACTAAGTTAGCCTCTCTAGTAATCCTATTTAGAGCACTTTATTACTTCATTTTTACTTTCGGTAACATCTTGCCTTAACCGACATAGACCACATGAGCCAATGTGGAATCCGGGGTCATGGAACCCTACACCAAAGGAAGGTGGAGTACTTTCCAGGGTAGTACCAAAACATGAACATAACATCTACGTGGATCCAGTAGCTAGTATTCCTATGGGGGCAATATAGTTCAAGAACTAGGGATATAGTTGGGACCCTCTTTATGCTACATGCATTATAGTCTCCAATCTCATGAGTACATTAGTGATCCTTCCTTCCCTATGTGGGAAAGGACTCTCATCACTATAGTTCACTCCGTGCTAAGCTAGAGTCCCTTTTGAAATGACTTTCATTAATAATCATAACTTAGTTTATGTCATAGGGTCTACCCCTTATATAGTCATAGTCATAGCTCAATAGGAATTTCATGAGAACACATTTCATCACAACCCTCATATGTGAGATTAGCACATTAATATCATTATGTCATAATAAGGCACATATGTACTTCATAACCAACCTTATATCCATGCATCTTAAGCATAATCTCACAATCACATAGTCAAGACATTTCAATTCAAAATCATACATACCCAAATCAATATTTGTAACATTCGAGAAAATGTACTTGTCTAGTGAAGAGTATATAAGGTTTTAAGAATATGTATTGAGGTATATAGGCATCCCAATGCCCAATATTGATTAATATTGGGCATGTTAGAGAATATTGGCTTAAGGGTGTTAGCCAATTTCTATGAATACACCAGTAACTTATAACTTAAAAATACACTTTTATGTTCAAATGCTCCGATCCAACCTTGTTTAGGAGTTGTACCTGCAATGAAGACCCTAAGATAAAATAATTATATTCATCGCATAAACACATTAGGTACTAGGCATCCATGTGTCAAGCCTAGGTACCATAACATATGATCATTTAAAATGATCATGTAGATTAAGCAGTGCCCAAGGACATATTGAGGATCCTTGCACAAGAAGTGAACTTTACCGAATGCACGGTTAGTAAAGTGCACGGCAACACATGTGCTACTGGCCGAGATACCAAGCCCAACCAATTTTGGTTAGGACGGTCAGAGGACAGGCACGCGTCGGGTCAAGCCACGTGGGGCCGAGCTTCCTAACCAGTCCTAGGCTCTAACTAACTTACGTAAATAGCTAACTAACCTAGGACCAACTAAAATGAACTAACTAGTGTGCCCTAAATTCTAAGACCTAACTGGGTGACACTAGCCGAGTAGCTAACTAAAGAAACATTCTAGTACCTAACCTAGGATGGTCCAAAAGGGGTTGGTTATGGTCCTAGTGAGTTAGGGGTACTTTAGTAATTACCATAGTTCACTTAATTAATTAAATTAGCAACTTTATTAATTAATTTAAATTCATGGTAAAACCGAGACCTTTAAGAAAATTTTCAGAATTTGGCTAAGTCAAATGTTCTCCTATTTTAAGTCAATTTTGGAGGGGCGTTTTGGTAATTTAAGTGGAGGGTCTTTTGGGTAATTCATGGGAAGACTATATATTGATATTAGGTCAGTTTTAGACCACTTTTACACGTCCCAAATCAGATCAAACGAAATTTATCTCAATCTCTCAAGAACGCTCTCTTTTCCAAACTCCATTGAAGAACAAGAAAAGCTTAAGGAAGAAGACGAAGGTTTTGAAGTTTCCAATCAGATTTCGTGGATTCTTCATTTATAAGATATGAGTTCTTCACTCTTGGGATACCTTTCCCCAAGAGGTCCTTTCAACATATGTTTTCAAGAACTTCAAATACTAGGGTTTTTACTCTACAAAACGGATTTTCTTCCAAACCCTAGATTTATGATTTTCAATGAAAAGTAAATGTTTTCTATATTTAATTTCAGACAAATTTTTGAGTTATTGATTGATAATGTTTGAATGTCATGTGATATATGATCTTTCTCTAAGTGATGGTTTTGAATGGGTTGTTTATGGTATTTGATAACGTGTAAATGTTAGGATTTGAATTAAGACTCGAATAAACCCTTTAACGACCCGTTTACTTTCTTTTATGCTATTCATTGATCTTGTACATGATTTTATGAGTTGTTATTGATTATGCCATTGAGTATTTTACTATGTATGATTATGATTATTGCATGATGAATAAGATTCTTGGAAGCAAGAGGTAAGTCTTCTAAGTGTGATTACTCTTAAATGTTTATGTTAGCCTATAAACTATGATGCTATGTTATGAAAAATATGTATGATGTTTCTATGAGAAGATGCTGGGCTATGAACATGTTACTTGTGAGATTATGATAAGAATAAGAAAAAGCAAGTAATGATACTCTCTTGTATGCTTTACACAAGATGATTATGCTATGTAAATCTCACATACGAAAGGTTACGATGAAAGGAAATTCTCATCTAATCTAAAAGAGATCACGATCATGTTATACAGGGAGTTAACCTCCTATGACCTATTGTAAGTTTATGATAAAATAAAACTTAAATGTTATTTCAAGAAAGGGACTTAAGTTAAGCACCGATGAACTAGATATGAGAAGTGTCCCTTCCCTAGTTGGAAGGTAGGTTCACAACAATTCTCATGAGATTAAGGCTTCCATGTAATGTGGAAATAGGGGTCTCTAATATATCTCCTAGTTATTGAACTATGTTGCCACCATAGGATACTATCTAGTGTATCCACCTAGAAAGCTATGTCATGTTAGGTTCTACTTTGGCCGGTAGACCACCTCTTTTTGGTGTGGGGAAGACACTGGATTTCATGTTTAGCTCACATGGTCTATGTCGGTTAATGCAAATGTTCCCTCATGTAAAATAAAAGACAAGTAAATGAACGTTGACTAGGGTGACTTTAGGAGTTTCTTAGTATAGGTAGGGGTATGGGACTCTACCTAGACATTGCACAAGTTTACTCTAAGGGAAGTACTAGTAGATTGTTCTTATGTAATATGATAACATGAAAGGTATGATTCTTATTATATATGATGTTACTTTTATATTAATGTTGTCTATTATGATGGATACGTTATTTGGTTGTATTGTTATATGAAGTGATGACTACTTATGTTACAAGTATATGAACCAAGGCTTTACTTATGGTCTCCTATCTTATCTACTTGGTTGTGTGGGGTTATGGGTCTTCACATGACCATTGCACTTGTAGGTTGGGGATGAGGTCATTGGTAACTATTTTGTATGTTGTGCTTATATGATCTATTGAATATGCAATGTTAACATGACTCTATGAGAATATTTCTTTAATTATGATCATGCTTTAACTTGTATATGTTATATGGTATGTGCATTGAAGACTTTCTTATGACTTAGCATGCTTTCTAAAGACATGATAAATGATCCTTTTTCATGCATGTCCTTATGTGTTATGTGCATATACCCATACTTAGTACATGTGGCATACTAACCCCATTACTTTATATTACTACTACTGTAGGTTCCGGCCATTGAAGTTAAGCAGGTTGATTTGAAGAAGATTGGAACTCTTTCTCCAAGTCGTGGTAGGTCCTCATGTTCGGGATGCTATCATTTATATACCATCCTATGAAGACTTAGTTTTTAGAATACGTTATTTCCATTATGTTCTTTGGATTTTTTTGGATTAAGGCCTATATGGCATATTGACTATTATTGGCTAAGTCCATATTTACACTCTTAGATGGTTTCTATATATGTGAGACAGTATTAGAATATCGTATGTCTTTATGAATCTTAAGTATGAAGTCTAAGTATACTTCATTAGTATGTTAAAAGTTTTTAATTTTCTTCAAAATTTAACTATATGATTGTGATGAAAGCTAAGAAGAGGCTTGTTTGCCAACTCTGAGAGGTTAACGATGCCGGTCTCATACGGGGTCTAGGATTTGGGTGTGACATACTTTGTATCAGAGCTTGAGGTTAAATATCCTTAGGATCAATGTCTCACTAAACTACGTTACCTAGCTTCTTGTTCATGGTTGTGAAGCGCGCCACAATTGTGGACGAGGGGCTATGTGATGATTAGGAAACTTCTCTTTTCTTGATACTCCTATGTCGTGCCTCTAGAGCTTTGACACGATATGTGTTTTAGCATCTAATTCCATTCTTGATCAGTTCTTCCTAAGATAGCAAAGAGAAGCTAAGGTAGAGGAGTTCAACAACCTTCGTCAAGAAGGTATGAGTCTCAAGGATATATGAGTGTCAATGAATGCTCCTTACGATTCATTAAGTTGTCCAAATATGCTTCTTCTTTGGTTTCTAATGCTAGGGATGAAATGAGCCGTTATCTAACGGGCGTGTCCGAAGAGCTTGAAGAAGAATGCCATGCATCCATGCTTTATGACAATATGAATCTTTCTAGGTTGATGGTTCATGCTCAATGGGTTGAGGAAAGTCGCCTAAGGAAGAGGAATAGGAAAGCTAAGAAGGCAAAGTCTTTTGAGAGTGGTTCTCCTAAAGTAGGCTAGATATTCAACACAAGCCTAAGTTTAAGAAGAGGTTTTCAAACAAAGTTCTTTTAGATTTCTCCATGAATCGCAATGATAGAGGTTCTTATCCTAAACCTCAAGAGGGGAGAAATGTTGATCCACCAAGAGAAAGACCAACGTGTGGTAAGTATGGTAAGAAGCATGGGGACGAATGTCTTGTTGTAACTAAAAGTTGCTATGGTTGTGGCAAAGGTAGCCATATGGTGAAAGATTGTCCTAATGTGAGAAGTCAAGGTAAGTGTAATAGTCAAACTCAACCAAGCGGTCCTAATTCTGAAGCTCCAAAAAAGAACCGTTTCTATGCACTCAAGGTTAGGGGTGAACAAGAAAGCTCTCCCGACGTTGTGACGAGTATGTTACAAGTTTTCTCTGTTGATTTTTATGCTTTGCTTGACCCATGTGCTACTCTTTATTTTGTTATACCTTTGGTAGCGAGGAAGTTTGATGTACTTCCCGATGATTTGATTGAGCCCTTTTCCGTTTGTACCCCAATGGGTGACTCTATAGTCGCAAAAAGAGTCTATAGGAAATGCCCTGTCATGCTGCCCAATAGAATTACTCTTGTTGATTTGGTAGAACTTGAAATGTTTGATTTTGATATTATCTTTGGTATGGATTGGCTCCATGTTTGTTTTGCTTCCATAGATTGTAGAACAAGGCTAGTGAAGTTTCAATTCCCTAATGAACCTATTCTAGAGTGGAAGGACGAAAATTCTATGCCAAGGGGTCAAATTATTTCGTGTTTAAAGGCTTGTAAGATGATAGCCAAGGGTTGTTTATACCATGTGGTGAGGATAAAGGAGCCTTTTCAAACTATTGAATTCAAGAAAACCGAAACTAGGGTTGTTCCCAATGAAATTGTTGAATGTTAATCTCCCTAGTTCTCCCTATTTACGATTCTAGTAGTATGTATAATGCTCAAGATTTCAGTAAGAAAGTAAGAAAGAAAGAAAGAAAAAAGTAGGAAGATCAGGGGTGTTCGGATAGGATGACCAAAGGGTGAGGTTAGACTAAGTAATGATGTAAGTCATTCTTAGTCATTGCACAGAAAGATCCCACTGGAAGTCTTAAAAGAATATCCTAAGTCAACCTAGCATGTTCAAAGTGAATGTGAGATCAAAGAATAAGAAATGTCAGTACAAATTGAACTAAGTAAGCAAAGCATGAGAATGTCAAATCATTAGTGTTTGATAATAATGACATTTTAACATTTATTGGTTTTGGCCAATATTGGAGTATGAATATATGCCCCAAGAACCATATATTATGCAAATAATCAAAGAATGGGCATAGCCAATAAAGATTGTCTTATAAAGACTTCATGCCCAATTTAACAAGAATGAAAAAAATTAACTTGTTTACTAAATAGGTGCATGTTTTGGTAAAAGATAGTACCAACTAGAGTTTTAAGAAGATGTTTTCATACTCTAATCTTGCACTTATGTGAAACTTGTATGCATATGTTTTCTTGAGATTTTGTTGTTTTATTGTTATCTTGAGAAGATTGATAGCATGGTAGCTCTTTGTTGCATTTTGAGCTTATGATAAGGTTGAGAAGGAAATTCCTCACTATGTGTTATGAATATGTAGCTCTTATATGTTTGTGCATCATGAATTGAGTGCCAAGTGTAATGATATGTTATGTGCTATTTGTGTTGCTAGTATTGAGTCTTTTCCTACCCTCCAAAAGGATTTAGTGTCATTCGGGGACGAATGTTCCTAAAGGGGGGATAATGTAACACTCCGGAAATTCCATGACTTAGACTAGAGCTTAATCTATTTAATAATGTTTAAAATGATGTTCCTAGAAAATGTACTTGTCTAGTGAAGAGCCTATTAGGTTTTAAGAATATGTATTGAGGTATATAGGCATCACATTGTCCAGTAATTAGTAATATTGGGCATGTTGAAGAATATTGGCTTAAGGGTGTTAGCCAATTTTTGTATATATTCACAAGTAAATGAAAATACACGTTGATGTCGAAATGCTCCAAGCCAAGATTGTTTAGGCAATGTACCTACAATTAAGACCCTAATCTAAAATACAATATTCTTCACATACACACATTAGGTACTAGGCATCCAAGTGTCAAGCCTAGGTACCATAGCACATGACCATTTAAAATGACCATGTAGATTAAGCTGTGCCCAAGGACATAGTGAGGATCCTTGGACAAGAAGTGAACCTTCAAGAAGTGCAAGGATAGGGAAAGGGTACGGCAACACATGTGCAAGCACATGTACTACCAATGGCCGAGAGACAAGCCCAACCGAATTTGGTTAGGGCGGTTGGGGGACAGCCGCATCGGGTCAAGACAGGTGGGGCCTAGCCTCCTAACTAATTCTAGGTCCTAACTAACGTCTCTAACCTAGTACTAACTAAAATTAACTAACTTGTGTGCCCAAAAACCTAAGACCTAACCAGGGACACTAACCGAACAACTAACTAAAGAAACACCCTAGTACCTAACCTAGGATGGTCCAAATGGGTTGGTTATCATCCTAATGACTTAGGGATACTTTAGAAATTATCCTAGGTCATTTAATTACTTAAATTAGAAAATTATTTAATTAATTTAAATTGTCGAACCCAAAACCCTTAAGCAAATTTTTAGAATTTGACTAGGTCAAATGTTCTCCTATTTGTAGTCGATTTAGGATGAGCGTTTTGATGATTTAGGTCGAAGGTCTTCAGGGTAATACATGGGACGTATATATATTGATATTAGATCAATTTTAGACCACAATTACACATCCCAAATCAGAATCAAACGAAATTATCTTAATCTCTCAAGAACGCTCTATTTCCCAAACTCCATTGAAGAACAAGAAAAGCTTAAGGAATAAGACGAAGGTTTCAAAGCTTCCAATCAAGATTTCATGGATTATTCATATTTAAGGTATAGGTTTTCACTCTTGGGATTCCTTTCCTCAAGAGGTCTTTTCAAGATAAGTTTTCAAGAACTTCAAATACTAGGGTTTTTACTCTACAAAACGTATTTTCTTCCTAACCCTAGATTTATGATTTTCAATGAAAAGTAAATATTTTCTATATCTAATTTCGCATGAATTGTTGAGTAATTGATTTATATTGTGTGAATGTTGTGTGATACATGATTTTTATCTAAGTGATGGTTTTTAGTGGGTTGTTTCTAGTACTTGATAATGTGAAAACGTTAGGGTTATAATTTAAGGTTTGAATAAATCCTATAATGACCTGTTTACCTTCTTTTATGTTATGCATTGATCTTGTACATGATTTTATGAGTTGTTCTTGATTATGTCATTGAGTATTTTACTATGTATGATTATGAATATTGCATGATGAATAAGGTTCTTGGAAGCAAGAGGTAAGTCTTCTAAAATTGTGATTACTCTAAGATGTTTATGCAAGCCTATAAGTCATGATGCTATGTTATGAAAGTATGTATGATGTTGCTATGTGAATATGCTATCTATGAACATGTAAATTGTGAGATTATGATAAGAATATGAAAACGCAAGTTATGATACTCTCTTTTATGCTTTACACAAGATTATTCTGCCATGTAAATCTCACAAAAAGAAAGGTTACGATGAAAGGACAATTCTCATCTAATCTAAAAGAGCTCATGATCATGTTATACAAGGAGATAATCTCCTATGACATATGATAAGTTTTTGATAAAAGACAAATTAAATTTATTTCAAGAAAAGGGACTTAAGTTAAGCACCGATGAACTAGATATGGGAAGTGTCCCTTCCCCAAGGGAAGGTAGGTTCACAAAGATTCTCATGAGATTGAGGCTGCCATTTAATGTGGAACTATGGGTCTCTAATACATCTCCTAGTTCTTGATCTATGCTTCCACCATAGGATACTAGCTAGTGGATCCACCTAGAAAGCAATGTCATGTTCGGTTCTACTTTGGCCGGTAGGACCACCTCTTTTCGGTGTGGGGAAGACACCGGATTCCATGTTTAGATCACATGGTCTATGTCGGTTAATGCGTATATTCCCTCATGTAAAACGAAAGACAAGTAAACGAACATTGACTAGGGTGACTTGAGGAGTTGGCTCAGTATAGATAGTGGTATGGGATGCTACTTAGACATTGCACAAGTTGACTCTAAGGGAAGTCCTACGAGATTGTTCTTATGAATATGATAATATGAAAGATATGCTTATAATATATGATGTTACTCTTACATGAATGTTGATCCTTATAATGAATATTTTATTGAGTTATGTTATTATATGAAGCAAAGCTTTAATTATGGTCTCCTATCTTATCTACTCAGTTGTGTGGGGTTATGGGGCTTCACATGACCATTGCACCTGTAGGTTGGGGATTAGGTCATTGGTAAATATTTTGTATGTTGTGTCTATATGATCTATTGAATATGAATTGTTAACATGACTCTATTAGAATATGTCTTTGATTTTGATCATGCTTTAACTTGTATGTATTATATGGTATGTGCATTGAAGATTTTCATATGACTTAGCATGTTTTCTAAAGAGATGATAAATGATACTTTTTCATGCATGTCCCTATGTGTTATGTGCATATACCCATACTTAGTATATGTGGCGTACTAACCCCATTACTTTATTTTACTACAAATGTAGGTTCAAGCCATTGAAGTTAAGTAGGTCGATTTGAAGAAGCTTGGAACTCTTTCTCCAAATCATGGTAGGTCCTCAAGTTTGGGACGTTACCATTTTAATTTCCAGACTTATGAAGATTTAGTAATTTTTAGAATACGTTATTCCGTTATGTTCTTTGGATTTTTTTGTATTAAGGCCTATATGGCATATTGACTATTATTGGCTAAGTCCGAATTTGCAATCTTAGATGGTTTTATATATGTGAGACAAGTATTAGAATATCGTATATCTTTATAAATCATAAGTATGAAGTCTAAGTATACTTCACTAGTATATTAAAAGTTTTAAATTTTTCCGCTATTTTTAATGATCACACGTTATGACGAATGCTAAGAGGCTTGTGTGTGACCTCTGAGAGGTTAACGACGCTGGTCTCATCCGGGTTATGAAGTCCGGGTGTGACATCCATGACGTGCAAACACGTCCCAGATTCGGTTGCGTCGTTTTAAAGTCAAGTTTGACATGTCTAAGAATCCAAATAAGTTTGGGGGTGTTTTGGTAACTTTAGGAGTTGGTTATAAACAGTTTTTATATAATTTAATACCTTTACCAAGTCAAACCACCAACACCCAATGAGAAATCAAAAACCCAAAACTCTCTTCTCTTCCAAATCCTTCCAAAACCTCCATTGGAGGCAAAACTCAAGCTCAACCTAGAAGATGAATTTCGGAGTGCTTTCTTCTCCAAATGTGTGGGCTTTTCTTTTATTATTGTAAGATCCCAAAAATGACTTAGGTGAAGCTAGAGCCTAACATGGTTTTCATGATGTTCAAAGGTCCTAAATTGATCTATAATGTGGTATTGAGGCAGTGTCTCAGAGTTTAGGTGCATTGGAAGTCAAACGTTAAGGGACGACTAAGACGTTCGACGACTAAGTCACGTATGTGTCTCATATGTGGTTTTATGTGTTTATGTGTGATTCATGAGGTTATAAGGTCATTAAATGAGTTATTATGGCGTATATTGGCACTGTGTCAAGTTTCGTGAAGTATGGAGGTTAAACGTCCAAGAACGTTCATGATGTTCGAAAGGTTTGTCTTGAAATGACCTTGTGTGTCTAAGCATGTTTCATCAAGTTTTACGTGTTTGTTTTGGATGAAATTCATGTGAAAGGTCCTAAACTCATATACGAACATGTTTGGGTTGGAAATGGCCGGGAAAACATTGCCAAGGATGATCCAAGGGTGCTTGAAGAAGGACCCTTTTCATTGAGCCAAGACTGCCCAAGACAGCCTAACCTACAGAAGCAATCGACACCCAGTAGGTCAGTCGATGCCACGTAGGTGAGGGGTAATTGGTGGACAATTAGGCGTGGGGAAGGATAAGATAAAGACCAGTCTCAGCACCAAACAACGGACCAACAGGATGGTCCGTTGGTCAATGGATGGGCCATCGATGGTCTTCCGTCTGTGAGGGTTGTATTTCTGTGCAGCCACTGTTAAGTGAAGGGTGAATTTACCAATTCACCCAACGTCAAAATTAGAAGTTTGGCGGTTCCATAAGGGTCTTTTGGGTATTTTAAACATGCATATAAGTCTTTAACACTTAGAAGAATTCATTCTTCAAAATCAAAACCCAAAATCCCTTAGAAATTCCATAGAACTCCATTGAAGCCAAAACTCAAGGAAGTGCTTGGATTGGAGACTTGAGAGGTGATTCTTCAGAAAATTGGAGGATTAGCATCATTGAGGTTTGATTTTTGATCCTTGAAACTCTATTCATCAAGGATCCCAAATTCAAAGAAGATTTCTAAAGTTTTGAAAGATGAACTAGTCCAATTTCATGATCTACCCATGGGTTCTTGCATTAAAGGTTTTTAATCATTAAGTATTGATTATATTGTTGTTAATTAGATGATTTTAACTCAAGTAACCTATGAACCCACGTAATCGATGAACCCTAGTTTTTTAGTACTCCATGGATTAAGTGATATTGACTTAATGCTTATGAATCCTAGTGTAGTTTTTATGGGCTATTTAATGATGTAAGTGTATTCAGTTGATGTCTAATTGGTGTTAGATTGATAAATCTATATTTAATTGACTTGGATTCATTGAGTATTATAATTTATGCATTGAATTGATGTTCATGGCCATAGGTAAGGGCCTTATGGTATTGAATTTGATGATTTAGACATGGATTGAAGTGGAGAGAATGTATTGGTGGTATGCTGCCCTAATTCTCTTTAATTTAAGTATTATAGCTTTTCAATTATGTTGTGATTGGTATGGTCCACTCATGGTGGCGGTGTTATGTAAATTATGTGGCCTTGTCGGCGTTACATTAAGTATTATGATGATCATGACCTTGTCGGCAAACTACTTGAAGTATTATGATAATCTGTGTAGTTGATTATATGAAGTATGATCATGTCTACCTATATTTGAAGTAATGTGAAAGTATGTGTCCTTCTATTGATGCTATTTAGGTGATCATGATAGACTATGACTATGTGTTCATTTGTGTAGTCTTAGAGTTGATGCATAATTGTTCCTACTTGGATATATGAGTCTATGATGGTTATATTGAAGATGATATAGTAGTGTATAGGATGACTTAAAGATGATAATGGTTGTTCCTATAAGCTTCTAGCTTGACATGTAATATGTGCTAAAGTGAAGTATGTTGTGTCTTGTTTTGGTAGACTTGTGTCACTTACTTGATACATGTATGAATGATATGTGAATATGAGATGTCTTGACATAGGATACTAAAGCCTCTTAGTCTTGTATGTATGAATGGCATGAGACCTTGAATGATGTTAAGAGGGTCCTTTATGTGAAACCTTGAACCTAGTGTTAAGGTTATGAAACTTGAAGTAGAAAGTCGTAATGATATTCTTCTTGTAATGAATTATGGACTTAAGGTTGATTGGCTGGAATGACATCATATCAATTGTAAGACCACGAAAATGAGATAAGGTGTCTAGAGCCTAACATGTTTTCCTTAAATTTCTAATGTCCTAAATATGCTTAAAATATAGTATATAGTCAGTAGCTAAAATATTAGAGGTATTGGAAGTCGAATGTCATGGGACGACTAAGACGTTCGACGACTAAGTCACCTAAATGCCTCGTATGTGGTTCTATGTGATTATGTGTGATTCATGATATTATGAAGTCTTTACATGGTTTATAATGATGTTTAATGTTGCTATATGAAGTTTCGAGAAGATTGGAGGTCAAACGACCAAGAACGTCCAAGGCGTTGAAAAGATAGCCCTTAAGACATTCATCGTGTGTCATGGTGGGGCTTGGCCTGTTTGGACGTCTTGTAGGTGTTTTTTTTGGATGAAGTTTATTTGGAAGGTCTATAACTTGTTAAGGTTTATAATCGCGTTGGAAAAGTCCGGGTACGACTTCTAAAAGGCCCCATAAGAGGCCCCAAAAGAAGGACCCAAAGCTGCCTAAGAAACTGCCAGGGCAGTGTCCATTGACGGACCCAACGACGGATCGTTGGTCCACTAACGGCTCGTCAAGCAGGTATCGTTGAGGGAAACATGACTTGGGTAGGTCTTAAGCCAATTTTGGCTAAGTCTCACGCGACGGAGGCCAGGCACGGCCCTTCATGGCCTCGACGCCCCGTCATTACCATTGTCGAGGGTGGCCTGCAACTGGCAGGGGTGAATGGGAATTTCACCGCAAGACCTATCCTAATTATTATGGGTTTATTAAATTAATTTTGGGTGTACATAAGTCATCAAAAACGTGATCAACCCATTCTAAAATCAACACACATGTTTTAAGTGTTTCCTCCCAAAATACTCTCTCTATAAACCACCATTTTTGGTGAATCTCAAGAACAGATTCAAGCTGGGTTTTCCATGGATGAATCATCAAGTTTAAGAGGTTTTCAACTAATAAAATTTATGGAAATCCTTCATCTTCAAGTAACTTTTCACTTGGATAGTTCTTCTCAATGTTTTTCAAAGAAATCTTATGATCAAGTTTCAAGTCTTCCAATCTAGCCATGGGTTCTTTCTCAAAATGTTTTTATTGATTAAATCATGATTAATTGAAGTTAATACAGTGATTTGAACGAGATTTCACTCCAATTGCATGATGAACCCATGTTCCTTCCAAAATTGGTTTAGCTCTTGCATGAGCTTTGTTATT
Organism: Solanum sitiens; assembly: GCA_016801875.1. Lineage (NCBI taxonomy): Eukaryota > Viridiplantae > Streptophyta > Magnoliopsida > Solanales > Solanaceae > Solanum > Solanum sitiens. Next base: position 1,520,943 of record JABWTJ010000149.1, read on the forward strand.
ATGGCTTGTTCTTGATTAAATGGTTATTCTCTTACGTTGAATTGCTGGTGTTTATTGTTTTTTACGTTAATTGATGGTGAATTGATGATTATCAGTCCATGATGATAAAATATATGAAGATTTGAACATGAATAGCCTATGTTTCTACATGTTGCCTTGAAGTCGATTGTGAGATCGGGTGTGTAGAGTTTTTATTATGTGTGAACTGCTGTAGCTACTATTTTAGGGTGATATAATGGATGAATTTTGTAGGTATAAATCCTTAATTATAAAATTAAGAAAGGCTTGCATGAATTGATCTAGATTCCTTTAGGATATGAAGTCAAAAAGCTAAGTGTGTGATGGATCTCGAATTGTGATTAGATGAAGCATGATTTTGTCTTGATTTCTTATCCAATTAGATACTGCCTAATGAGTGTATTGTCGATAAAATATGAATGATGATCAAAGCCTTAGAGAGTTCATAGTATTGGTAAAGTCTTCTATACTATAGCAAATCGATAAGCCTAAATGCCTATGTTGTAACCTTAATCTTGAAGGTATGTAATTATGATTTCAATATGGTTAAATGTAGTTTTAGATAATACCTTAGACTTATAATATGTATGAAATATATGCAAGGGAAATTAGCTAATGATCTATGTTGTTCTACTTTCCTAGTATGTTGATGTGTTGTATTATGTTATAGTATAATCTTGTAGCAACTTGTACGTGGTTTATTATATGTTTAAAGTACATTTAGATACTGCCATATATGTGTTTTATTGATGAATAAGGTGTATTGATCAATGATGATCAAAGGGTGAGAAATTGGTAAGAATGCTTATTCCCTCTACTCTTCTACTTCTCTACTCTTCTATAATAATGTTGATGAAGCCTTGTATGGAATTGTGTGGTATGTTCCACTTATGGTGGCGGTGTTTACTTTATTGTAATTATATATGTGTTGACCATGGCCTTGAAGGCAAATTGATGAACTTATGAACATGTGCTCGTGATGATACTATGAGAAGTTTATGCCTACTTTCCTAATGTAGTTGTGATCTAGGTTGTATAGCTATTGTATAAGCATGTGTATATACATGTTAGGGTAACGTATAGGTGCTGCCATTGATGTGTTAAAATGGTTAATAGTCCCTACCCATGTATCTCTTATATGAATGTGTAAATAGATTAAGTTAAGAGTCTTGGTCACAATGTGTAGCTTGTCTTGCCTCCAATGCTATTGTGTGTTCTGTGGACTATGCTTGAAAGTGTAATGTGGTCTAAGGGGGTGGCTGACTCAATGTATTTGTTGATAGCCATTATGTGATCATGTTGGCCAATGTACACACACACTCACTTTACATGCATGTTACAAGTAGTATAGGTCATGGTGTCTAAATGAATAGTTCTCATATTCGCTAGTGTCTACTAATATGCATGTTAAGGTGATGTTTATGAAAGTATGATATGTGTTTCCTTATGTAGGATGACTTGATAGGTGTACTCGTATGGGCAAGGGTAGGATTTTGCCTATGCATTGCACAAGTATACCTTGATAGGATAGTTCTAGCTTTGGTTTCAATATGCATGAATATAATGTATGAACATGTGTGACTTAATGTGTTATATCAAAGGTTTTGCTCACGTATATATATGCACACACATATGTATGAAGGTCTAGTCAAGAGAGGGGCCTTGAATGGTGTATTCATGTGTACCCTAAACTAGATGATGCTTTACATATGCCATGTTCATGTGAAGAGATTCTTTACATGATTTAGGTTGATGAACTTTCATCTATGATCTATGAGTTAAGCATATGAGAGGATGACTCTCCTAAACCTATGTTTTATAAAGAAATGATAATAAAGGCTTTTTCAATAAAGGGAACTTAGCTTAGCACCGAGTGAACTTGAATATGAGTGTGTGTCCCTTTCCAATATGGGAAGGAAGGTCTACCATAAATTTCATGAGGTGGATTATCATAATACCTCAATTGGTATAAAGACGGTTTCCATAAGTGAATAACTATAATGCCCCATTAGGCATAAAGAGGGTTTTCACATGTACCTCCAAGTTCCATAAACTATGTTGCCACCATAGGATACTAGCTAGTGGTCCACCTAGAAAGGTATGTTATGTTTGGTTCTACTTTGGCCGGTAGACCACGTTCTTTCGGTGTGGGGTTTCAGGACGCCGGATTCCATGTTTAGCATCACATGGTCTATGTCGGTTAAGTCTATAGTTTCCCTAAAGTAAAATGGACAATGGAAGTAAATGAATAGGATCCTAACTAGGAGGACTTAAGGTAAGTTACTTAGTATAGGTGGAAGTAATGAACCCATCTAGACATTGCACAAGTGGCTCCTTAGGAAGTCCTAGGAAGGTGTTCTAAGGTGTATGGTTATGAATATGTCTTTATGCATGGTATGGTAGTAATTTTCTACTTGTCATTAATATGTGTATGGTATTAGTCTAGATGATGTGATCTTATCCTTATATACATGATGTTGATCTTGTTGACTATATGATGAAGGTTTTTCTTGACATAGATGAAGTGGTCTTCTCTTACTATGTGATATATGATTTGGATGTAAAGGCTTGTGGTCTCATGATAGGTGTACTAAGTATGTGTGAGGTTATGGGGCCTTACATGTGCATTGCACTAGTAGACTTAGATTAGGGGCATGAGTTATGTTTCATAAGCTTCTATGCGAAGTAAAATAAGTATATGTTCATAATGATTAGAAGTTCACTGTAATGTCTTATGGTCTTGACTTGAATGTGTCTCGTAATGGGCGATACTTCTATGATGATATGTTTTGGCTTATGTTAGTTGTTTGTATGCTTTTCCTTGTGGTTCTAAGGAGATGCTTGCACCAAGTATCACTAAAGGATTACTTGGAAGGATTAGTGAATATAAAGGAGGAGTTCATTGTTAAGAGAATAGAGTTCACTGTAAAGTGACCTCAAATGGGACTTAAATTCTATAAGTTCTTTTCTATGATGTTTGGCCTTTAATTGTGTTTCCATGAAGTATGAAAATGATATAAATGCTATTCCTTAAAAGTTTTATGAAGATTAACTCAAAATGGCATGAAATATGATTTCAAAGAAAATGTCCCTTTTAAATGCATGTTTTTGCATGGTTGTCATACTTAGTACATTCTTGTGCTAACCCCATTCTTCTCTACTTTTTACACAAAGTGTAGGTTATGGATGCTTAAAGGATGTCTTGAATGGTGAAGAGATTTCTAGATAATTCCCAAGCTCAATGAAAGGAATCCTTAAAGTTCCAAGGATTTCCTACTAATGTCCTTATTGTAAAGTCTTTAAATATTGTATTGTTATGTAATGTGTCTTATGGGCTGTGTCAATAATGTACTCTAATGTTATTGAGTCTAAGATGGTAAAGAGACTTAAGGTCTATAAATGTATTATGGCTTTTGGTTTATACATATATGAGTTGAAGTTTCTAGCATATAATATGCTATGAAAAGTTTTAAATTTTCCGCTAAATTTACTATGTTGATGCGATGAATGATAACTATGGGCTTGTATAAGACCTCCGAGAGGTCGAGTACGCCGTGTTACTTCTAGGGGGTTCCCTCAGATGTGACAAACGTGGTATCAGTGCACGAGGTTGTTAAAGTGGTCTTAGGTTCTAAGAGTCTCATATTGCCACGTCTAGTAGGGTCTCGTAGCATTGGTGGTGAGTCGCGACACATCAGATGGTACGAGAGGCTATAGGACGATATAGTTTCCCTTCTTCATCATTCTAATGTCTTGCCATAGAACATAACTCTATAAGATCTCTCTTATGTTTTCTTGTCCGGTGGTCTTTTAGATGTGATTGCTTGGATGAGATTGTTCTCTATGCTTAAGGGAGAAAAGGTGAGTTTAAATGATTATCTTTGTTTTATGGTTTGAATGAATATATGTGAAGGTGAATTTTGGCTTATTTGATGATGTGATGCCAATTATGGCTAGATATGAAACTTATGTGAAATAACATGTTATATTGAGAAATGTGTGTCATGACATAGTTAAAGCATGTTAAAAGTCATTATGGTTAAACTGAATTCTATTGGAGTGTTGTATTACTATATGGCATTATATGTTGGTAGCCTAATACTATTATTTGAACTTGAGATGTGTAGTGATTACCTATGGAAGTATGCTACCCTAAGAATATGTGTTTAAAAGTATGCATTGTTTTCCTTTGTATATAAGTGGTACTTGATGAGTTACTAGTATAAACTGTAGTCCTTTGTGATTACTTGATCCTAGTTGTGATGATAGTATGCGTGCTTATGAAGGATGAGTTGGTAAAGCTTTGTATCTTATATTGCCATGCTTGTCCCCTCTATTGTCTAAATGTTGCCTTTTTTTGGATATTTGGAAGCATGCTCACTGTAAAGCTAGGCAACTTACTGTAACATTTTTGGAGAACCAACTAAGTTGTCCTTTGATTGAATGTTGTTGAAATGTGTATAGAATTGATGTATATGAACATTATAATGAATGTGAAAAGGAATTTTGCTATTGGAATGAAGAATGAGAGTCTTATGGCATGATGAGTCGTGGATTTGTTTCTAACTTCTTATTGTGTTGTGAGTCCCTTAATGTTGTGGAATTGATGTTTCCCCTAGAATTGAGGGTAGTATTCTCATCTTTGTAGGGTGATGATGTGGGTTTGATTGACCTAGAAGTTACCTTACTTTAATGTTGAAACAAAAGAAAGAGTCCTTATGAATAAGTTTTCCATATTGATTCCCATAATGATGTATGACCTTTGTGTCTATTGGATAGTATGAACACTTTATGTGGTTAAATGAGATGACCTAACTTGATAATTATGGATAAATTTCCTAGGTGATAAGGCTTAGAGTACCTTGGTGTTCCTATGTTAACTTACTGTAAATCCTTCTAAAGTTGTAATCACTTTTAAGTGATGAAAAATGAAGGTTGTTAAGTTAAAATCCTTTTTAAGATGGGTTAAGTTGCTCTTAATTGGGTTTACCCTAAGTGGGTGATGGTGATGAAATGGTAAGGTTGTAGATATTTTCTACCTTGTTCTTCTATTTTTACTTGAACATGAAAAATAATGAATTCTTAGTAAGCTTGTCTATGAATATAGTCTTGCATAAAGTATGAATTGCATGACCTTTATATGATTGGTGTGTATTGAGTGACATCATCTCGAAGACATTATGAATGTTCTAAAGTGTATGAAGGAAATTTTTTGATAAAAATCCATGTTTTCTCATGTTGAATTACATCTTGATGTGCTAATTGTGAAGTTGACTTCATGAGGTAAGACAAGGAACTTGGTAATAGTCACTTGTAGGGTAAATTGTTTAGCCTTGTAATGGAAGTTGAGCCTCTTTTACAATGAAATATGTTGACTCTCTTGAAAAACATTAAGTGACTTGATGATTTGGAATGCGAAATTGTAGGCTCATTCTTGAAAGCTGAAAGCATGTTTAGCTAAGTTTCCATGTGTGTGCCTATAATTTGTGTTATTTTTCCAAAATGAGGTTTGCTAAAAGGGTGAGTATTATGTTAAGAAAAGAAATTTGTGGAATGGCTTCCTATTTTGATGTGATGTACTTGGTGTGACTTGACATTTAGACTTCACTAAGAAGAAAAATATATGCATGTCTTGGCTTGAAAGTTGAAATTTCTCATTTTTAAAGAAATTGACCTTGTACTTTGCTAAGGTGTGAACTCATGATACATGCAAGTGTGTTGAGGAGCAAGACATTCCTCCATGTACACCACCAAGCATGGTATGGTTGAGTATGACCATCATGGTACTAGGTCTAACTAATGAAGATCTTTGTGATTTAACTAACTCAAGTTTATGTGCATTGAAGTATGAGTGCTTAAGTAACTTTGAGTATGGGTTATGATCTGCCTATGAGTAGCTTTTCAAGATTTTCTTGTAATTAATTAAGATATAATGATCATGTTACGATTAGGAGATGGATGTTCTCCTATGAACATGAGAAGGACCTTTGTGTTTGATGCATTAAAGAGTGAGTGAGTAATGGTTTTGCTTGCTTGTGTGCATTGAGTGCCAAAATGATTTGATGCTATTTTAAATGTTATGAACTGCTCTATGATGCTTTGAAGTCCTTGTTGTTGGTTAAAGTGTCCTAAGTGTCATTCGAGGACGAATGTTCCCAAGTGGGGGATATTGTAAGACCCCAAAAATGAGATAAGGTGTCTAGATCCTAACATGTTTTCCGTAAATTTCTAATATCCTAAATGTGCTTAAAATATAGTATGTAGTCAGTAGCTAAAATATTAGAGGTATTGGAAGTCGAACGTCAAGGGACGACTAAGACGTTCGACGACTAAGTCACCTAAATGTCTTGTATGTTGTTCTATGTGATTATGTGTGATTCATGAGATTATAAAGTATTGAAATGGTTTATAATGATGCTTAATGTTGTTATATGAAGTTTCGAGAAGTTTGGAGGTCAAACGACCAAGAACGTCCAAGGTGATCAAAAGATAGCCCTTAAGACTTTCATCGTGTGTCATGGTGGGGCTTGGCCTGTTTGGACATCTTGTAGGTGTTTGTTTGGGATGAAATTTATGTGGAAGGTATATAACTTGTTAAGGTTAATAATTGCGTTGGAGACGTCCGGGTACGACTTCTAAAGGATCCCATAAGAGTCCCCAAAAGAAGGACTCACAAGTTGCCTAAGACGCTGCTTGGGCAGTGTCCATTGACGGACCCAACGACGGATCGTTGGTCCACCAACGGCTCTTCGAGCAGGTATCGTCGATGGACACATGCCTTGGACAGGTCTTAAGACAATTTTGGCTAAGTGTCAAGCGACGGAGGCCAGGCACGGCCTGTCATGGCCTCGACGCCCCGTCATTACCATCGTCGAGGGTGACCTGTAACTGGCAGCCTGCATGCTGTAAATTAAATGGGTGAATGGAAAATTCACCCCACGTCCTAACCTGATTATTATGGGTTTATTTAAGTAATTTTGGGTGTATATAAGTCATCAAAAACGTGATCAACCCATTCTAAAATCAACCCACATATTTTAAGCCTTTCCCTCCCAAAATACTCTCTCTAGAAACCACCATTTTTGGTGAATCTCAAGAAAAGATTCAAGCTGGGTTTTACATGGATGAATCGTCAAGTTTAAGATGTTTTCAACTAATAAAAGGTATGGAAATCCTTCATCTTCAAGTAACCTTTCACTTGGAGAGTTCTTCTCAATGTTTTTCAAAGAAATCTTATGATCAAGTTTCCAATCTTCCAATCTAGCCATGGGTTCTTTCTCAAAACGTTTTTAATGATTAAATCATGATGAATTGAAGTTAATACAGTGATTTGAACGTGATTTCACTCCAATTGCATGATGAACCCATGTTCTTTCCAAAATTGGTTTAGCTCTTGCATGGGCTTTGTGATTATGGCTTTTTCTTGATTAAATGGTGATTCTCTTACGTTGAATTGCTGGTGTTTATTGTTATTTTAGTTAATTGATGGTGAATTGATGATGATCAGTCCATTATGATAAATATATGAAGATTTGAACATGAATAGCTTATGTTTCTACATGTTACCTTGAAGTCGATTGTGAGATCGGTTGTGTAGAGTTTTGATTATGTATGAACTGTTGTAAATACTGTTTAAGGGTGATATAATGGATGAATTTTGTAGGTATAAATCATTCATGATCAAATTAAGAAAGGCTTGCATGAATTGATCTAGATTCCTTTAGTCTATGAAGTCAAAAAGCTAAGTGTGTGATGTATCTCGAAATATGATTAGATGAGGCATGATTTCGTCTTGATTTCTTATCCAATTAGATACTGTCTAATGAGTGTATTTTTGATAAAATATGAATGATGATCAAAGCCTTAGAGAGTTCATAGTATTGGTAAAGTCTTCTATACTCTAGCAAATCGATAAGCCTAAATGCCTATGTTGTAACCTTAATCTTGAAGGTATGTAATTATGATTTCAATATGGTTAAATGTAGGTTTAGATAATACCTTAGACTTATAATATGTATGAAATATGATCTAAAATCAAAGCAAGGGAAATTAGCTAATGATCTATGTTGTTCTACTTTCCTAGTATGTTGATGTGTTGTATTATGTTATAGTATAATCTTTTCACTGGGCCAAGAGCACCCCCTCGAGTAAAAAGGTAGCGAATTGTACATGGTTTCTTATATGTTTAAAGTACATTTAGCTACTGCCATATATGTGTTTTATTGACGAATATGGTGTATTGATCAATGATGATCAAAGGGTGAGAAATTGGTAAGAATGCTTATTCCCTCTACTCTTCTACTTCTCTATTTTTCTATAATAATGTTGATGAAGCCTTGTATGGCATTGTGTGGTATGGTACACTTATGGTGGCGGTGTTTACTTTATTGTAATTATATATGTGTTGACCATGGCCTTGAAGGCAAATTGATGAACTTATGAACATGTGCTCATGATGATACTATGAGAAGTTTATGCCTACTTTCCTATTCTAGTTGTGATCTAGGTTTTATGGCTATTGTATAAGCATGTGTATATACATGTTAGGGTAATGTATAGGTGATGCCATTGATGTGTTAATATGGTTAATAGTCCCTACCCATGTATCCCTTATATGAATGTGTAAATAGATTAAATTAGGAGTCTTGGTTACAATGTGTAGCTTGTCTTGCCTCCTATGCTATTGTGTGTTGTGTGGACTATGCTTGAAAGTGTAATGTGGTCTAAGGGGTGGCTGTATCAATGTGTTTGTTGATAGCCATTATGTTATCATGTTGGCCAATGTACACACACACTCACTTTACATGCATGTTACAAGTAGTATAGGTCATGGTGTCAAAATGAATGGTAGTTCTCATATTCACTAGTGTCTACTACTATGCATGTTTAGGTGATGTTTATGAATGTATGATATGTGTTTCCTTATCTAGGATGACTTGATAGGTGTACTAGTATGGGCAAGGGTATGGGACTTTGCCTATGCATTGCACATGTATACCTTGATAGGATAGTTCTAGCCTTGGTTTCTATATGCATGAATATGATGTATGAACATGTGTGACTTAATGTGTTATATGAAAGGTTTTGCTCAGGTATATGTATGCACACACACATGTATGAAGGTCTAGTCAACAGAGGGGGCTTGAATGGTGTATTCATGTGTACCCTAAACTAGATGATGTTTTACATATGCTATGTTCATGTGAAGAGATTCTTTACATGAGTTAGGTTGATGAACTTGCATATATGATCTATGCGTTAAGCATATGAGAGGATAACTCTCCTAAACCTATGTTTTATAAAGAAATGATAATAAAGGCTTTTTCAATAAAGGGAACTTCGCTTAGCACCGAGTAAACTTGAATATAAGTGTGTGTCCCTTTCCAATACGGGAAGGAAGGTCTTCCATAAATCTCATAAGGTGGATTACCACAATACCTCAATTAGTATAAAGAGCGTTTCCATAAGTGAATAACTATAATGCCCCATTAGGCATAAAGAGGGTTTTCACATGTACCTCCAAGTTCCATAAACTATGTTGCCACCATAGGATACTAGCTAGTGGATCCACCTAGAAAGGTATGTTATGTTTGGTTCTACTTTGGCCGGTAGACCACCTTCTTTCGGTGTGGGGTTTCATGACACCGGATTCCATGTTTAGCATCACATGGTCTATGTCGGTTAAGTCTATAGTTTCCCTAATGTAAAATGGACAATGGAAGTAAATGAATAGGATCCTAACTAGGAGGACTTAAGGTAAGTTACTTACTATAGGTGGAAGTAATGAACCCATCTAGAGATTGCACAAGTGGCTCCTTAGGAATCCTAGGAAGGTGTTCTAAGGTGTATGGTTATGAATATGTCTTTATGCATGGTATGGTAGTAATTCTCTACTTGTCATGAAGATGTGTATGGTATGAGTATAGATGATGTGATCTTATCCTTATATACATGATGTTGATCTTGTTGGCTATATGATGAAGGTCTTTCTTGACATAGATGAAGTGGTCTTCTCTTACTATGTGATATATGTTTTGGATGTAAAGGCTTGTGGTCTCATGATAGGTGTACTAAGTATGTGTGAAGTTATGGGGCCTTACATGTGCATTGCACTAGTAGACTTAGATTAGGGGCATGAGTTATATTTCATAAGGTTCTATGTGAAGTAAAATAAGGTTCTATGTGCATAATGATTAGAAGTTCACTGTAATGTCTTATGGTCTTGACTTGAATGTGTCTTGTAATGGGCGATACTTCTATGATGATATGTTTTGGCTTATGTTAGTTGTTTGTATGGTTTTCCTTGTGGTTCTAAGGTGATGCATTGCACCAAGTATCACTAAAGGATTACTTGGAAGGATTAGTGAATATAAAGGAGGAGTTCACTGTTAAGAGAATAGAGTTCACTGTAAAGTGACCTCAAATGGGACTTAAATTCTATAAGTTCTTTTCTATGATGTTTGGCCTTTAATTGTGTTTCCATGAAGTATGAAAATGATATAAATGTTATTTCTTAAAGGTTGTATGAAAATTTACTCAAAATGGCATGAAGTATGATTTCAAAGAAAATGTCCCTTTTAAATGCATGTTTTTGCATGGTTGTCATACTTAGTACATTCTTGTGCTAATCCCATTCTTCTCTACTTTTTACACAAAGTGTAGGTTATGGATGCTTAAAGGATGTCTTGAATGGTGAAGAGCTTGCTAGATAATTCCTAATCTCAACGAAAGGAATCCTTAAAGTTCCAAGGATTTCCTACTAATGTCCTTATTGTAAAGTCTTTAAATATTATATAGTTATGTAATGTGTCTTATGGGCTGTGTCCCTAATGTAGTCTAATGTTATTGAGTCTATGATGGTAAGAGACTTAAGGTCTATAAATGTATTATGGCTTATGGTTTATACATATATGAGTTGAAGTTTCTAGCATATGATGTGCTATGAAAAGTTTAAAATTTTCCACAAATGATAACTATGGGATTGTATAAGACCTCCGAGAGGTCGAGTACGCCATGTTACTCCTAGGGGGTTCCCTCGGATGTGACATCAATCCTTAGGAAAGTCATTATGAGCTTCGTGTCGCCACTGTAAGGCAGCCCTAAGGGACCTCTTTGGTAGGGTAAATGTAATTAGGTTATCAACTTGATATGGAACCTTTGTATGAACCTTAATGTTAATTACTCTATGAGAACAAAGGCTAGTACCGAGTAAGTATGGTAGGTGAAGTAGTTCTAGTTAAACGATGAGGCTAGAATACAAATTAAGCCTTTCATATTCCTTAACCATGTTCGTACATGGGATGTGTCTAAGTTCTACCATTGCCAAGTAGAACACCCTCATCGGAGTAGCTTAGAACTCCGGATTCCATGTATTGCTACCATGGTCTATGTCGGCTATTGGATATTCTCATCATGTGGGATACATATTAGAATTAAAGAAGTTCTATGAAGTTTAGGTGGTGGTATGGGACGCTATCTAGACATTGCACAATAGGTTTTGAAGATGTTAGTGAGAGTCCCTAGGCCTTCTCCAAGACCATTACTTGAATGTCCTCTATGTGATGAATGTTTCTTAATGAAATAATAAAGTAATGACTTATGTTAAAAAGCATGTAAATGAATGAGTACCTAATCTAGAATGACTTAAGGATTCCTTAATTAAAGTGTGAAGAGGGCATAAAGGCTGATCTCTTCATGTCTTATCTAGGGAAGTCTTGAGAATGACTCTAGTTAGGGAAGTTGGTTGATTGTTAAGGTATGATCTAAACTTAGATAGTCTTAAGGATTTTTTAGGTAACTTTTGTCATGATCCGAAAGTACTCCCTAGAAGTTAGGGAGAACCCTTGGGTCATGATCGGGCGTACTTGACCCTTTGGGGTCTTGTACAAGCGGTTGAACTATCGTTCATTACATAAGTCATGAAAAGTAGTGCGGAATTTAAAACATTTCACGAATAACTTAATAAAAGGAAATATTTCAATATCATCGTCAAAATACAACTTAAAGACATGACATAGTATCTCAGGGACACACCCCTTTACATTGAAAGAATTACATAATAAGTCTTTAAATAATAAAACCAAGAAAAGGACTATGCCCTCGAATATATGAGGACATACTTAGTCTTTGAGAGAATCTTTCCCAAGCTTTGCCTTCTAGCCTCCAACCTTGCTTCCAAAAATCTATACTTATAGAGTATAGAAAGTATGGGGTTAGTACAAAACAATTTACTAAGTATGGCTTATGAAAAATCATGTAAAAAGGGACATTTCAGTAAAAATAATCTTTCATGCCAAATAATTAGAACATTCATGAATTTACAAACAAACAACATAAGAAACATCATTTAATGCTTAGAGAAGTATTTCCATAATTTTAATAAAAAGAGACACCTTACAGTGAAGTACTCAAATTTTTACATTAACTATTTAAACCTTACACTAAACTAAACTAACACCAAAATAGTGAACTTCCAAGGTATTGCCAATGAGGAATGAACTCATTTCCGTAGGCGTTTCCCTAACCGAGGTTATCCTAAGACTCTCCAAGGTAAGACATGAAGGAAGCGTCTAAACACCTCCTCTAATAAACACCAAGGAGATCCTTATAACACCCACCATAGGCTTACTCCACTTGGGAGAACAAGTCACCACTCCATCACAAGACATTTCGAAGAACACTCAACAACCCACAAAGACTTCCCTTTCGGAATGCCTACGTAGTGCAATGAGTAGATGGCGTCCCATTCCACCACCTACCCTAAGTAGTACACTCTTTTAGAAGGATTGGCACCAAGACTCCCATTTCGAAAGGTCTACTTAGTGCAATGGATAGATAGCGTCCCATACAAACACCTACCCTAAGTAGTACGTTCTTTTAGGAGATTTAGTTCATTCAATTCATATAAGATTCACCAAGACTTCCCTTTCAGAATGCATGCTTAGTGCAATGGATAGTTAACGTCTCATTCCACTACCTACCCTAACTAGTACACTCTTTTAGAAGACTTAGCACTTTCATTACTTTTGGGGCTCCATTTGCAAGCCTCGCGAATAATCTTATTACCTTCCCGAGCAAGATCACGTCCTTCATTACGAGCTTTTACACATGCTTCTAGAGCTACTCGATTAGCTACGACACCTGGCGCATTACCCCAAGGATGTCTTAAAGTTCCTCTACCAAACTGTAGTACGGAATCATACCCAAAGATCTCGGTCAGAGCAGGCATATGCCAAACGTAAATACCTCCTGAATCCACAGGTAGAACACCTGGTAAAGAGACCCAATCTTGAGTTAAATAAATACCGCGACTTCTATCTTGTTCAACAAAATCATCACACAGTAAATCAACAAAGCCCAAAGTTATGTCTCTTTCACCTTCAAGTTTACTTACTACAGTACCAGAGTGAATATGATCTCCACTTGACATACGTAACACTTTTGCTAATACCCGGAAGTGGATAGAATGAATCTTCTTTCTATCAATAACCGCTTGCATTGCACGGTGGATGTGAAGAAGTAGACCATTATCTCTACAATAATGAGCCAAGGTAGTATTTGCGGTGAATACCCCCATTAAGTAGTCGTGCATTAGGATTTGAACGCCCAATTCTCTAGCAAATACAACTCTTTTAATCATTTCTTCGCATGTACCTTCAGTAACATTCATGTAATGCCCTTTGATTTCACCTCAGCCTGTGTTTTAAAAAGTGATTCGGCACAAAATAAGAAACGATCTCTCCAATGCATAAATGGTTGTGAGTTCATGTTTTCATCATCTTTGGTAAAATTAAGTCCATCGCAAAGACATTCATAAACATATCTACCGTAGTTTTTTGCAGATAACCCCAATTTAGGTTTAATAGTACATCCCAACAGGGGATGACCATACTTGTTCAATTTATCTCTTTCAACTTGGATCCCATGAGGCGGACCTTGGAAAGTTTTAACATAAGCAGCAGGGATTCGCAGATCTTCCATACATAGAGCATGCAGGGCTTTGAACCCAAATACGTTACCTACAATGGAAGTAAACATATTGGTAACAGAACCTTCTTCAAAAAGATCTAAAGGGTAAGCTACATAAGCAATATATTGATCTTTTTCTCAAACAACGCGCTCGATGCGGTAGCATTGCCCTTTGTAATGATCAAGACTGGTAAGTCCATCGGTCCATACAGTTGTTCTTGTACCAGTAGAAGATTCAGCAGCTACCGTGGCCCCTGCTTCTTCAGGTGGAACTCCAGGTTGCGGAGTTACTCAAAATGTTGTTAATATATCAGTATCCTTGGTTTTGTACTCAGGAGTATAATAAGTCAATTTGCACTCTTTAACACCAGATTTGAATCCAACACTTGCTTTAGTCTCTGTTTGTGGTGACATAAATCCCTCCCTACAACTCATGAATTATGAATTCTCACAACAACAAGGTCTACTCGACATGAATTCCGCGTTAACGAAACTTTTCGCAGGAATCTTTCACAAAATTTCCAACTAATACAAATATTATAAATTAATCAGAATGGTTGATTATTAGACTGTGGTATTTGATTTGCCAAATACATCATTATTGTATACTCTTTCATATATATAGTGCAACCCAATTGTGGGAGTTAGCTTAACTGACATATACCATGAGAGCTAAACATGGAATCCCGATACTTCCCTTATCAGAGAAGGGTCCCCTCACTTGCCTAGGGTGAGGTCTTACTTTTGTTTTTATCTTTTACATGGCTTTCCCAATAGCTACACCTATGCGGGCGCATAGTTAAGGGATAAGGAGATTGATGCAAAGTAACTCATTCTCCACTAACGAAGAGTAATCATCTCAAGAGGTACATTGGAATACAACATATCAACTCATGAAGTGTAACCACCTCTTCTTCTTATCCTCTCGGTGCTAGGCATAACTCCCCACGGATTCGCAACATTATATACTATAGGTTAAAGATAACTAGAGAACACCACATCTCAACTCACTAAGGGCATTCATCCTCCGACCTATCTTAGAAAGCTCTTAGGAGGTGATGAGGTTTGTACTAAACACTTCATCTCAACTCACGAATAGTGTCCACCTCAAAACTCCTCTTTTGACATAACTTAGCTTCATTCAATCATTCAAGTGTGAGTGTATGTCTACATGTGACCACACCTTGCACATAAGCATCATTTCATTTACATTTAACTTCTTTACATGATTTGTACCTTCATTCATCACATCTCACATTTTACATACTTCACATAATCATGTACTTCATTTAGGCATAATCTAAGTCAAACATGCAATTCGAGCGTCACAAACAACAATACAAGAACCATATTCATTATCACTTAATTTCACATATTAGGCCTCCAAAGACACACTTACAATGCATACCATGTATAATCAAATTCATCAAGTAAACACCGCCACCAAGAAGGTGGACCATACCACTCAAGAGCAATTCATAAAGAGAGTGAACAATGAGACCAACTTACCGTTCTTCCAAGGCCTTCACACATATTTACACTTTTAATCAACAATTGATCATAAAAGATCCCTTAAGGCAGTATCTAAACAAAAATATATAAACAAGTAAAGCAAAGATCAAAAACTACAAAACCAAGCTTATTCAACCCATTTCTTAAGCCACAAATTGATGAAAAGATTTAACATGATTTCATTGATGTTTTCACATTAAAATTATCAAGTAACATTAGAAACAAGAATATTAAGTCATTTAAAACGTTTTCATGCATGACCCATATTTACATTTGAAGATAGAAGAAACTAGGGTTGATAACCCTTTTTTGAAAATCCATTAGAAGTGACTCCTTGAATGGAAGAGAGTTCAAGGATGGATACCATACCTTAGATAAGAGAAACCCCAATGATTTTGATGAAGAATTCGACCACCAACAGACCTCCTAGCTCTTCTTGACTTCTAACTTCCAAGGAGACTTGAGAGAGAGTTCTAAGGGAGAGGGGTTATGGGTTTTAGGAAATGAGGTCTAAAATTAGGTCTTAGGGTTTGGAACTCTTTAATATACCTAAATAACCCTAAAATAAATGTATAAGGTCCTTAAAAGACTTGGGTGAATTTACCAAACACCCCAAGCCAAGGCAGCCTGTTTAGCAGCTTTTTTGCAGCTCACAGACGAGACCAACTAACGGACCGTCTGTCCATCGACGGTCCGTTGATGGTTGTTCGTTGGTTGAGACTGCTTCTTCCCAACATGCATGCCTTTCAGGTCCAATCGACGAACCGAGTCGATGGGCCGTTGGTTGAACAACTGGCCGTCGTTTGGTCTCGTTGGTGGACATTGCCTAGGCAGTTTTGGACTAAACTCTTACGCCCTTCTCTAGGGATCCTTGTGGGTCCTAGGTGGGGTCTTTACCCAAAATTTAAACCCCTAAATTATTATTATAGGTCTTAGGAACATCTCACACCAATTTCAAGTAAAACGAACACGTAAAACTCTCTCAAACACATTAAGCCACACAAGCACCTTTTAAGGCATATCTTCCGAACGTCATGGACGTTTTTGAACGTTTGACCTCCAAACGTCACCAAACATCAATAACTGCCTAAGGACGTAAATATAATTCATTATAACACAAAATTAACACAAGAAACCATCACGAAACTCTAGTTCACCTTAGTTCATTTTACGGTGTTACATTCTCCTCCACTTGTAATAACATTCGTCCTCGAATGACACTAAAACTTTAAGACCATCAAGGACTCACTTAGCAATACATAACACACACAATCAAGTCTCAAACATCATAGTCAAGGAACAAAATAAGAAGGAGCACAATTTCACCCCTTTTAAACACTTGTCAACACAAGCACTTTAGCAATACTTTCCCATTTCAAAATCTTCTCTTATCTTTCACTTATGGAGGAACTACCTTCTCCAACAATTAACATTCTCATACACA
Organism: Solanum sitiens; assembly: GCA_016801875.1. Taxonomy (NCBI): domain Eukaryota; kingdom Viridiplantae; phylum Streptophyta; class Magnoliopsida; order Solanales; family Solanaceae; genus Solanum; species Solanum sitiens. The sequence continues at coordinate 1,537,885 of JABWTJ010000149.1, forward strand.
ACACTTTTACACACATTGTTACTACAATTCAAGACAAATCAACTTATTTCAAAAATGAAGATTTTCACATTGAGCATCACTGTACACAGGCAACTTTGCAAATTTCACAAATTCATTCTCACTTTGTTTTCTTTACTTATGGAGGAACTACCTTGTCCAACATTAGACATGATCATAAATATCATTTCTAAACACATTGAAACCATTGTTCATGAAATATGCAATTTCCTCAAAATTTGAACTTCTTTATAGTGAACTCAAAACTTCACTGTGTCACTTTCATAGAAATTCTATAATGCACCTTTTAAGCAACTTTAACAAGATGGCATGACAAAATGAGAGACAAGACCATACTAACTTACTCCAAAGAGACTTGGTAAGTTACACTAAGTGCAATGTGAGAGTGGCATCCCATACTACCACTCCCACTTAATGAACATTGAGCATTCTCTTGGACTAGTACACTATATGCAATTCTACTTAACCTTCATCATGCAAAAATTAGCTATAAATGTTTTCTTTAATATATGATCTCCAGTCATCTAACTTTACATACAACACATGAGAACTCATACTATAATGCAAGACTCTTAATCATTACCCTAACATTAAACCCCAAACATAGTCTCATAGGTCATAGGAACATCTCACACCAATTTCAAGTAAAATGAACACGTAAAACTCACTCAAACGCATGAAGACACACAAGCACTTTCTAAGGCATATCTTCCGAACGTCATGGATGTTCTTGAACGTTTGACCTCCAAACATCACAAAACAGCACACACTGCCTAAGGACATCAATATAACTCACTTTAACACAAAATTAACTCAAGAAACCATCACAAATCTCCAGTTCACCTTAGTTCATTTTAGGGCGTTATATTCTTCCCAACTTAAAAAAGCATTCGTCCTCGAATGACACTAAAACTTTAAGACCATCAAGGACTCACTTAGAAACACATAACACATCACAATCAAGTCTCAAACATTAAGTTAAGGAACCACATAACAAGGATCTTTTAAACACTTTTCAACACAAGCACTTTAGCAAAACTTTCACATTTCAAAATCTTCTCTTATCCTTCACTTATGAAGGAACTACCTTCTCCAACATTAAACATTCTCATATACAACACTTTCACACACATTGTTACAACAATTCAAGACAAAGCAATTTCTTTCAAAAATGAAGATTTTCACATTGAGCATCACTGTACACAGGAAACTTTGCAAATTTCAAATTTCAATCTCACTTTGTTTTCTTCACTTATGGAGGAACTACCTTGTCCAACATTAGACATGCTCATAAACATCATTTCTAAACACATTGAAACCATTGTTCATGAAATATGCAATTTCCTCAATATTTGAACTTCTTTACAGTGAACTCAAAACTTCACTGTGTCACTTTCTTAGAAATTCTATAATGCACCTTTTATGCAACTTTAACAAGATGGCATGACAAAATGATAGACAAGACCATACCAACTTACTCCAGAGAGACTTGGTAAGTTACACTAAGTGCAATGTGAGAGTAGCATCTCATACTACCACTCCCACTTAGTGACCCTTGAGGATTCTCTTGGACTAAGTACACTACATGCAATTCTACTTAACCTTCATCATGCAAAACTTAGTTTTAACTTTCTTCTTTAACATTTGATCTTAAGTTATCTAACTTTACCTACAGCACATGATAACTCATACTATTATGCAAGATTCTTAATCATTACCCAAACCTTAAACCCCTAACATAGTCTTCTAGGTCATAGGAACATCTCACACTAATTTCAAGTAAAACTCACATGTAAAACTCACTTAAACATATCAAGACACACAAAAACTTTCTAAAGTATATCTTCCGAACGTCATAGACGATCTTGAATGTTTGACCTCCAAGCATCACACACTGAAAAAGGACATCAATATAACTCATTTTAACACAAAATTAACTCAAGAAACCATCACGAAGCTCTAGTTCACCTTAGTTCGTTTTAGAGCATTACATTCTCCCCCACTTGGAATAACATTCGTCCTCGAATGACACTAAAACTTTAAGACCGTCAAGGACTCACTTAGCAACACATAATAGATCACAATCAAGTCTCAAACATCATTGTCAAGGAACCACATAACAAGGAGCACAATTTCACCCCTTTTAAACACTTTTCAACACAAGCACTTTAGCAAAACTTTCAGATTTCAAAATCTTCTCTTATCCTTCACTTATGGAGGAACTACCTTCTCCAACATTAAAAAATCTCATACAACACTTTTACACACATTGTTACTACGATTCAAGAGAAAGCAATTTCTTTCAAAAATGAAGATTTTCACAGTGAGCATCACTGTACACAGGCAACTTTGCAAATTTCACAAATTCAATCTCACTTATGGGGGAACTACCTTTTCCAACATTAGGCATGTTCATAAACATCATTTTTAAACACATTGAAACCATTGTTCATGAAAAATGCAATTTTCTCAAAATTTGAACTTCTTTACAGTGAACTCAAACTTCATTGTGTCACTTTCTTAGAAATTCTATAATGCACCTTTTAAGCAACTTTAACAAGAAGACATGACAAAATGAGAGACAAGACCATACTAACTTACTCCAAAGAGACCTGGTAAGTTACACTAAGTGCAATGTTAGAGTAGCATCCCATACTACCACTTCCACTTAGTGACCCTTGAGGATTCTCTTGGACTAAGTATACCACATGCAATTCTACTTAACCTTCATCATGCAAAACTTAGCTTTAACTTTCTTCTTTAACATTTGATCTTAAGTCATCTAACTACACATACAACACATGATAACTCATACTATTATGCAAGACTCTTAATCATTACCAAACTAATAAGGATTTGGTCTCATGCTTGAATAAGAACAAAAAGGAAAAGATAATGATACCTACGACCTTTTCTACTCACGTCATTCTCCCCCACATAGGGTGAAGCCATATTTAAGGTCTCATACTTCAAAGTACCATTATACCTCTCACAAGGTAGGAACTCACACTAGCCTTAACTCATGCACATCAAGACTAAACATCAACCTTACAAGTTAAGCATAACATTTACCGATGAGCTATATATATGTTATAATGAGTGTTTAATCTCCTAAAGATTATGTATATGTTAGCACCGAGTGAACTTGACAGTGAGAGGTGTCCCTTCCCAAAAGGGAAAGTAAGTTTAGTAATGTTCTCATGACGTGGAAACTACAATACTATTCAGCATTAATACGGTTTTAATAATACATCTCCTTGTTCCTTAACTATGTTCCCCCATAAGAACCTTAGCAAGTGGGTCCACTTATATGCTACGTTTATGTATAATTCTACCTTGGCAAGAAGATCACCTTCTTTTTGTGTAGGGTTTCATGACACCGGATTTCATGTTTAGCTCACATGGTCTAATGCCGGATGTGGCAAAGATTCCCTAATGTAAAATGAAATATGTAAGTAAGATGATGAACCCTAACTAGGATCCCCCAAGGGAAGTTGCTTAGTATAGGTAAGGTAATGGGACTTTATCTATGCATTGCACAAGTAGCTCTTAGTGGGAGTTTTAGGAAGGAGTCCATATGTATATGTATATGTATATATACCCTATGCATGATATAATGATGATGATATACTTGTTTTGAGTATATGTATAGTATTGGTCTTATTGACTATATGATGAAGGTCTTACCTAATATGCATGTTATTGGTTATATTTGCTATGTTGATGAATTGAACTCTGTTTATATGTAATGTTGTCTATTACTTCATTGTGATGATATTGGTAGCATTGCCTTGCATGTTGTCTTAAGGTGTGCTTAAAGACTAAATGAATTGTCACTATGATGTAGTGAAGGAATGAGCTCTTATATGATAATCTATGAAGTATGTCGGTTGCTATGTGAATGCTATATTCATGATGGGTTCTGTCTTAATGTATGCATGTGATTGAGTTGATGAAGGTTGTATAAATGTTCACCTTGGTAACCGTAAGGTGATACTTGAGTGTGTGATGGAATGAGATATTGTTCATGCATTGCACCAAGTATTACTAAAGGGTTACTTTGGGTAAAGGAGTTAAGGTAAAAAAATGATAATGCTATGAAAATGTTTATTGGGCCTTAAATGTGAAATGTGGCTATATGTGTTGTTGTGAATAGTGTACATGCCTATATACAGTATATGAACTATATTGTGCATATTGTATCAATGTTCATGGAGTTTTATTAAAAGACATGATGTGTGATTTCTAACTAAATGTCCTCTTTAAATGCGTGATTGTCATACGTAGTGCATTTTTGTACTAATACCAATCTTCTTTATCTTTTACACAAAGTCTAGGTGGTGATGGCAAGAGGATATTCCTTAAGGTGAAGAGCTTGATAGATGTTTCCCAAGCTCAAAAAGAATCCTTAAGATTCAAGGATTTCCATGTCAAGATGTCATTCAAAGTTCATGTAATAGTCTAGATTATTATTTTATGTTGTTAAGGGTCGTGTTCCTATTCTACTGTATTGATGTTGAGTCTAAGATGTCAAAAGAGACTTAGAGACTAACTATGTACGTATGATATTTTTTATATATGAAGTGACGTTCTAGCATTATGTAATTCTATGAATTTTTTTTAATTTTCCTCTAATTTTCTATAATAATGCAATGAATAATGTCTATGGTAAGACCTCCCATAGGTCAAGTACGCCATGTTACTTCTAGGGGGTGATCCCAAGTCATGACACAGTTGATTTCTTCCTTAAGGCCAGAAAGATGGTCTCTAAGGGTTATCTCTATCATCTAGTTTGAGTCAGGATTATAACTCCGAAACCTCAACTCTCGAGTCAGTTACAATATTCAATGAGTTTCAAGAAGTGTTTCCAGAAGATCTTCCCGGAGTCCCTCCTGAAAGGGGAATCGTCTTTGAAATTGATCTTCTTGAAGATACGCAACCTATTTCTATTCCTCCTTAGAAAATGGCTCCAGCAAAGCGTAAGGAATTGAAAGATCAGTTGAGAGAATTTCTAGATAAGGGCTTCATCATACCTAGTATTTCTCCATATGGTGCACCAGTGTTGGTCGTAAAAAAAAATTGTTCTCTCAAGATGTGCATTCACTATAGGTAGTTGAACAAGGTCACAATCAAGAATAAGTATTCCATCCCCATGATTTATGACTAGTTTGACAAACTTCATGGTGCTAGCCATTTCTCAAAGATAGACCTCAGATCAGGTAATCATCATTTAGACTCATAGATACTGACATTCCGAAGACAACCTTCAAGACTCGGTATGTTCATTATGAATCATATTTATCTCAGTTGGACTAACCAATGCTCTTGCAGCTTTCATGGATTTGATCAATAGAGTGTTCAAGTTGTACTTGGACTTGTTCATTATTGTATTTATTGAGATATCCTCATTTACTCTACAAATGAGGAAAAATATGCGAGTCATTCTAGAGTTGTTCTGGAAACACTCAAGGATCGCCGGTTATTTGTAAAATTTTACAAGTGTGAGTTTTGGTTACAATAAGTTGCTTTCTTTGGGCATATTGTGTCAAGCTAAGGGATTCGAGTAGATTCGCAGAAGATAGAAGCAGTGAAACAATAGCCTAGACCTATCATTGCTATAGATATCAAAAGTTTGTTGTGTTTAGCGGGTCATTATAGATTGTTTGTGGAACGATTTTCATCCAGAGCCTAACCTTTGACTAGGTTGCCGCTAAAGATGGTAAAGTTTCAATATCTCTGATGATTGTGAGAAAAGCTTTGCAGAATTGAAAACTAGATTTACTACGGCTCCTGTCTTGACTCTAAAAGATAGTTCAAATGTTTATGTGATCTATTATGATGCATCCAGAGTTGGACTAGGTTGTGTGTTGATGTAGCGAGATAAGGTTATACATTATGCTTCTAGGAAGCTTAAGGTGCATGAGAAGAACTATCCAACTTAAGACCTCGAGCTTGAAGTAGTGGTGCTTGCACTAAAGATCTGGAGAAACTACTTGTATGGTGTTCACATAGATGTGTTCACTGACCATAAAAGTCTTTAATATATGTTCACCCAGAAAAAATTGAATCTTCGCAAGAGGAGATGTCTTGAGTACCTTATGGATTATGATATGAGTGTGTATTACCATCCTAGTAAGGCGAATGTAGTAGCATATGCTCTTAGAAGATTATCTATGGGTAGTGTAATCCATGTTGAGGAAGAAAAGAAGGAACTAGTGATGGATGTTAATAGGCTTGCTCACTTGGGAGTTCATTTTATGAGAATATCAAATAGTTGTGTAACAGTTCAGAATGGGGTAGAATCTTCATTGGTAGAGGAGGTTAAGGAAAAGAAAGACACTGATCCAAATGTTTCTTGAACTTAAAGGTGCAGTCCACAATCAAAGAGTGGAGGTTTTCTCCCAACAGGCATATGGTGTACTTGGCTATCAGGGTAGATTATGTGTTCCTCATGTGAGTGAATTGAGATAACATATTCTTGTAGAAGAGCATAATTCCAGATATTCTATTCATCCAGGTGACATTAAGATGTACCACAATCTGTGGGAAATCTATTGGTGGAATGACATGCAGAGGGATATAGAAGATTTTGTGAGTAAGTGCCCAAACTACAAGAAAGTCAAGATAGAACATCATAAACCAGGGGGTATGACTCACGAGATCGACATTCCTACTTGGAAGTGGCAACTATCAATATAGATTTTATCTCAAGGTTACCTCGTACTCGCACAAAGCATAACTCCATTAGGATTATAGTTAATAGGATGACTACGTCTTCTTGATTTTTGGCAGTCAAGACTACATATTCAGCGAGGGACTATGTCAAGTTTATATTAATGAAATTGTGAGGTTGCATGGGTTTCTCTTGTCTATTACTCAGATAGAGGTCATGAGTTTACCTCTCATTTATGGAAGTCATTTCAGAAATGTCTTGGCACTCAGGTTAATTTAGCACAACATTTAATCCGCAGACGGATAGACAGGCAGAGCGTAAAATTAAAACCCTAGAAGATATGTTAAGGTCATGTCTGATCAAATTCAAGGGTAGTTGGCATGATCACCTTCCTCTTATTGAGTTCACCTACAATAATAACTGTTATTCTAGTATTCAGATGGCCCCATATGAGGCATTGTGTGGGCGTAGATATAGATCTCATGTAGGCTGGTTTAAAGTAGGAGAAGAAGCCTTCATAGGACCAAATTCAGTCCATTATACTATGGACAAAGTTCAAATCATTAGATATATACTTAAGACAACCCGGAGTCGTTAGAAGTCTTATGCAGTTGTAAGGAGAAGGGAAGTAGAGTTCTAAATTGATGATTGGGTTTTCTTGAAAGTGTCACCTATGAAGTGGATGATGAAATTAGGCAAGAAATGGAAGCTGAGTCCTTCATATGTAGGCCCTTACAAGATTCTGAAAAGGATTGGTAAAGTAGCTTATGATCTATAGTTACCAACAAAATAATCAGCATAACATCCGATTTTTCACATTTCACTTTTGAAGAAGTGTCTGGGTGATCCAGCAGCCATAGTTCCATTAGGGAGTGTGTTTGTGAAATATAGTCTTTCTTATGAGGATGCACCAGTTGAGATTCTTGATCATCAAGTTAAAAGGTTAAGAAACAAAGAAGTCGCTTCAGTCAAGGATTTGTGGAGGAGTCAGTGCGTGGATGGAACTACTTGAGAAGAAGTAGTCATGAATCCCAAGTATCCTCACCTCTTTCCTTCTAATTCCATTCTTGCCTGAGGTAATGGTTCCTTTTCTGTTTTTCGGCCATTTATGCACATATTCATTCCTAGTATTATGTTCCTTCAGTTTGTACATGCATTTTTTGCATTTTTGCATGTCCTTGGAACTCAGTTAAATTAGAAATTAAGCTCTCAGTGTTTAGTGGTACGGTAGCAGCTCTCTCCCTCTATTTCATCTAGTTTAGTCTTCATTCGAGGACGAATGTTCCCAAGGTAGAGATAATGTAACACCCCGTATCCAAAAACAAACCAGATATCAGTTTTTCAAAAATGGAAGGTGTAACCTACATTCACCATCTATGGACCGTAGTTTGATCTACGGCACGTGTTGTAGGTCGGTATTTAACAATTACAACCTCTCCCCAAAACCCTGCTCAGAAAATCAGCTAAGTCTCGACCTAGGGACAGACCTATGGTTTGTAAGTCAACCATGGTCCATGGTCTGTGTCCATGGATTAACACCCCATTACCCAACCTCTGAAATGAACAACGATCGACCTGTACGGTCCATAAATGGACCAACTGATCGTATCTCTGACTGTAGGTGAAGATTATCAGTCAGTTAGGGGGAAAATGCTCATTCGGTCGACTTCAAATGGTTATAAATCTTAGTGCAAAAGGAATTAGGTTTTCTATGACCTATGATATGATAGATAATTGAATTCTCTTTCCAACGCCACCAAATTTTCTAAAATTCAACCTCTGAATATAAAGGTATGCTCTTAATTCAATCCGTAGGTCACTCTGAGATTGCACTACTTCCCATAAGCCCAATCCGTAGATTGAACTACTTCCCATAAGCCCAATCCTTCGGTTACTCCGAGAACAATTAATTCAACATACTTTAGGTCTTCTCCTATTTTGTTGGACCCCTAAGATACGTCGTTAGACCCTAAATCATGATGTTTTAGTAAGTTTAAGCCTAGAAAAGTAACTAGAACTTACCTAAGTCAAATTATTAATCAACACATAGAAAATTTGAAACAAGAGAGGAGAAAAAGGTCAAGAACCCTACTTCAAGAACGCATCAAGGTTCCATCCATTCCAGCCTCAAAACCGAAAGATTTCTTCATCTAATTCATCACCAGGTATGTGGAATTTCAATAGTGGGTTCCTTTCACCAATTATGTCACTAGTTTTGAGTCAGTTTCTTATCATGACTAGACTTAGGGATTCTTGAATGTTAGAATTATTGGGTTCTTAGCTATTTAAATGATCCAAATCATATCAGTATGTTAATGTTAAGTTAGAACCCTAGCTATGCATTTCTTTAGTCCTTTAATTACACAGGCTAGGTCAGATATTTCAGTTATTCTTTTATACATGCCTCAGTTATTAATGCATCAAATTTAATTTAATTGTTGCATTCTAAGTTTGCATTTTCAGTTTGAGCTATCCAGTATTACAGAAATTAAATAATAATGTGTTCATTACTTAATCCACTAGGAGTAGCATAATACTAAGTAGGACTATGGTTTAGCAAACCCTTATAGTCCCAAAAACACTAGCCATGTAGGTTGTAAGTCCCTCTGTGGGCATCAGTTTAGCGATCACACCAGCATGCCTCTATACCTCTGGCATAGTTTATTGGGTCCTTTCGATGGGACGTATACATCGAACTCCACATTTAGCTCATGTAGTTGTATTATCGGTTATTAGTAGATCCTTACATTGATCATTTATTAGTATATCCCATATTCAGTTTCAACATATTATAAATTGGTCACTTCATTCAGTTATCTCAGCATTTAGTATTTTTATAATGTTCAGATTATTTCATTGCTTTATTGCCTTGTTCAGTGCTATGTTATTTATGCTTTACTCTATCATACATGCATTACCTTTCAAGTACTGAAGCATACATGTGATGCATCTTCTTGTGATGTAGGTTCAGTTTCTCAACATCCAGATCACACTTAGATCGGTTCCCAATCTCTAGTTCCGCATAATCAGTGGTGAGTCCTCATTCTCCGATGACAACAGTCATGAATTTATTTTTAGCATTTTTAGTCCTTTAGTTTTAGTTTTGCTAGACTTAAATGGGGCCTGACCCAACATTTCTAGTTAGTTAGAGATTATTTTCAGACATAGTTAGGTTCAACTTAGAGTTGAGTTAATATCTTATTTTTATTAAACTCATGAGTATTTCATTTATGCAGTTATTATATATTGGAATTCCCCATATTTTCATTTTATTTATGATTTAGCTTTTGTTGCTCCCAATTACACATGCAAGTGTACTTGGTCGCGCAAGTAATATAGTGGCTCTTAAAAAAACATGTTATCGTTCCCAAAGGACTTGTCAATTAACTATTTTTACCAAATTAAAATTGTCTAATTATTTATTTAAGAATGATAAAAGAACAGAATGAAGAAATAAAATAATCAAATTACTTATAATAATTGAAAAATCCCAGGTCTGCAAAATATATTGGATTTCATGTAAAGGCTTAGAACTTATTTTAGTTGTCAAGTTATTGGTTTATAGGGTTGATAGTATAATCACGGTTACACACCTCTCTTCCCCTAACCCAGTTAGTTATCTAACAACATCGTTGAGAGGGGATTCATAGACTAACTCGCGAGCTTTTATATTTCATACTATTTTGTAACCAAGCAAGGTGTTCATCTGGGCGTCACTCCTGAACACTAATCACCTCAATTTAATTGGTGGACCGAGCACTATATGTTCCATGGTCTATCTAATATCTCCTCTCTCGATTTTAAGATTAGACCCTATATAAATCTCTAGATAGGTCAGTCAAGAAATACTAAAACAAGAATATAGAAGTAACTTATAATGTAAACAAAAAATGAATTCAAAACACAATTAATATTCAACGTTCGATCTGTAGCTAAAGCCCCAGAATATGGGTGTTAGCAACTAATCTCTAAGAAAACAGGAAGAAGAACAGAACCCTAAAAAGTATTGACGACTTTCTCTTCCAAAGTACCTCCTCTAGATTCCCTCCTCTAATTGAATGTCTCCAATAATTATTTGTATGGACTATTTATAGATGTAGTGAACCCTAAATAAAATAATTGATTTTAAAGCAAATTAGAAATCCAAAACCAAAAAGAAATTGAATTCCTTCATTATTTTCTACGTGAACCATTGCTCCGCCACCTTCACATTCTGTTGCTGCTTTCTGTGTGACTGCTAGGTGGCAGTTCAGTTTGATTCAATTCAATTTACAGTAATATGCACTTCATATATATTATATATTATTATATTCAATTTAATCCATTAAGTTGTTTGTTTGATTTTCTTCTTCAATCTTTCATCTTTAGTTTGTTTTAGATCTAAACTTCTTCAACTTTATCCAAAATTATTTCTACAAATAAAATACACTATTCAACACAATTCATAAAATTCATGCTCAAAAAGGAAAAATATAAATAATTAATGTTAGGTGAATAATGATTAAAATATACATTTTTTGCCTCAAATCAACGCCCCACACTAAAACTTTTGCTCGTCCTCGAGCAAAATTAAAATTCATCTCAAATAAATCAAAATAGGAATGTCATCACTTTGGTTAATACAAACAACTAGGTTAGATATCTATTTCAAAACATCAAGTAGACTTCTCAATCATTATGCAAGACATCCAAATAAACAACAAACCTCTCACCTCCTAACCTCAAGGAAAAACTTTGAACTCATCAAATTTAAGTTTGCTGACCTACTCTCATCTAATAAAGTTAATAAAATCTTCTATCCATAATGAAACAAGTGACTTCACAAGAAGAAATAGTCCACACGCTCAAATCAAAAGATTGAATATAAATTAAGGACTTAACATCAAAGAAAAACTTCACAGTCACAAATAAAATTTACATGTATGCACAAAGAAACATAAGCTTACCCATTATGTAAATCTCCCACTAATTAAGCATGCTTGAATATAATTAAATCGGACTGTAACGGGTTGTAATGTAGGCTAGGGGACGGGTAGGAAAACTGTATAATAGTGACTTATACTTCATTAAGCACTTTGAAATATTAGACTCTATTACCCATTTTTTTATTCTCTTTATTTTCAAATCTCTCTTCAACAATTATTTCACAAACAACTGTCATCATCTCAAGAATGTTTGAACCATTTTTTTAAAAAAAAGTTTCCTTCATAATAGCCACCCACAATGTAACACTCTGAAAATTCAAGACCTAATCTAGAGCCTAACATGAGTGTTTAAATGTTCAAATATTGTTTTTAGACATAAAATAAAGTATATAATTCATCCAAGAAGTTTTAGATCTAAGACGTCAAAGAACGTCCATGACGTCCAAACACTAGCCTAAATGAACTACTTAACGTCACTATGTTTGGTGATGCTTTTGGAGGGTCAAATGAAGTATAAAACTTGTAAAAATACTTTGGTTTGGTAGAGTATAGTATAGATGGTCTAAACGTCTGAAAATGACACCCTAAAGACCCCCGAAGGATCATGGAGGAGGACCCCAACATGAGTGGACAGGCTGCCAAAGCAGCCTGCAAAAGAAAAGAATCAGAAGGCTTCTGTGCGACACGCAGCCAACACGGATCCACTGGTTCAATTTATTTTCAAAAAAATAAATGTGCATGTTGGCCCCACGATGCGGAGCCACTTCCCAGATCCGGTAAAATCGTGTTTTTGACTTTTTGACTTCACAAAAGACCCATTTAAGTGAAGGGTGTTTTGGGTAATTTAGGGGGTGATTATATATAGCCTAAGGGTCATTTTAAAGTCATTTTTCACTCACCCAAACTCAATTCCCAAAACAAAATCCAAAATCTCTCACCTCTCTCTACTTTCTCTCTCCCCAATTCCTCCATTGAAGAAGAAAGAAAGCTTGAAGAAGAAGGTCAATTTCTCTGGAATTCCTCTTAAATTTCGTGGATTAAACTTAAATAAGTTATGGGTTCTTCACTCTTGGGATTCCTTTCCCCAAGCGGTCCTCTCAAAGTTGATTTTCAAAATACCCAATTCCATGGGGTTTTCCAATTCGAATGGGTTTTCTTATAAACATCAAATTGATGATGAGCTGTGATTTCCTAAGACTAATTGAATATTCATTGTTGGTTAATTGATGTTAATTGACGCAATTTCATGTTGATCATGTTCCTTTCCCCAATTTCCCAAATCTTGGATCTTAGTAATGAATTAATGGGAATTGAAGAATTATTTGATTATTAGTCTTGTTTTATCTACTCTAATTCATGTATGGATTGACTAGGGTAATGTATTGTTTGTATTGGATCTATTTCTTGATGAATTCATGATGAACCCTAATTCCCCTTACCCTAGGTTATGAATTGATGTTAATTAGGATAGTGATGATGCAATTGACCTAGATCTTGTGTTAAATACTATTGATTTATGTTACTACACCTATTATTGGATGTAATTGGTTGGTTGATAGTAAGACATGATGATGGATTTTGAAGTAGCTTTAGAAATTCTTCATGATCCTAACCATTACTTCAAATATGATGGCTTGTGATTAGTGATGTAGTTTAATTGAAGTATACCTTGTGAATAGCCTACATAGGTGTTGGTATAATGTTTAATTGAAATGTCTTGACTATGTGATTGTGAGGTTATGCTTAAGATGAAATGATATAAGGTTGGTGATGACTTTCCTATGTGCCATTTTATGAAATGACGATTATGATATGCTAATCTCACATGTGAGGCTTGCCATAAAAGGATATTCTCATGGAATACCTATTAATCTTAATGATTATGATTATACAAGGGATAGACCTTATGACCTAAACTAAGTGATGATTAATAAAGAAAGACATTTCAAAAGGGACTAAGCTTAGCATCGAGTGAACATGACAATGGGAGGTGTTGACTTCCTATAGAGGAAGATTCACCCTATAGATCCATATGAGGTGTTGACTCCCCTATGAGGAACACTTCTCCAATGGATTCCCATGAGATGAGTCTCCAATTACATAGGCATGTAGAGGGTTCATACATATCTCCTAGTTCTAGAACTATGTTGCCACCATAGGAAGACTAGCTAGTGGATCCACCTATAATGCTACGTTTATGTTTGGCTCTACTTTGGCCGGTAGACCACCTTCCATCGGTGTAAGGTTTTACAACACCGGATTCCACACTTAGATCTTGTGGTATATGTCGGTTAAGGCAAGTGTTCCTGAAAGTAAAATGAAGTAATGGACTATACATTAACTAGGGTGACTTGAGAGGTTTGACTTAGCCTAGGTAGGGGTATGGGACTCTACCTATGCCTTGCATTAGTTTTCCTTGAGGGAATCCTTAGGAGGTTGTTCTTGTGTTCTTATAATGTATATGCTATGAAGATGTTGACTTTACATGTTGATGATCCTTTATGATGTTAGTTTCATTGATAACATTCTATTGGTCCATATTGCTAAATATGATGATGGTTATTATTGATGCTATATTATGTGATCCTTTGTTTGGTTTAAGTGATTGAGTAAGGTTATGGGGCTTTGCTTTGTCATTCCACTTGTAGGCTAAATGGTGGGTTATGATTAAGGGTCTTGCTTTTATTATGATGTTATTAACTCTTGTATATGTTGACTTGACTATTACTTTTTGATGTTGGGCTTGTGTCGTACATTAGTTTGACTTATTGCTTATGTGAGTATTGTCTCATACTTTAGCATGGTTTTGATCAAATGTCGTCTTTAGCATGATTTCATTGTTGTATGTGCATATACCCATTCTTAGTACAAGTGTGTACTAACCCATGTTTGATGTTTACTACAAATGTAGGATTTGGTTGTTGATATTAAGGAAGGCTTTGAAGACAACTTGTATTCTTATCTTCCAAGTTCGGTAGGTCCTCACATTCCGAGGACGATGCCATTATCTACCTATTCGATGTTGTTTAGTATTAAAGACACTTTGTTCATTGTCTTTCATTTTGGTACTATAATTGTAAAACCAATATGTGGCTATAATTGTTGATGTAAGGGATATGCTCAAATTGTGATAATATTATCTAGATGGTTTAATATGAGACAATGTTATAGAGTTCTTATGAGATTATCTTATACTATGTATGTGCAATAAAAGTAGAAGACTATGTAAACCTCGATATAAATATTTTATGTGTATGTAGAGGTCTATGTAAACCTCAATGTAGAATAAATTTTTTTAAATTTTCCGCATTTATAACCTATTCATGTAATGATGTATGCTAAGAGGCTAGTCTTAGGCCTTAAAGAGGACGGCGATGCCGTTTACGTCCAGGGGGTTCTCCCCCGATGTGACACACAACGTACATATTTTACATGTGTTAAGGTGCACGATGTCCTTGGAAGGACCAGGGCCCTCATCAAGGTAATATTTTTTTAACATCACATTTTTTCAAAGAGGGCTTTGTAAGCACTTTGTAGCTATCATTGATTACATTTTCACTCAACTATCCCTATTTCTCAGAATTGATAATTAGAATAAGTATATTCTATAATGCTCAAGGAAGCAAGTTGCAAAAACTAGGATTCAACAAAATGGTCAACGGAAAAATATGGCTACCAACAAAAGGCTAAAAGCTCAAAAAGATTGACTAGTGACATAATATCTGAAAAGACTAAAATTTGCTAGACAAACTAAAGAAAGCCTATTATCATCTTCTGAATAAAACAACACTTTTATTTCATTTCAATAACATGCAGCACAAGTTCTAGACTAAGAAGCAAAATATAGAATAAACAAAATCTCACCACACATGGCAAAAGTATCTATCAAGATGAATCAATTCCACTTCTAATAGAGATAGGATCATAAAAAACTAAAAAATAAAATAAGCTATATACAAAGTCACAACCATGAGCTTATTTGTCAAAGAGTTTGCATTTTTTTAATCAAGCATTCACAAGAAAGTACTACTCAAAAGTTAGACCTAAAAAGAAAGTATCACACCACTCAAAAGAGTCTTTTCTTTTCTCTAAAAAATAAAATAAAATAAAATAAAATGTTCTTAAAAATAATAATATACATTGGGTTCAAAAGGGACTATCCTAAGGAAAAGAACCAAATAAACTCCAAGGAACCCATCCTAAAAAAAATAAAAGGCTCAATAAAACAATTAAAACTAGGTATTTATTCTTCCACCCCACACTTAAAAATATGCTATGTCCCGAAAGCATCAAATAAAATTTAAAACAAGGTAAGAAAAACACTCTGGCCTTTAGGCCTATCTAGTAGCATGTTCTTTTTATTTTCATAAAGGGCAGTACGCACCCCACACTTAAGCTCCAACGTGCTCCTTAGCTTAAAATTTTGGATACTCATACTTCTCCAAAACTTATAAGAACAACACAAAAATAAATACTAATAAGAAATAATAAAAATAAAACTAAGAAGTAACACTATAAATTGGAATGGGGATATAAGGACAGCTTTTCCCCGAATGGCCCAAGCCATTACAACCCAAGCACAAGACGTCACTACTCAAGAACAAGCTATGACGGATCAAGCTAATCGGGAGGTGGTACCCCGAGAAAACCAACAAGTTAGCACCATGGCCTCCCGTTTGAGGGATTTCACTAGGATGAATCCTCCTTCTTTATATGGGTCCAAAGTTGAGCAAGACCCCCAAGAGTTCATTGATGAAATATATAAGATACTTTATGCTATGGGGTTGACTAATAGTGAGAAGGCCGAGTTAGCCACTTACCAACTCAAAGATGTGGCCCAAACTTAGTACGTCAAATGGAGGGATAAACTCAAAGATGTGGCCCAAACTTGGTACGTCAAATGGAGGGACAATTGGCCTCTAAGGGATGGATGGAGATTTTCAAGAAGGCTTTTCTTGACCGGTTCTTTCCTAGAGAGAAGAGGGAAGCCAAAGTGGAAGAATACATCAACCTTCGTCAAGGAGGTATGAGTGTAATTGAATACTCCTTAAAATTCACTAAATTGTGAAGGTATGCTCATTCTTTGGTTTCCAACCCTAGAGATGAAATGAGTCGCTTTGTGACGGGAGTGTCGGATTACTTGAAAGAAGAATGTCGTTCGACTATGCTACATGATAATATGAACATTTCTCATCTCATGGTGCATGCTCAACATGTATAAGAAACTAGGGTGAAAATGAAGAGTAGGGAAGCAAATAGGGCCAAGTCTTTTGATGGTGTTTCTTCAAAGGGTAGGCTTGATATCCATGACAAGCCTAAGTTCAAGAAGAGGTTCCCCAATCAAGTTCCTTATAAGTTCCCTAAGGCTCGTGATGATAAGGTTCCTAAACCTAAGTCCCAAAAGGGAAAGAGTGGAAACTCACCTAATGAGAAACCTACTTGTACCAAGTGTGGGAAAGGTCACTTTGGTGAATTCTTAGTTGGAACGGGCAATTGTTTTAGTTGTGGAAAAAAGGGTCACAAGGTGAGAGATTGCCTAATTTTAAGGGGCAAGACAAGGGGAGTGAACAAGCAAGTGGTTCAAATTATGATGCTCCAAAGAAGAATCGCTTCTATGCTCTCTGCTCTAGAGTGAGCAAGAGACTTCTCCCGATGTGGTGACCGGTATGTTGAAAGTCTTTTCTATTGATGTATATGATTTACTTGATCTCGGTGCTACTTTGTCATTTGTTACTCCTCTAGTAGCTAAAAAGTTTGACATTTTGCCGGATATTTTGAATGAACCTTTTATAGTGACTACCCCGGTGGGTGAGTCGGTTGTTCCTAAGAGAGTATATAGAAATTGTCCTATAATGTTTGCCAATAGAGTTACTCATGTGGATCAAGTTTAACTTGATATGGTCGATTTTGACGTGATATTTTGTATGGATTGGTTGCACGCTTGTTTTTTTACTGTTGATTGTAGAACAAGGGTGGTGAATTTGAACTTTCCAAATAAATCCGTTTTAGAGTTGAAGGGGGGAAATTCTATTCCTAAAGGTCATATCATTTCTTGTTTAAAAGATTATAGGATGATCTCTAAAGGGTGTTTATACCATATAGTGAGAGTCCAAGATTTAGACTCCGAAAATCCTCTCATTGAGTCGGTCCCCGTAGTGAGGGAATTTCCGGAGGTGTTTCCTAACGATCTTCCCGGTATTCCTCCAGAACGGGAAACTGATTTTGGTATCGACTTGCTACCGGATAAAAATCCCATTTCAATTCCTCCTTATAGGATGGCTCCGGCCAAATTCAAAGAGTTGAAGGCTCAACTCAAAGTCTTACTAGACAAGAGCTTTATTCATCCTAGTATTTCTCCAAGGAGTGGTCCGGTATTGTTCGTGAATAAGAAGGATGGATCCCTTAGAAATTGTATCGATTACCGTCAACTCAACAAAGTCACAATCAAGAACAAGTATCCACTCCCTCGGATTGATAATTTATTGGATCAACTCCAAGGTGCAAGTTACTTTTCCAAAATAGACTTGAGATCGGGATATCACCAACTTAGGGTGAGCGGTAAAGATATTCCCAACACGGCATTTAGCACTAGATATGGTCACTATGAGTTCTTCGTAATGACTTTTGGTCTCACTAATGCTCCGATGGTGTTTATGGACCTAATGAATAGGGTGTTTTGAAGTTACCTAATTCATTTGTCATTATCTTCATTGACGACATCTTGTTATATTTGAAAAAGGAGAGTGAACACATGGACCATTTGAGAGTAGTGTTGCAAGTTCTTAAAGAACACCAAATGTTTGCCAAGTATAGAAAATGTGAGTTTTTGTTGAGGTCAGTAGCATTTGTTGGTCATATAATCTCTAGTGAAGGTGTAGAGGTTGATCCAAGAAAGACGAAAGCGGTGAAAAATTGGCCTAGACCTTTCGCTCCTATGGATATTAGGTTTCTTAGGCCTAGACGGTTATTATAGATGTTTTATCGATGAGTTTGCATCCATTGCTTCCCCTTTGACAACCTTGATTCAAAAGAATGTGAAATTTAAGTGGTCGGAGGCATGTGAAAAGAGCTTCCAAATGTTCAAGGATAGGCTTACTTCCGCTCCAGTATTGACTCTACCGGAGGGTACTAAGGTTTTTATGGTCTATTGTGATGAATCCCGAGTTGGGTTGGGGTGTGTTCTTATGCAACATGGCAAAGTTATAGCTTATGCTTCTAGGCAACTCAAAGTTCATCAGAAGAATTACCCGATTCATGACCTTGAGTTAGCGGCTGTGCTATTTGCCTTGAAAATATGGAGGAATTATCTTTATGGGGTTCATGTTGATGTGTATACGGACCATAAAAGTCTCCAATATATATTCACTCAAAACGAGTTGAATCTACGGCAACGAAGATGTTTAGTGTTGTTGAAAGACAATGATATGAGTGTTCTCGATCACCCCGAAAAGGCTAATGTGGTAGCGAATGCTCTAAGTTGATTGTCCATGGAAGTGTGTCCTATGTGGAAGAATCCAAGTAAAACCTATTGAAAGATGTTCATAGGTTGGATCGTTTAGGGGTTCAAATTGAAAGTTTTGCAAATTGTCGTATGGTTGTACATCATAACTTCGAGTCATCTTTGGTGGTTGAGGTGAAGTCTAAGCAACACCTTCATCCATTGTTGATGGAGTTGAAGGAATCGGGTCTTTGTAAGATGAATGAGTCATTCTCCCAATGGGGGGATGGTGTTCTTATGTACCAAGGGAGATTGTGTGTGCCTAATGTGGATGGTTTAAAGAATAGGATCCTTGAGGAAGCTCATGAAGCCCGTTACTTTATTCATCCGGGTTCTACAAAGATGTACCATGACCTTAGAGAAGTGTTTTGGTGGGATGGCCTAAAAAGGGATATTGCGGAGTTTGTTGCAAAGTGTGCCAATTGCCAACAAGTGAAGGCGAACACCAAAAGCCGAGTGGTCTACTACAAGGAATCCAAATTCCTACTTGGAAGTGGGAAGATGTTAATATGGATTTTGTAGTAGGCTTGCCTCAAACTCGAGCAGTATTACTCTATATGGGTGGTAGTGGATAGATTGACCAAATTCGTTCACTTTATTACCGTTAAGTCTACTTATTCGGCTGAATATTATCTAAGGATCTATATTGACAAGATAGTGAGTCTTCATGGGGTTCCTTTGTCCATTTTATCGGATAGAGGTACTCAATTTACGTCTAGATTTTGGAGATCATTTCAGAGAGATTTGGATACTCCAGAGAAGTTAAGCACCGCTTTTCATCCTCAAACGGTGGTCAAGTGGAGCGGACTATTCAAACTCTTGAAGATATGCTTAGGGCTTGTATCATTGACTTCAAGGGAAATTGGGCTGAGCATTGCCTTTGGTGGAGTTCTCTTATAACAATAACTTTCATTCATCCATCTCTATGGCTCCTTATTAGGCCTTGTATGGTAGAAGGTATAGGTCTCCTATTGGATGGTTTGAGGTTGGTGAATCTTCGCTTCTTGGTCCCGATTTGATCTATAAGACCTTGGATAAAGTTCACATCATAAGGAATCGGTTGCAAACAACCTATAGTCGCCAAAAGTCTTATGCCGATCATTGGATAAGAGACCTTGAATTTGAAGAAGGTGATAAAGTGTATTTGAAAATTTCACCCATGAAAGGGGTGGTTAGATTTGGCAAGAAAGGGAAGTTAAGTCCTTTTTATTTGGGTCCCTATGAAATCTTGCAAAGGGTTGGTAAGGCTTCATACGAGTTGAGATTACCTAGTGAGATATCTTCGGTTTACCCGGTTTTCCATGTATCCATGCTTAAGAAGTGCTTTGGTGATCCCGAGTCCATTCTTCCTATTGAAGGTTTTGGTTTGAAAGAGAACCTCTTCTATGAGGAGGTTTCAGTTGAAATCTTTAATCGTCAAGTGAAGAGGTTGAGGAACAAAGAGGTGGCCTCCGTTAAAGTATTATGGAGAAACTACCTAGTTGAAGGAGCAACATGGGAAGCCAAGGCGGACATGAAATCCCGTTATCCTCATCTCTTTGCTAATTAAGGTTAGTTTTTCTTCTTATTAATGAAAATAATTAGTTAAAGTGATTTTACTTGTTTTGCAAAGATGTGTATATTTATGGTAAAAAGAATTATGCTAAAATAATTTATTATGGAAAAATGCTCTTTTGCTCGAATTACACTTATTTGTGTATTTGGTATATTGTTGCCTTCATTATGTGATAGTTATCATGTTGATATGTTGAGAAAGGATCTTTGGCATAATTGACTCTTTAATGATATGTGGAGTTCATGTTGTTATTGTGAGAAGGAAATTCCTCATGTTATGACTTTGAGCCTTATGTGTTAAAATTGATATTTTCGGTCATTATGTAAATGTCATATGGTTATGTTCAATTCAGTTGTAACTCATTTTGATGATGTATACTGTTGGTTGGGCTGCTAGTGTTGGGTCTATCCTTTCCCTTTTAAAAGTTAGTGTCATTTGGGGACGGATGTTCCTAATGGGGGGATAATGTAACACTTCGAAAAGTCAAGACCTAATCTAGAGCCTAACATGAGTTTTTAAAGGTTTAAATACTGTTTTAAGACCTAAAATAATGTATATAAGTCATACAAGAAGTTTTAGAGGCAAGACGTCAAAGAACGTCCATGACGTCCAGAACCTAGCCTAATTGAACTACTTGACGTCGCTATGTTTGGGGTTGGTTTTGGAGGGTCAAATGAAGTCTAAAACTTGTAAAAATACTTTGGTTAGTTAGAATGTAGTATATATGGACTAAACGTCTGAAAACGATACCCCAAAGACCCCCAAAGGGTCATGGAGGAGGTCCCCAACATGGCTGGGCAGGCTGCAAAAGCAGCCTGCGAAAGTCAAGAATCAGAAGGCTTCTATGCGATGCGCAGCAAACACGGACCTCACTGGTTCAATTTAATTTTCAAAAATAGAAGTGTGTGTTGTCCCCGCGACGCGGAGCCACTTCCGAGATTCGGTAAAATCGTATTTTTGACTTTTTGACTTGACAAAAAGACCCATTTATGAGATGGGTGTTTTGGGTAATTTAGGGGGGTGATTATATAGAGCCTAAGGGTCATTTTAACGTCATTTTTCACTCACCCAAACTAAATTCCCAAAACAAAACCCAATAAGTCTCACCTCTCTCTACTTTCTCTCGCCCCAATTCCTTCATTGAAGAAGGAAGAAAGCTTGAAGAAGAAGGTAAATTTCTCTAGCATTTCACTTCAATTTAGTGTATTAAGCTTCAATAAGGTATGGATTATTCGTTATTGGGATTCTTTTCCCCAAGAGGTCCTCTCAAAGTTGATTTTCAGAATATACAATTCCATGGGGGTTTTCAATTCTAATGGGTTTTCTTCTAAACTTCAAATTGATGACGAATTGTGATTTCCTATGACTAATTGAGTATTGATTGTTTGTTAATTGATGCAATTTCATGTTGATCATGTTCCCTTCCCCAATTTCCCAAATATTGGATCTTGGTCATGAATTAATGGGAATTGAAGTATGATTTGATTATAAGTCTTGTTTTATCTATTCTAATTCATGTATGGATTGACTATGGTAATGTATTGTTGGAATTGGATCTATATCTTGATGAATTCATTATGAACCCTAATTTCCCCAACCCTAGGTTATGAATTGATGTTAATTGGGATAGTGATGATGCAATTGACCTAGTTCTTGTGTTAATTACTATTGATTGATGCTACTACACCTATTATTGGATGTAATTGGTTGGTTGATCGTAAGACTTGATGATGGATTTTGAAGAAGATTTAGTAAGTCTTCATGATCCTAACCTTTACTTCAAGTATGATGACTTGTGATTGGTGATTTAGTTCAATTGAAGTATACCTTGTGATTAGCCTACATAGGTGTTGGTATGATGTTGAATTGAAATGTCTTGACTATGTGATTGTAAGATTATGCTTAAGATGAAATGATATAAGGTTGGTGATGACTTGCCTATGTACATTGTTATGAAAAGATGATGATGATATGTTAATCCCACATGTGAGGGTTGCCATGAAAGGATATTCTCATAGAATAACTATTGATCTAAATGACTATGATTATAAAAGGGATAGACCCTATGATCTAAACTAAGTTATGATTAATAAAGAAAGACATTTCAAAAGGGACTTAGCTTAGCATCGAGTGAACTTGATATTTGGAGGTGTTGACTTCCCATAGAGGAATATTCACCATATATTTCCATACTGGTGTTGACTCCCTTATGAGGGACACTCATCCAATGGATTCCCATGAGATGAGGATCCAATGCCATAGGCATGTAGAGGGTTCATACATATCTCCTAGTTCTAAAACTATGTTACCACCATAGGAAGACTAGCTAGTGGATTCACCAAGAAAGCTACGTTTATGTTTGGCTCTACTTTAACCAGTAGACCACCTTCCATCGGTGTAAGGTCTTACAACACCGGATTCCACACTTAGATCTTGTGGTCTATGTCGGTTAAGGCAAGTGATCCCGAAAGTAAAATGAAGTGATGGACTATACATTAACTAGGTGACTTGAGAGGTTTGACTTAGCCTTGGTAGGGGTATAGGACTGTACCTATGTCTTGCACTAGTTTACCTTGAGGGAATCCTTAGGAGGTTGTTCTTGTGTTCTTATAATGTATATGCTATGAATTTGTTGAATTTAAATGTTGATGATCCTTTATGATGTTAGTTTCATATATGAACATTCTATTGGTGCATATTGGTAAATATGATGATGGTTATTATTGATGCTATGTTATGTTAAGTTGGCGTTATTTGTGATCCTTTGTTTGGTTTACTTGATTGAGTAAGGTTATGGGGTTTTGATTTGTCATTGCACTTGTAGGTTAAATGGTGGGTTATGAGCAAGGGTCTTGCTTTTATTATGATGTTATTAACTCTTGTATATGTTGACTTGACTATTACTTGTTGATGTTGGTCTTGTATCGTACATGTGTTGGACTTATTTCTTATGTGAGTATTTGCTTCTAAAATGTGCATAAGACTTTTCAAAGTATTTTAGCATGTTTTTGATCAAATGTCCTCTTTAGCATGATTTCATTGTTTTATCTGCATATACTCATACTTAGTACAAGTGTGTACTAACCCGTGTTTGATTTTTACTACAAATGTAGGATCCGGACGTTGATATTAGGGAAGGCTTTGAAGACAACTTGGATTCTTATCTTCCAAGTTCGGTAGGTCCTCAGTTTCCAAGGACGATGCCATTAACTACCTATTGGATGTTGTTTAGTCTTAAAGACACTTTGTTCATTCTCTTTCATTTTGGTACTATAATTGTATAGCCTATATGTGGCTATAATTGTTGATGTAAGGGCTATGCCCAAATTGTGATACTATTATCTAGATGGTTTAATATGAGACAATGTTATAGACTTCATATGAGATTATCTTATACTATGTATGTGCAATAAAAGTAGAAGACTATGTAATCTTCTTATATGAAGGGTCTATGTATAGTCGATATGAATTTATTATGTGTATGTACAGGTCTATGTAAACCTCCATGTAGAATAAAAAGTTTTAAATTTACCGTATTTTTAACCTATGAATGTAATAATGTATGCTAAGAGGCTAGTTTTAGTGCTCAAAGAGGACGAAGATGCCAGTTACGTCTAGGGGTGCTCCTCGGATGTGACACACAACTTACGTATTTTACATGTTTTAAGGTGCACGATGTCCTTGAAAGGACCAGGTCCCTCATCAAGGTAACTTTTTTTTCCACTTCACATTTTTTCAAAGAGGGCTTTGTAAGTACTTTGTAGCTATCATTGATTACCTTTTAACTCAACTATCCCTTTTTCTCAGAATTGATAAGTAGAATAAGTATATGCTATAATGCTCAAGGAAGCAAGTTGCAAAAACTAGTATTCAACAAAATAGTCAACGGAAAAATATGGTTACCAACAAAAGGCTAAAAGCTCAAAAAGGTTGACTAGCTATATAATATATGAAAAGGCTAAAATTTGCTAGAGAAACCAAAGAAAGCCTATTATAATCTCCTGAACAAAACAACACTTTTATTTCATTTCATTAACATGCATGGCAAGTTCTAGACTAAGATGCAAAATATAGAATAAACAAAATCTCACCACACATGACACAAGTATCTATCAAGATGATTCAATTTCACTTATAAGAGGGACAAGATCATAAAAAACTAAAAAATAAAATAAGCTATGTAGAAAGTCACAACCATGAGCTTATGTGTCAAAGAGTCTACATTTTTTTAATCAAGCATTCATAAGAAGGTACTACTCAAAAGTTAGAGCTAAATATAAAATATCACACAACTCAAAAGAGTGTTTTCTTTTCTCTAAATAATAAAATAAAATAAAATAAATTATTCTTAAAAATAATAATATACATACGGTTCAAAAGGGACTATCCTCAGGAAAAGAACCAAAAAATCAACGCCAACGAACCCATCCTAAAAAAATTAAAGGCTCAATAAAACAATAAAAATTAGGTATTTATTCTTCCACCCCACACTTAAATATATTCTATGTCCCGAAAGCATCAAATAAAATGTAAAACAAGGTAAGAAAAACTCTCAGGCCTTTAGTCCTATCTATAAGCATGTTCTCTTTATTTTCATCAAGGGTAGTATGCACCCCACACTTAAGCTCCAACGTGCTCCTGTGCTTAAAATTTTGGATACCCAAACTTCTCCAAAACCTGTAAGAACAACACAAAAAAATAATACTAATAAGAAATAATAAAAATAAAACTAAGAAGTAACACTATAAATTAGATTGTGTTCCAACAAGCGCTTAATTTAAAATTGCGGTACAAAACAAATAAATTCAGCACTTTTCTTTCCACTTTGACCTTATGAACTCTACCCCTAACTTTGCATCTATTTTTCGACTCCTCTCGGGGGGGGGGGTATAAATATAAAGGAACCAAGTAATATATGTCGCATCTTCCACTTCTTGGCCTTTAAGTGAGGAATGTCATTTTTTCTACGTGTGTCACAACCCACAAGTACACCCTAGAAGTTAGAGTATCCTTGAGATCGTCACAAGGAAAATGAGGCTTCAAGAAGTCTCATCTAAGCCTCTTGTATCATTCATTGCATAATAACATACTAAAATGAGTAAGAATTTAAAACTTTCTTCACACACGAAGAACTCTTTTATAAACAATACACAAGCGGAAGATTTCATTAAAACATTTAAACCTTTACAACCCTTGAACCATCTAAACTTTAGACGATACAAAACTTGGGACTAATCCCATACAAGACATAAACATAAAGACATAACTGAAGGTGTGGATATTGTCCTCGAATCGATGAGGACTCACCAATACTTCATCTTCAACTATTAGAAACCTATCTGTCATCCATGGTACATCAATACGTTCAATTCCCTACACTTTAGTCAAAAAGGGAAAAGAAGGGGTTAGCACATTAGATGTACTAAGTATGGAAGCCATGCAAAAACCATGAAAAAGGGACATTTAGTTAACAACATGCTTTTCATGAATTTCGGTTAAAACATCTTAGTGTAAACATAAGAACAACATTTATCACATTAGAAATACATAAGAAAATCATTTAAGCAATTATCATATTTTGAAAGCCCACTTTACAGTGCTGTACAGTGACCTTTCTTCAATGTTACAGTGAAGTGCTTAGCCCTCAGGTTAAACATCTTTTCGCATGTAGTCTTCTCACTAAAGCTAGCCTAAAATTCAGTTAAGTCACACAAAGAGAGACCGCCAATACACCCTCTCTCGATGTTCCTAACCAATCCTTAAGATTACTCATAATGAGACACATACACACCTACAATACATCAACATACAAAACATAAGATCATCCTACCAAAGGTGATTCCAAGGTTCACTTGGGTGAGTGTGGAGCAACCGCCCATACAATCCCTATCACACACACACAATGGATACTATAGACTACCTATGATAGAATCATTCTCACTTAATACAATAGCATACATCAAACATGACAGTCTCCTTTCAAAGGTTATCCAAAGACCTACTCAAGTAACTCAAGAAGATAATGTCCATGATTGACCTCTTCCAGATTACCTCAATAGTCCTTAAGACTTACCTAAGTTAGGATCATGTCCACATAGTCAAACATATTCACTAACTAGAATCTTTATTAAGACTCATCTAAGTAAGAGAGGAAGTGACCATTCCCTTGCCCCTTCACACCTTAACTAGACAACCCTTAATTACTTCTAGAAAGGAACTTACTCATTTAACATACTTTCTTAAGTCATTACATTACTTATTTCATTTAAGAGACATTCATCACATAAGTACATTCAAATAATGGTCTTGAAGAAGACCTAGGGACTCTCACTAACATCTTCAAATACCATTGTGCAATGTCTAGATAGCGTCCCATACCACTACCTAAACTTCATAGACTTATCTAATGCTAGTGGGTATCACATATGATGAGAATAGGCAATAACTGACATAGAACATGGTTTTAAAGCATGGAATCCAGAGTTCTATCCAACTCCGATGAGGTCTTCTACTTGCCTATGGTAGAACATAGACACATCCCATGTAGGCACATGGTTAAGGAATATGAAGGGCATTATTTATATTCTAGTCTCATACTTAACTAGAACTACTTCCCCTTACCATACTCTCTTGGTGCTAGCCTTAGTTCTCATAGATCAATTCACATTAAGGTTCATATAAATGGGTCTCATATCTTGTTCATAACCCAATTACATAGACCCTACCAAAGCAAGGTCCACTAGGGCTATCTCACTATGGCGACAAGAAGCTCATCATGACTTTCATAAGGATTGATATGATGCTGTTCCAGCCAATCAACCTTAAGTCCATCATTCATTACATGAAGGATACAATTACGGCTTACTACTTCACGATTCATAACCTTACCACTTGGTTCAAGGTTCCACATAAAGGAACCTCTTATCATCGTTCAAGGTCTCACCTATATTCATTTATTAAAGACTAAGACATACTTAAGTTCCTAGGTCAAGACATCACATATTCATATAAGCATCAAGTAAGGGACACAAGTCTACCTAAAGAAGACACAACGTACTTCCATTTAACACAGATAGCTTATCTTTCTTTAGACTCTTAGGAATGACCCTTAACATTATTTAGCCAACCTATTCAATACCTTAACATAATCAATATAATTATTATAGACTCCTATAGCCAAGTTAGGAACAACCACGTATCAACTCTAAGACTACACATATAAGCACATAGTCATAGTATAACATGTTCACCTAATAACTTCAATACGAGATCACATTCTTCCACATCACTCACATATAAGTAGATATAGTCATAATTCACGTATTCAAATACACAAATAGCCATATAACTTCAAGTAGTGCCGACAAGGCCATGATCATCAATGTACTTAAAATAACGCCGACAAGGCCACATCAATTCATATAACACTGCCACCAAAGGTGGACCATACCAATCACATATATACCAAAAGCTAATTTACAATAACTATACACAATAATAAGAGAGTTAGGGCAGCATACCACCCACTTGAACTCATCATTTCAATCCAAAGCCAAACAACTCAGTTAAATACCATAAGGCCCTTACCCATGGCCATGAACATCAATCCAAAGCATAAATCATAATAATCAATGAATCTAAGTCAGTTCAATCTAGAATTATCAATCTAAAACCAATTAGATATCAATTGAATACAATCCTTATATCATTAGAAAGCATATAAGAAACTACAATAGAATCTACAATAACTAAGTTCATATCAATTCAATAAGCCTACTAGTCAATAGGTCTAAGAGTATTCATTAATCAATTAATCAATTTGAAATAGCCTATACATCATTCATACATAATTTATACATCATTCAAAAGCCCATAACAATCTACACATGAAATCATAAATCTCAAAGCATAATCAATTCACCCATACTTTTGTGAAAATTAGATAATTGAGGAGATCATGGGTTCATGGAAAATTTCATTGGAAAACATCAATAACATCATATCTTAATGTTTGAAAACCTTTCATGCAAGAAACTAAGATTTAGAGTAGAAATTGGACTTTTTCATCCTTTTGAAATCCTTTGAAAAAATCTTTGAATTGTCTCTAAGGTGATAGCAAACCTTAGATGAAGAACTCTCATACATTATTTCAAGAATCCAATGCCAATTGAAGAAGAAACTCCATTGAATATCCATCACTACACCATTTTAGGTCTACGGCAACACTAAATCTGGACAACGCTTATAAAGTGTTGCCTAAAATATTTTTCGGAACACTTTTAAAGTGTAGCCAAAGATTTTGACTTTGAGCTACATTAATTTTAGCAACACTTCGAAAGTGTACTCTTTAATGGGATAACCTACACTTTATAAGTGTTGTTATAGTTGGCAACAACTATTTACATGAATAGCCACACTTTTAAAGTGTGTTATTTTTATAATTGTAAATACAACACATAAAAAATGTGGCCCTAGTGTTTTCACCAAAATTTTATATTCCCTCCAACATTTTAACAATAAAATTTAATCTCCCTCCCATTTTTCTTTGGCCAAAAAAAATAAAACATTAAAGAAATATTAAAAAGAATAAAAGATTAAAGAAATAAAAAAAGGCAACATTTCCTAGAACTTCAGCTGAAGCTTCCATTTTCAGCAGAAGAACACCATTTGCATGAGCTCAAGAAGGATCGACGAACGGGAGAAATCAATTTGTACTACGATTTTTGTCACATTTCTGTCAATCTTCATCTGAAGAACACCATTTTCAGCTGAAAAATCGAAGAGTACTACGATTTCTCTGAAGATGAACTGAAGAAGACGATTTTCCTCTCAGCTTCGTTGTTCAAGATTGGAGAGCTGAAAAAGACGATTTTCTTCAAAGATTTCTGGGTAAACTGCTGTTCCATCAGATTTCCTTTCAAAAATTGAAATAAAATGCTTCACAATCAACTTGCCTCATGTCTTAAAGATTTAGGGTTGTTGGAATAGAGTTTATCAGGTAAGAGATTTTACCTTCAAAAGTCTAAATTATAGCTTTAAGATTTTGATATTCTTGTGTGTCAGTAAAAAATTGAAGTTAGGGTTTTTATGTTCTTGTGTTGTTGATACGAATTTTGTTGATTTTGGGAGTTTAGTTTATAGTTGTATTACGTATAAATGGGCAGATTATCTTTGACTCACTAGTTTTTTCTCTTGAATGTTGAATGTAGAAGCTGAAGCTAAGTCGCCTTTATATGAAGAACTGAGTTGTAGCTAAGTCGTCTTTCTTCGAAGAACTAAATTGTTGAAGCTGGCGATACCTACGATAGTTTGTCCCTAATATAGATTTCGTCAAGTGTAAGTAGCTACTCTACATGAATTTCAAAAGTTTTTAATGTCTGTTTTAATGTCACTGTTTTTTTAGTCTTCCTGAGTTCATAGTTGTGCTCACCTTAAGCTTGGTTTGTTCCTTTGTTAACAACATTGATTATGTCTTGTAGCTATTTGCTTGTAAAATTTTTCTTTTTTCGACTACATGCCTTGAAGTGTCTAGAAGTCATTTTGTTGTTTCTCTAGTGCATTTTCAAGTGTACATCAGAAACTTTAGTTCAATATTTCTTAGTTGTTTTGGGATCACCTCGTAGTATAAATTTGCTAAACTTGCTTTGTATTTTGAGTTGCACTATATAGAAAACGAATCATATGCCTTAGAGATAGACGATATAGGATATATTTTTCAAGTCTAGAAGGGGTAGAGAGGGAGCAGTAACTTGTGAGAGTGTTTTGCAAGAGCTGGACATTACAGTTATGACAAATAGAAAATTTCTTCCTATAAAGGGATCTATTGAAAAAAAATAGTAATAGACTTTAACTTTTGTGGCTGGACAGTACATAATTTCTTATTTTTTACAATAACAAGTAACTGTGTATGATACGTTTGATTGGTGCACATTTTATTACCTTGTATAACTGGTAAAACTACAGTGACAGCGTAACATGCTTTAATTGTTAATGTATATAACTTAAATCCTTAGTAAAGCAATTGTTTCTACGTCTTTAATTATTTTGTTTCTTTTTGTACTTTCAACTTGAGGATTATGCTTCCTTTCTTTTCTGCTAACTGTTACTAGCAATAACAGAATAGAAGTAGAAGATTTGTTTTGTAGTATGGACAACCTATTGAGTTTTGGATATTGTTGAAAGTGAGGCTTGCTTCATCTAAGTTTTAGAAGAATTAGGAGAAGTCAGTGAAAATAAAATGGAGAGAAAGTTTTGTATGATGCTAAAGTCTGTCCTATTTGATAAGATAGATGCAACGGATGAGAAATAGCTTGTAACTTTCTAATTTCATTACATGTCAAGTTCTTGCATATAGAATAGAAGTAAATAGAACTGTAAAGATAGTATATGGTCAAGTGCTATAAGACTGTCTATGATGATGCTAAAGTCTGTTTCTACGTCTGTCCTCTTGATGAAGTTAACAACTTTATTATCAACCTTTTCCATACTGACTTTATGTTTCTCCTTCCTATCGACTTCAATGGTTCTGTCATGCTCCACAAAGTGGGCTTTCTTTTGAGCTTCAGGGGGGGAGACCTATGGTGGTATCCACCAACACTTTTTCTCTGTGACTTCAGTTGATCGGATGCCTTTCCCTTTAGTCTATGTCAAACTGTAGATATTCCAGTTAGTAATGAACACGAATAAGCCTACTGAAGAGCTTAAAATATATTTATTCTTTTGTAAGTTTTGAAGAATAAACATGTTGTAATTTGTATGCTTCCAAGTTTGAAACTTGTGACCATATCTTTTAGACTAGAGTCTATTCATATTAGTGATGAAACTAAATAAAAAAGCAGTTTTAACATATAAGAATCAACAACAGGAATCAATGTTGTTCTCTTCTTTACATTTCTAATCATAGACAACCTCCTCACTTCTTTACAATGTATTGTTTCATCTTTACATTGACTAAAAAAATAACTCATATAAAATGAGACAGGAGAAATAATCAATTTTGTTGTAAACTTGAAAAATGACAAATAATTTAAAAGAGAGAAAAAATGATGTAATTTCCAGTATGATTGGGGTGGCAGGGAGAGTGCAGACGAAAGGTGGGGGTGGTGAGAGCAAGGGGTTAATAGTATTGGGTGTTGAGTTGAGAGTTGATACAGGTCGCCTCGTGATCGGAGAAGGCAGATCCATGGAAGACTGTTCCCCCTTGTCACGTGGGTTCTCTTTTGACTAACAATAATGAGTTATGACCCATTCATTTCTTAGCCATAGATATGAAATTACAAAAAGTTGTAACGTAACACATGAGAACTTGCAGTATAACTCAGGTATTACTATATATAGTGACCACTTGGCATTTGCTTAGCTTATCAATACTAAACAGTCTCTCATGTAACACATGATCATATGGTCCCTACCCCTCTCTGCATTTTTTTCTGCAAACAAAGAATCCAAAAAAAAAAGTGTTTGACGACCAACGTGGACTACCCTGCACCTGCTGACTGATAATTTTATCAACTTATATAAATCATCTAACAGACAATATGAGCTGACTAGAATGCCTTGGTCTATACAATTTTAGATGACTAAAAAAAGTGCAGGTCTAAATGCTTTGGTCTAGACTGTTTTATATGATTCAAGAAAATATTCAGTTTTTATTTTTATCTAATCTTGTAAAGTTCACCAGTAATTACATTTGTAGCTTAAGAAATTTGGTCAAGTTTGTGTAAAAAGTTGTTTTCAAATAAATAAGCATGCAATATTTGAAAATCATGTCTCTCTGTTGATTTTTTCTAGTCACCTTTGTTGACTTCTTGTTGTATGGATGTGGAAATACTTGGTTTCAACTAATGTGGTATTTACTGGACTTAATCCTTGATAAAGTAGGACTGATAAGGAATCATTGCTCCACAAGAATGTTGGCTTTACCGGTGGTTCTAACCATGTTCTTTCTAAACACTAGGGGTACTACCAGGTGTAATGAAAAATCAATGTTGAAGAAACACATGATGAAATACTTGTTGAATTTAAAAAAATGCTTTGACTGATTGTTTACTTACATGATTTTGAGTTTCTCATGATATAGTTTTTGGTATTGAATTAGATTCAAGTATCATTTTTGTGTTGAATTAGATTCAAAATACTTTTCTGTTTTGGTGTTTTGACGTGCTTACTCGGTTGCACATGTTAAAACATAAGAAGATAAATTCACATCCTTTAAGTTTCAGAAATATAGTTAATGAATTTGTAACAGAACTATAAAGGCAAACAAAACATATAGGACGTACATAAAAGATAAACACACCTAAAAATCCTTCATAAATCAAAGTTAAAACTTAAGCAAAAGTAGCATCAGGGAATGCAACCTGATTTAACAAACCGAGTGAGTCTTCTGTAAAGCATCTAACAGAGTACCCCCCCTATGGATACTTATGGGGAATAAAGAAAATCTTGAGTAAATTTAGGCCGCTAATGGAGGTTTCATATCGTCATTCTAATGCTTTCATTATTTCAGTGAAAGTTATTTCTTGCTACTCTTATGCTTGGCCTTTTGAATATCCTTGGACTATGATGCATAATGTTTTTATTGATTGGATTGGGCGTATTGCAGTTCTTTAGTTTACATTCCTTCCTGCTGAAATCTTAATAACATGATAACATTTATAACAAATACTACACTCACAGAACATTCACCACAAAAGGTAAGGATAAAAAAGATCTTTCTTCATGTATCACTGATACAACAGTTCAGAAATATAAAAACCTGTTGTGTCACTAATACAGTGAAATTTGGAAACTGTTGTATTACTAAGAAAACAAATATAAAAATTATTGTATTACTAATACAAAGCGACATTCATAAGTTGTTGATCGAATATCTATTATAGGATCATAAGAATGTTTTCTTGAATGTTTAAACATGGTATTAGATATTTGATACTTCTCTGAATGGGTGTGCACAAGAATGAGATTTTAAAGCTTTAACTCTAAAAGCTCATAAAACTCTAAAAGCACTAAAGCTCTAAATTCAATTACAAAACTTTAACTTTTAATCATTTGAATTCTATTTATTTATTTTGTTTCTTAATTATGTATATCCTATTAACTGTACTTATTTTTTCCTTTATAGTATCATCAACATTCAAAAACATTTGTGGAGGATTCAAGGTTTGATTTGGCATAGCGGAAGTCTCATGACTAGGTAAGAAACTTTTATCATCTCATAACACATGATTCTGAAAGATTACTCGTGACTTTTAAAACTTATTTATGAACTAGTTAATGATTATTGCTGAAAGATTAAATATTGGTATATTCTTCTAGGAGTTCACATATCCCATCCAAGGATTGGATGAATTTAGCAAGGTATAGCAAAGAGTATATTGATGGCATTGAATCATTTCTAGATTTTGCTTACTCTTATGGAGATCCTCATGGAGAGAAAATTCAGTGTCCATGTGCGAAATGTTGTAATATTCTTTGGAACCGAAGGAATGTAGTGTATGATCATCTAATATGCCATGGATTTGTTAAAGGCTATACTAGATGGATCAATCACGGGGAATGGGATATCAAGTTGAATGTTGATGATGATATGGATTACTCGCGTGATGATATTGATGGGTTGTTGAATGATCAATTTAGAGATGTTGCACAGGCTGGAGGAGTTTATGATGGTCCAAATGAAGATGCCAAAAAATTCTATAGCTTACTTGAAGAGGCAAACCAAGAATTATATCCTGGTTGTATAGGTTTCTCTAAATTATCATTCACACTTCGCTTATATTTGTTGAAGTGTTTACATGGATGGAGCAATGAATCATTCACTTCTCTTTTAGAGTTATTAAAAGAGGCGATGCCCGAGTTGAATATTCCTCAGTCTTACAATAAAACCAAGTCTATGGTTAAGAATCTTGGTCTGGATTATGAGAAAATTGATGCATGTCCAAATGATTGCATGTTGTTCAGGAATGATCATAAGGATGACGAATTTTGTCATACTTGTGGAGCTTCACGATATATTCAATCTCCTAAAGTTGATAGTGAGTTTGAGCCTTCAAAAAAACAACATCGAGTTTCAGCAAAGACTTTGAGACACTTTCCATTAACTCCTAGACTCAAAAGGCTATTTATGTGCTCAAAGACAGCAGATTCTTTGAGGTGGCATGAAGAGGAACGTTCTAAAGATGGAAAGTTAAGGCATCCCGCTGATGGTCTAGCATGGAAAGACTTTGATAGGGTGCATCCAGATTTCGCACTAGATTGTCGCAACGTGAGACTTGGCTTGTCAAGTGATGGATTCAATCCATTTCGAACCATGAGCATATCACATAGCACATGGCCAGTTATGTTGATGGTTTATAATCTGCCGCCTTGGATGTGCATGAAATCTGAATATTCCATACTTTCTTTACTTATACCTGGACCGCGATCACCTGGAAATGACATTGATATTTACTTACAACCATTGATAGATGAGTTAAAATTATTATGGGATTCTGGGGTTGAAACATATGATGCTTCCAGAAATGAAACTTTTCAAATGCGGGCAGCTCTTATGTGGACAATCAGTGATTTTCCTGCATATGCTATGTTATCTGGTTGGAGTACAAAAGGAAAGTTTGCTTGCCCTTGTTGTAACTATGGCACTAATTCTCGCTATCTTAAACATAGTCGGAAAATGTGCTATATGGATCATCGTGTTTTTCTACCGATGGATCATCCATGGAGATTAAACAAAAGATCATTCAATGGCAAAACTGAATTCAGGCCTCCTCCGGCTCCTTTAAAGGGAACTGATGTGCTTAATAGCTTACATGATTTTGAAAATGTTTTTGGGAAGAAGAGAAAGAGATCAAATGATGGCCCATGGAAAAAAAGGTCCATTTTTTTTGAATTACCTTACTGGCAGCACAACTTGTTACGTCACAACCTTGATGTAATGCACATAGAGAAGAACATAGTTGATAGCATACTTGGAACTCTTTTGGATATTTCAGGAAAAACAAAGGATCATGCAAAAGCACGGTATGATTTGAAAGATATGGGAATCAGGAAGAACCTTCATCCACAAGATACAGAAGATAGTAAGAGAACAAAGTTTACAAAGGCGTGCTTCTCAATGACAAATGGAGAGAAATCCATCTTTTGTGGAGTTTTAAAGACAGCCAAGCTACCTGATGGTAGTGCCTCCAATATATCTAGGTGTGTGCACTTGGATGAAAGAAAGGTGTCTAATTATAAAACACATGATGCTCATTTCATGTTACATTACTTGCTTCCAATACCAATTAAAAGCATTCTTCCTGATCATGTGGCTATTCCTTTGATTCGTCTAAGTTCCTTCTTCCATTGTTTGTGCCAAAAAGTAATCACATTGGAGGAACTGGATTGCTTAGAAGTAGAGATCATAGAAACATTAAATCAGTTGGAGCGAATTTTTCCTCCTTCATTTTTTGATATCATGATTCATTTGCCTATTCATTTGGCGAATGAAGTGAGATTAGGCGGTCCAGTGCAAAATCGATGGATGTATTCCACTGAAAGAGAAATGGGTACATTCAAATCATACATTCGCAATAGGCGTTTTCCAGAAGGTTGCATAGCAGAGACACGAGTGGGAATAGATTGCATGAATTTATTCTCAAAATATCTGCATCGGGGTGTGCATACCAAATTTAATAGAAGAGCGCGAAATAATGATGAATGTGACCCAAGTGACGCAGAACCTGTGAGTTTGTTTTCTAACAAAGGAGTTCCTTTAGGAGCAAAGAAAACTGATCCAATCATTTTAGATGACAAGTCACTAAGTCAGGCACATGCATACTTATTGGGAAATTGTGACGATGTTCAAGAATATATTAGGTACCTTAATTTGAATATAGTATTCTTTTTGTATAATTAAGTTTAACTTATTTAATTTATTATTTTAATAAATATAGTAAATGTTTTGTAGAGAGCATGAGCAAGAGGTTAATAATCAGTCACGGAGATCTAAATGGAGCAAAGCCAAGAATCATTGTCAAAACTTCTCTCAATGGTTTGAAACTCGTGCTTTGCAAGAGGATGTGCCTGATTTGATAAAACAATTGTCTAGAGGACCAAATTCTGTTGCAAAAAGATATTCTGGGTATCTCATAAATGGATATAGATTCCATGTTAGGCAGCGTGATGCAAGGCGTAAAACACAAAATAGTGGTGTTACATTAATTGCCTCAACTACAAGCTTTGCAAGCTCAAAGGATAAAAATCCGATTGCTGCAGATTTGACTTATTATGGTAGAATAGTTGATATTGTTGAATTAAACTATTTCAGCCATTTTAAGGTTGTTTTATTTAAGTGTGATTGGTATGAGGTTGAAAAAGATGTTTATGGCCTTACTTATGTCTATTTTAACAAGAGATGCTCTCAGGAAGAGCCTTTTGTGCTTGCATCTCAAGTACACCAATGCTTCTATGTGCAAGATCCATATGATCAAGATAAACATTATGTTATGAAGACTGTTCCAAGAGACTTGTTTAACATGGGTGATGAAGTTGAATCTAATCTCCCCAAAAGTTATGAAAATGAGCCATCTGAACATTCGAAGGGTCCATCTATACCAAAAGATAATGGTGAAGTACTCTTAACAAGGACTGATTTACCAGAAACAATCATTGATGTGCCTTTGGAGGAACTTGTCACTCAACAAGTTGAAGTCGAGTATGAAGAGGAGTTTGAAGATGAGTTCGAAGACGAGTCTGAAAATGAGTATGAAGATGAGTTTTCAGATGCGTTTGAAGACGAGTCTGAAAATGAGTATGAAGATGAGTCTAATGATGAAGTCGAGTCTGAAGAAGAGTCTGAAGAAGACACACCATGAGTTTCATTATTGTTGTGATGATCATATAGTGCTCACTCACTGTTTTTGTAATCTAATAGTTTTTTTGGTACAACACATTAATATATCTAATATGTGGAATCTACTATTAGATCGCTACAATGTTTAAGTATTCTGTTGGCTTTTTTCATGCGCCCAATTGTTGTTTGGTTAAGTAATTTATGTTGCCTTCTTATCTGATTATTATTTTATTGAGGAACCTATACTTCTAGCTGATTATTGCTTTATTTCGTTGTTTGTTATTTATATACTTTCTGCTTTCATTTTATTATCAGGCAGTTGGCATTAGAGGAATTCAACTCTATAGTTTGAAGTTGCTTCTGGTTTGGTCGCTGTTCCGATTTTGTCGCTCCGAGAGAGGTACAACTCTTTACCTTTATGTAATTTAAGTAATAAGAAGCTCTCCAGTTTTAGATTTGAACCTACAATTTTTTTTTTGCTGTAATCCTCCTGAACTTGACACTATTGAACACATTTTCAACTCTAGAAGTTTTGCCAGAAAGGTCTGGGGTTCTTTGTTATCTCCTTGGGTATCCAAAAGGATTATAATTCTCTTAAATACATGGTGATAAGATGATGGAACAGTGTGCACAAAAATGAGTCTGTTTGTTTCACAATGTCTTAGTTGACATGATTTATGTTGGTTTCTTATCTGATTATTATTTATTTAAGGAACATGTACTGATTGTTGATTATCATATTCTTAGTTGTTATGATCGATTCGATCTGTTTTATTAAAGTTAACCGAGTCTCATTTTAGTTTGTTCCAGTCATCTTCAAAAAAGTTGATATGTCTGTGTTGTTGTCACAATAAACTAAAACTGCCCTCTGTATCTTGATGAGTTAAAATGAGTTCTGTAATTACATTACTGTTTTGTATAAGTTCTGCAATATTATACAGTACTTTAAACAAAGCAAAAAGAATGAATCAATCAACAATGCTAAAGAAAAAGGGTTTGAATCCAAACAAAGCTCAAAGTCCATTGAAGAATCTGGATGTTGATATGCAATACCGATCAAGTGCTGAATTGGCCAACAAATTCAAGATTAAGAGAGAACAACTTGCAAATGAACGCAATGATAAAGCTAAGAAAGAGCAGCCACCAATACCACATAAAAGAAAGAATTCTGAGGATTTCATTCCACAACAAGGAAAGAGTAAATTGCTTGGGAACAAATCAGTCATTCAATTGTCTTCAAGGGAAGAGCTTAGAACCTCACGTATGATTGCAGGGAAAGGACAAACTAAACAACGGTTATTTCAATTTGAAGAGTCCATTTAAGATAATGGAACTAAACTTCCTATGAATAACTCTAGGTTCCATACGTCATTCAGGAAATATGTTACTGCTTCAGCACATGTGACTGGAACAACACTAGGTAATGGAGAGGTACGACATGATATTCTTGATCTACCAAATTGCAAACAGGTAAAGAGGAAGCCGGTCATACCAGCTAGTACTCTTGATCAGTTTCTAAAAGATCAAGGGATACACAAAGATGATGAAACAAAATGTGACAACCAAACAGCAACTGATGTCGAATTTATGCATACTCCTATTATTAATGAACAGAACAAAGGATTGGATGATCATGTGGAACAAGTAGAATTCAGTAAAGATAAATGTGATGTCGAAGAGAAAATTGACATTGATTGTAGTACAAAAGGTATGTCTTAAACCTTGTAAGATTTCGAACTCATTATAAAAAAAATATATTATTTCCTGTGTGTTACATCAATCTAGAAATGTCGAAGCCAAAAAAAGTTCGAGGACATACAACATGTAAGGATATTCATGCAAGAAATTTGGAAGAAATAAAGGAGGTGACATTTGATAAAGGACAAGCAGTGGGACCAACTAATAAGATAGTGTCACAATTAAGCAACTTTATAGGAACAATTGCAAGGAATCCTAGATTCATCAGCTTGATGTACACTAGTTGGCATGTGGTGCCAAAGGATACTAAAAAGCGCATGTGGGAATACATCAATGTAAAAACAACCACTCTTGAGAATTCATATTTTATTATTTGTTTTACTTACTGAAACTAAATATATTTTATTTTGCATAGTCCAAATTTCTACTTCTAGTAGAAGGAAAGAAGTGGGTGATGACTGGTCTTCGTGATGCTTGGAGGCGACACAAGCAAAAAATTAAAAAGAATTTTTTTGATAAAAACAGTACCCTTGAGGATATGCTAGCAAAATGTCCTGATGGCATTCCACATAATCAATTCCGCCAGTTGATCGAGTATTGGAAACACCCAACTGTTCAAGTAAGGTTAAAATGGTGCATTTCTACTCATCGACTAATTCTGCATCATATCTATTCTTTTTATACATATCAATTCAATTATCTCTTTGTTTTTAACAATAGGCCATATGCGAGATGAATTCTCAAAACAGGAAAAAACAAAAGTGGAGGCATCGAATGGGACCTATTAATTTTGCTAGAGTACGCATGGCATTGGTAATACTTAGTTGACATTTCTTACAAAATTTGATTTTCATTTTTTTGTACTTTTGAAGAACTTACTGATTTTTTAAAATTTCTTTTGATATAATCTGTAGCGTGCAGCCAAAGACAACAACGAAGAACCATCAAAGCCTGAAATATTTATTGCAACTCGTACCAAGACGGGAAAGGAAATCCAGGCTGATACCCAAGTTGCAATAGTAAGTTTTTTAAAGAGGATTAGTAGTGAACTTTATTCAGACTTAACATTTATATTGTGGGGAGTTTGACTACGTTGAATTTTAATCATGTATGCCATCTTCTTGTGTGCAAGTTCGAGGAGATATCAATTATTTGTTGATGTTGTTTAATTGTTTTTTACGAAAAGTTTTCATAATTTATTAATGCTTGATCGCTATCATAGGATTGAAAAATGAAATAGTACTTACAATTCACAATGGATGCCAATTTTATTCAATAGGCTGAACTTCAAAATCGCCAAAATTCTGGGGAAACAGCTGATGATGCATTTAGGGCAGTATTTGGAAAGGAGCAGCCTGGTCGAGTTAGGTGCTATGGTAGATCAGTGACAACAAGTTCTTTGAAGAAAGATGAGGAAATTAACAATCTAAAACAAAAGCATGCCAATGAAATCACTTCTCTAAAGGAAGAATTGAGAGAAGAAATGCGACATTTATTCACTCAATTGCTGCAAAACAACCCTGGATTGAATTTTCAAGATATAACAGGGTGTGTTGGATCTAACCTTGCTTCACCTATTGATGCAAGTAGCGCACAAGCTGTAAGAGGCACAAATCTTCCATATTCTTCGGGGTCAGCTCAAGATTCGATTCTTCAAAAGGTATTTTGTATTTCAAATTCTCTGTTAATAGTGTCAATATTGTTTTTCTTCTAGTTTAGTTGGTGTTCTTGGTAATGAAATTCTAAACTTATTTTTACTTTCTAAGTTCAGTCCACCAATTTAACATCCCTAATTTATTGTGTACCATATCCTTCATCTTCTCCATTTTGGAAATGTATATACTATTTAACATTCAAATAGAGAGATTCAACCTTATGATTGAAAATATCAATGAATGAAGGCATCCTTGAAGTTAAAACATGTATAGAAGGCAGCTAATTTACAAAGAGATAATTAAGATGTGTTCTCAAGATAATTAAGGGAAGATTATAGTAATGAAATAAACATAAGTTGTGCGCCTAAATCTAACAGCAAACAAAGAATTTTTTCTACAATAGCAGACTAATATATGTTCAATTATGCAGGACAAAATGTTGTTGCATTTGGTTTTACTAGTATGTTAAAATCCCAGAATTTCCCACTTCACTGCATACACTTCCTTGGGAACAATTGTAATAAGTGACATAAATTTACACTTTCTTGATGTAGCTGTCTTTCTGGTTTGGCTAGCATGTTTTAAAATCTTGTATGCATCTCTAGCAATTGTTTGATACTTGACTCTATGGAAAGGAAAATTGTGGCTATGTTCAACTACAGACAAGGCAGAGAAAATTGGAGAGGAGTGGCTATGTTTAACTACAGACAAGACTCTGTTAAATCTTTACCTTGTTCAATATTTTGTTTATGTCTTTTTATAGCAATCCTTCTCTTCTTACTAAACCTTTTTCCTGATTTATTATTGAACCTAGCTTTCTGTTGACCTGTATCAAAGACCTCTTGTTGCCCTGTATTTTTTAAACTTGCAATAACAGTAGCATGGGCTTCATTATAGTGAAAAGGGATATCCATAACCTCCTCAAAACAAGAGTCATTTCATCCCTCCATGTAGATTTCTTTTCCTGCAAATTAGTACTGTCCTGCACTTTCCAGCCATATCAACAACTTCTTTAACAACAATATTATCGAGGGGCTTAGGGAATGGAGTACTTGCATCAACTGAACCTTTAGAATATTTTGGCTTTTCCATGTATGCACTGGAGATGCAGTCTGATGATGCACCTTGCCCTATGCTGCATGTGTTTGAAAATATCATGTTCCTGTTGTTATGCATTGATTTTTGTGGTCATTCTAAACTATGTTATGAACCTTGTTTCCAGTATTCATCTCTGGTTTGTTTGAACTGTTTGTGTGTTCCTGTGAGTGTTCTCAGGCCCAATATGTTGTTAGTGCTGGACTTATTATTAATTTGTGTATCTGTTGTATCCTTATTTATTGATTGTTTTGTTCATCCTGCATAGAAAGATCAATTAAACTATTAGAAGTATCAACTGCTGAATTAGTAGTGGAACAGTGTGATTAGTCTCTCTTATTTGGTGATCAAGCAAGTACAGAGAATTATCCTACAACTAGTAAGTCTTGTTAGTGCAGAATTATTAGAAGTAAGACATGTACCATTCAAGACTTGTTAGTGCAGAATTATTAGAAGTAGCAAGTGCATGATTACTAATTAGTTCTGTTGCTTCTTAAGTTACTACAATCCATTCAAGACTTACTATCTGTGAAGTCTGAAAGAGTAAGTGCAGCCAACAACATATGCAGTTAAAGAATTCATATCTCAACAATTATTTCACTTGTCCTATGACAAACTTTTAATCTCTGTTTAAACTTTTGAAGTTTAATTTTGGAGAGCCAACAACAGAAGACTGCACAAATGTTGTAGTCCTTATAAAGTGTAATTTTAACATTGAAATTGTATTTAGATTTGGATTGGTTGTCTTACAGTGAATTCTCTCTTATTATGCACTTCCACAATTATTTCACAAACTTATAATTTTATTTTGAATGTGCAGGAAAATACCGGTAATTGAATTTGAATTTGCTACAAGTAAACTCGATCTATTGTGGCGAAAGATGAAGAATTTTTGTACTATTGTCATATACGTTTGAATGACACTTTTGGTTTTTTGAACTTGTTGATATTAGAGATCTTTAAGCAATCACTTTCTAAGTTTTGGTTGTATATGAAATATTTGTCGAAGTTTATTTAAAATATATAGCTTCGATTTAATGATAAGTTAATTTTGTGTTTTAGGTCACTTGTATGTATGTAAATATATATATATATATATATATATATATATATATATATATATATATATTTGTGCTACATGTAGGCTTATAAATGTTAAAGCAACACTTTGTAAGTGTTGCTCTTGGTAGATATAAAGTTACACTTTATAAATGTTGTTTTAGGTAGATATAAAGTTACACTTTGCAAGTGTTGCTCTAGGTAGATATAAAGTTACACTTTGTAAGTGTTGCTGTATATGAGATATAAAATTAACACTTTATAAGTGTTGCTATAAATGAGATATAAAGTAACATTTTATAAGTGTTGCTATAGATGAGATATAAAGTAACACTTTATAAGTGTTGCTATAGATGAGATATAAAGTAACACATTATAAGTGTTGCTATAGATGATTAATAAAAGGCAACACTTTTTAAGTGTGACCAATAAATCTGAAAAGGCAACGCTTTTAAGTGTAGTCTAATAAAAAATAGGTGTTGGTAATGCACGTCTTCAAAGCGTGCCCTTATACCTATTTGGCTACGCTTTATAAGTGTAGCCAAAGATGGCAACATTTAAAAAGTGTTGCCTAATGTCAAAGGTTACGCTTCTTTTGGGCAGCCCCTAAAAAGTGTTGCTGAAAGTCCAAAAGTGTAGCCTTTTATCAAAGGCCACACTTTTTGCTAGTTTAGGCTACACTTACGTGGTGTTGTTGTAGGCCGAAAATGGTGTAGTGCATCTTCAAGCTTCATCTTCACCTTGAACTCTCATGGAGGTTTTTGGAAGAACTTTTGGAGGGAATATGTTTTGATCTTAGTGTTAGGGTTTAACAGAGTGTTTAATGACTTATACACACTTAAAATACCCATAAACACTCAAAACAACCGTCTATAGACTTGTAGGGGAGTGGGGTGAATTTACAACATCACCCCTTAACTTAACAAAAATTGGCAGCAACTCACTGACCCATCGACGGAGGCATCGACGGACCATGGTGTCAACCACGTCCCGTCGATGGGGTCTCGTTGGTTGGTTCAGACCCCTCAACCTGCAGTAAAGTTGGATCCATCGACGATACCCATCGACGGGCCGTTTCCTGGTCGACGGGCCATCGATTGGTCCGTCGTTTGTCCACTGCCTGGCAATGTTGGTCTCCAAGTTGGGATCCTCCCTTAGGGGCCCTTTGAGGG
This sequence comes from Solanum sitiens, assembly GCA_016801875.1. Lineage (NCBI taxonomy): Eukaryota > Viridiplantae > Streptophyta > Magnoliopsida > Solanales > Solanaceae > Solanum > Solanum sitiens. Next base: position 1,582,067 of record JABWTJ010000149.1, read on the forward strand.
TCCTATGTGGAGTCGTACCCTTACGTTTCCAACCCAAACATGAACGTATACGATTTTAGGACCTACCACATATGTTTCATCCCAAACAAACACGCAAAACTCAATGACACATGCTTAGACACACAAGGTCGTTTCGAGGAACAACTTTCGAACGTCATAGACGTTCTTGAGCGTTTGACATTCAAACTTCACGCAACTTGACACACTAACTTTATACATCATATGAACTCATTTAAGAACCATACAAGCTCATGCATTACACATAATATCATAGAATCACATACGAGGCATTTAGGTAAATTAGTCGTCGAACGTCTTGGTCGACCCTTGACGTTTGACTTCCAATGCATCTAAACTCTTAGATACTGCCTCAACCACACTTTATATACTATATTATGACCTAATAACACCATGACAACCACGTTAGGCTCTAGCTTCACCTAAGTCATTTTTGGGGTCTTACAATCTCCCCCACTTGGACAACATTCGTCTTCGAATGACACTTGCCACTATCCGAAGACTTCCAAGAGTAAGGATTCAGTAAGTAACTCATAATCAAACCATATAGCACATAATGAATGAGAAAACATCAGTTTAACACAATAAAGAGAATTACAAGACAACAAGCAACTAGAATAGGATTCTATAACTCATTATGCTTTCAAAACTCATCTCCTTAACTCCAAATAGGAAAAACTCATTTTATATTCATTAGCATGCTCATATACATCAGTTATAACCATATAACAACAATTTTATACCAAAGAGTCAATTAGTCAATTTTTTCAAAATCTTGGAGTGAACAGTGACCCATGCTACAGTGAATTGTGCAATTTTTCCAAAAATGCAAGTTTTAGGTAATTCATGATATAGACATGCTAATATGCAAGGTAACATCATATAAACACCTTTTAAAACATGATCATAGCTCAATAAAACACACAATGCAAGAAGTTAATGAAATTTAATTTCAACTAAGCATGCATATCATAAGGAGAATATTTGGAACTTATTTTCCACAAAAGACTCCTATACAATTCAAGTTACCAAGAACTCTTTATTTTAGGCTTGAATAAACACATAATAAAAAGTTAAGGATACCTCACTCCCCAACAATCATACTCTTCACCATACTCCCCCACTTAGGAGAAACACATTCTAATGTTAATATAAAATCTACCTCAAGGAACTCTCAAGGCACCTTAACCCTTACCAATACCTTCCTCACCCAAAGTCTAGCTTAAGACTCTCAAGGTTAAATCATCTAGCCATTACATCCCCCTTACTAAGAGAAACTCACCCTTACTCTTCCCATCTATTCATCTTCCTTTCTATGGTCAGGTTCTAAAAAACTTCAACCCATCTCAAGAGCCACTCCTTCTCTTTATCACACTATACCTTACCATTCTTTTCAACTCCAATACCCTTCAAAAGTAATTAAACCAATATAAGGTCATCAACACCATTTTTCACACCTCATCTAGCAAGCCACACCTCATTCTTTCTCTCCCTCAACCCAAACTTCATAAAGTCAAACTCACATGACCAACTCATAGGGAAGACAAGGAAAGAACCATATACAAGGATCTTAGGCACAATTAGATGAATGAAGAAGTGAAACTTTTCCTAGCACCCAATAGCCACCCAATTATAATGTGGCGCGCTTCACATTATAACATGATTCTATTCGATGTGGTTCATAAGACAAATACGACACTCCCAAACCTTATGCTCTGATACAAAGATTGTCACAACCCACAAGTACACCCTAGAAGCTAGAGTATCCTTGAGATCGTCACAAGGAAAATGAGATTTCAAGAAGTCTCATCTAAGCCTCTCGTATCATTCATTGCATAATAACATACTAAAATGAGTAAGAATTTAAAACTTTTTCACACACGAAGAAATCTTTTATAAAGAACACACAAGCGGAAGACTTTGATTAAAACATTTAAACCTTTACAACCCTTGAACCATCTTAACTTTAGAGTATACAAAACTTCGGACTAATCCAATACAAGACATAAACATAAATATATAACCGAACGTGTGGATATTGTCCTCGAATCGATGAGGACTCACCAATTCTTCATCTTCAACTCTTAGAAACCTATCCGTCATCGATGGTACATCAAGACTTCTAATTCCCTATACTTTAGTCAAAAAGGGAAAATAAGGGGTTAGCACATTAGATGTACTAAGTATGGAAGCTATGCAAAAACCATGAAAAAGGGACATTTAGTTAATAACATGCTTTTCATGAATTTCGGTTAAAAAATCTTAGTATAAACATAAGAACAACATTTATCACATTAGGAATACATAAGAAAATTATTTAAGCAATTATCATATTCTTAAAGCCCACTTTACAGTGCTGTACAGTGACCTTTCTTCAATGTTACAGTGAAGTGCTTAGCCCTAAGGTTAAACATCTTTTTGCATGTAGTCTTCTCACTAAAGCTAGCCTAAGATTCAGTTAAGTCACACAAAGAGAGACCGTCAATACACCCTCTCTAGATGTGCCTAACCGATCCTTAAGATTACTCATAATGAGACACATACACACCTACAATACATCAACATACAAAACATAAGATCATCCTACCAAAGGTGATTCCAAGGTTCATTTGGGTGAGTGTGGAGCAACCGCCCATACAATCCCTATCAAACACACACAATGGATACTATAGACTACCTATGATAGAATCATTCTCACTTAATACAATAGCATACATCAAACATGACATTCTTCTTTCAAAGGTATCGAAAGACCTACTCAAGTAACTCAAGAAGATAATGTCCATGATTGACCTCTTCAAGATTACCTAAATAGTCCTTAAGACTTACCTAATTTAGGATCATGTCCACATAGTCAAACATATTCACTAACTAGAATTTTTATTAAGACTCATCTAAGTAAGAGATGAAGTGACCATTCCCTTGCCCCCTTCACACCTTAACTAGACAACCCTTAATTACTTATAGAAAGGAACTTATTCATTTAACTTACTTTCTTAAGTCATTACATTACTTAGTTCATTTAAGAGACATTCATCACATAAGGAGATTCAAATAATGGTCTTGAAGAAGACCTAGGGACTCTAACTAACATCTTCAAAGGCCATTGTGCAATTTCTAGATAGCGTCCCATACCATCACCTAAACTTCATAGACTTCTCTAATGCTAGTGGGTATCACGTATGATGAGAATAGGAAATAACCGACATAGACCATGGTAGTAAAGCATGGAATCCGTAGTTCTATCCTACTCCGATGAGGTGTTCTACTTGCCAATGGTAGAACATAGCCACATCCCATGTAGGCACATGGTTAAGGAATATGAAGGCATTCTTTATATTCTAGTCTCATACTTAACTAGAACTACTTCCCCTTACCATACTCACTCGGTGCTAGCCTTAGTTCTCATAGATCAATTCACATTAAGGTTCATATAAATGTGTCTCATATCTAGTTCATAACCCAATTATATTTACCCTACCAAAGCAAGGTCCACTAGGGCTATCTCACTATGGCGACAAAAAACTCATCATGACTTTCATAAGGATTGATATGATGCCGTTCCAGCCAATCAACCTTAAGTCCATCATTCATTACATGAAGGATACAATTACGGCTTACTACTTCACGATTAATAACCTTACCACTTGGTTCAAGGTTCCACGTAAAGGACCCTCTTATCATCGTTCAAGGTCTCACCTATATTCATTTATTAAAGACTAAGACATACTTAAGTTCCTAAGTCAAGACATCACATATTCATATAAGCATCAAGTAAGGGACACAAGTCTACCTAAACAAGACACAACGTACTTCCATTTAACACATATAGCTTATCTTTCTTAAGACTCTTAGGAATGACCCTTAACATTATTTCTCCAACCTACTCATTAACTTAACATCATAAATATAATCATTATAGACTCCTATAGCCAAGTTAGGAACAACCACCTAATAACTTCAATACGAGATCACATGCTTCCACATTACTTCACATATAAGTAGATATAATCATAATTCACATAATCAACTACACAAATAGCCAATAACTTCAAGTAGTGCCGGCAAGGCCATGATCATCAATGTACTTAAAATAACGCCGACAAGGCCACATCAATTCACATATCACCGCCACCAAAGGTGGACCATACCAATCACATATAAACTAAAAGATAATTTACAATAAGTATACACAATAATAAGAGAGTTAGGGAAGCATACCACCCACTTGATTTTATCAATTCAATCCAAAGCCAAACCATTCAATTCAATATCATAAGGCCCTTACCCATGGCCATGAACATCAATCCAAAGTACAAATCATAATAATGAATGAATCTAAGTCAATGACAATTAATGGCAAAATTATCTATATATAATATGTGTTATATAGAAGAATATACTTGTGCCTTTAAGGAGTATTATTACAAAGCTCAATATAATATAAATGAAGCAGAAGAAATAAAAAATCTATATTTTACAAAATTACCAGAACCTTTTAGTACCAATATAATAAAAGACTGGAATAATAGTGAAACTACAAATACTTTAGGAGCTAGAATAAACTTTCTACATCAATGGTTTATACAGCTATGCGAAACACAAAAAGAAAAATTAACAATGGAAAAGGTATTATTAAAAAATTTAGATTGTTGTACATATGTAACAGCACCGCAATTTGGTTATAAAGATAAAACATACCGTAGAAATAAAAAATATCGAAAAAGAAGAACTAAATATAAGTATAAAAAACCGAGAAAACGTTATTATATAAAAAATAGTAAACAAAAACGTTTATCAAGACCAAAGAAAGCTATATCAAATTGTAATTGTTACAATTGTGGTAAACTAGGACATTTAGCTAAAGATTGTAAATTACCTAGAAATATAAAAAAGAAGCAAATTGCAGAATTTATACTAGATAATTATAAATATAAACAAATCGATTATTTAGATTATGATTTAAATAATAATGATAGTATATACGAATTTATAGATACAGAAATAAATGAATTTATAGATACATAAATAAATGATCATTCAGAAATAGAAACTGTTTATGAAACAGAATCAGATAAATCAGAAAATGAAAATGACTGAGGAAAATATAAAAATAATTTCAACCGAAGAATATAACGATGAAGAATCAGTAGAACAGAAGATAATATTTGACAATAATGTTTTTCAGGAAATAAGAAATAAAGAATTAGACTTAAGTGTAGAAAAAGTATTAAAAATACCTCTATTAAATCAATTCTTTAAAAGAAGTAAGGAAGAATATTATGTAGTAAGTCAAAAAGAACATATTATAGATTGTAAATATACTAAAGGAAAAGCACAAATCCCTATACTCAATAAAAGAGTAATTAATCAAGAAATACAACAAATAAAATCTAAAGCCCCTATAAAATATGTACATTTAGGAGGAACAGAGATATTATTAAAAGCTTGTTTTCGAGAAGGAATAGATACACCAATAGAACTATACTTAGCAGATGATAGAATTATACATCCTATAGAAAAAAGCATAATAAGTGCTATAAAAGGAAATCTAATATATCAAAAATTTAAATTTATAATAAGTGCTAATTATTCAATAGCATTAACAGATAAAAATATAGATAAATCGTTAATGTTATATTGGAAATTATCAGGAATTGAACTAGAACCTGGAAGTAAAATCTTTACAGTGAGATGTAAAAATCTATATATATTAACAACAAAGCATAAAGTTATCGCTAAGAATAAAAAAGATAGAATTAATAGACGAAAATAGTATAATATTGCAAAAACCTTTAAGATATAATTTTGATGATCTTAATGAATTTAAAATCCATATCGAAGAACTATTAAAAAATAATTATATACAAGAAACCAATAGTAAACATTGTAGTCCAGCATTTATTGTTAATAATCATAATGAACAAAAACGAGGAAAAAGTAGAATGGTAATAGACTATAGAAATTTAAATGCTAAAACAAAAACATATAATTACCCTATACCAAACAAAATATTAAAAATAAGACAAATACAAGGCTATAACTACTTTAGCAAATTCGATTGTAAATCGGGTTTTTACCATTTAAAACTTGAAGATAAATCAAAACAGTTAACCGCTTTTACTGTACCACAAGGATACTATGAATGGAATGTATTACCGTTTGGTTATAAAAATGCACCAGGAAGATATCAATGTTTTATGGATAACTATTTTAGTCAATTAGAAAATTGCATTATATATATTGATGATATATTATTATATTCTAAGACACAAGAAGAACATATAAAATTACTAGAAAAATTTATTCATATAATTAAGCAGTCAGGTATCAGTTTGAATAAAAGAAAAGTAGAAATAATGAAATCTCAAATAGAATTTCTAGGAATACAAATAGATAAAACAGGTATAAAAATGCAGACGCATTTAGTACAAAAAATCATTAATTTAGATGAAAATATAGATACAAAAAAGAAACTACAATCCTTTTTAGGATTAGTAAATCAAGTAAGAGAATATATACCTAAATTAGCAGAATATTTAAAACCTTTACATAAAAAACTTAAAAAGGATGTCGAATATCATTTCGATAAAAAAGATAATGAAAATATAAAAAATATTAAACGACTATGTAAGAATTTACCAAAGCTTAATTTCCCAGATGAAAAAAGGAATTTTACATATATAGTTGAAACTGATTCAAGTGAACATAGTTATGGAGGACTATTAAAATATAAATATAAAGATGAAAAAATTGAATACCATTGTAGATATCATTCAGGATCATATACTGAACCCCAAATAAAATGGGAGATTAATCGAAAGGAGTTATTAGCACTATATAAATGTTTATTAGCGTTTGAACATTATATTGTGTATAACAAATTTATTGTTAGAATAGATAATACACAGGTAAAATGGTGGCTAACACGCAAGATAGATGATTCGGTAACAACCAAAGAAATACGAAGATTAGTATTAAATATATTAAATTTTACATTTACAATTGAAGTAATTACTACTAACAAGAATCTTATTGCAGACTACCTCTCCAGAAACAGATACAATGAAGCAAATACTATCTATGATGACAAGCCTTTGTCAAAAGATAGACAAAATAGACAGTGAAGTAAAAATACTGAAAGAAACAGTTAACAGTCAGCAGCATGACTCTAAACATGCGGAGCTATGTCTTCAGGCAGACGATAAACAGCCAGAGATAAAAGGTGACGATGAGAAACACCGAAAAACTCATAATATTAACAAATTATTCATTGCAGGAACTAGCAAAGGAGCTATGGAAAAACCAAATCCAAAAACTATAAATCTCAACAGTTTATTTGAAAAACCATTTGTACCCAAAATCCAGATAATAGAAACTTCAACCCCACAAATATCTACCTATGCAGCCAGTTTGAATAAAGAAAAGAAAATATATAACCACATTTCCCAGAACTATATTGAAAATATATACCAGATAGTAACCTTTCTAAATTCCAAACCAAGATCTACAACTACCAAAGAAAAAACTGAAGATTATGTAACTCAGAAGTTACAAGGTTACAATAAACTAATTGCACAACCAAAAACTAACCCAAATCTAGTTAAAACTTGTTTTAATTATGGATTGTTAAGTACAGTCTATACATATACAGGTGAAGAAGTTAGTGGAATTCCTGAAATCCACAAAGCATTTTTGATTTACAAAAAGATAACCAAGGGAAATTTATTTTTTATAAGATGTTATACAGCACCAGCGGAGATACTTTTCAACGAGATAAAACCAATGATCCAAGTGGTTAAAATTGGATTAACGCGAGACATGATTATACCGGAAGATATAGGACAACAACCAGAGATACCTAAAATCGAGCTACCAAGTTTCTATGCAAATAAACGGATAATTGGACTATCGACAGTTATTCAAGAATTAGCCAATAATTATTTACAAGGAAATGCTATTTGGAGCTACTATTCTCGAGACCATTTAATGATTTATGCCAATTCTCGGGAAATACGACAAGCAGATATGGATGAAGTCCAGAAATGGATATTGTCCTTAATAAAACCTGAAGATATACCAACAACAAGAGCAATTAAAAAGGGATTTATTTCCGAAGAGTTATTAACAAGATATTGCAAGCTAATAGGACACAAGTATCCAGAACATATATGTTCAAAATGCAATGAAGGAGATAAAACTATACCAGATGTTTTATTTGAATAAAGCCAAAGAAGATGACAAGAAGATAACTTTAGATAAGTCAAAAGTTACTTTGTATATGTCGGCCAATATAGGCCATTATTATTACTGTTTTCGGCCATGTGATTAAAGTAGGCCATTATTTATTGTCGTTTTTACTTTTTAAAAGTTTGTCGGCCAATTTGTAAAGTAGGCCACTTTATAATTTTAACGTTTTGTGTCGGCAGAATTATAGACTGCCAAGTGTCATTAGTCAGTGTCGGCCACTGTTTGGCCAATAATGTAAGTTTGCACTATAAATAGAGGCATTAGACCTCAGTAATGAAAGGAGGCTTTCAAGTTTTCCAACCTTCTCTCAAATATTCTCTCTACTTTCCGCATTCCCCCTAAATTGGTATCAGAGCATAGGTGAAAACCTGTGTGATGGCTCAGCCATGCATTTGAACCGACCGATGCAAAAGCCACGGTGTTGCATCAGTGCATGCGTTTCCCTCGGAGTAAAATGTACCGTGATGGGCTTGCTCATCGGTGATATAGCTGAGGGGCCTGATGATGGCGAAATTGATTCTATCTTTACAGTGGTTTTATGTTTTTCCCATCCTTTTAAGGGATTATCATTGTATAAAGATTCTAATTGATCAGTTATTAGTTTAAGTTTATCTATTGTGAATATAATAATTTCAAAGTGATTAATATCTTTTATATTTTCCATTTCTTGATTTATTTTTTTCATTTCCTTTAATCCATTCTTTGGTTTTTCTTTGTTTATTGTTAACTCTTTTTGCTCCTATTTTATAACCACATGGTGTTGTAAACCACCAATGCGTTTTGGTTATAATATGAGGGTATAGTTTTTCTAAGAAAGGCATTCCTAGTAATATATCTTTTGTTTTACAATCAAAGCAGTATATAGTTTCTATTGTTAAGATTTTATCCCATATTTGTATTTTAACATTTGTAGCTTTATAAATAATCATACTACTTTCGTTATTAAATCCTGTTACTATCATAGGTGTTTGTAATTTTTTCCATTTCTCTTCTGGTAAACAATTGTATTTACATATATTTGTTTCTGCTCCTGTATCTATCATAGGTGTATAATATCTATTATAATATTTTTCTATAATAATATGTGTTATATAGAAGAATATACTTGTGCCTTTAATTGTCTATTTATTGTTTTGAGTTTAGTTTGTTCTTTTATATCAGAAGTTATACTTCCGAATTCATTTCTTAATGCTAAATCGTATTTTTCTAGAATTTCTATATTAGATGTTGTTAATGAACCATCTAGTTTTTTATCGCTTCTTAGAGCTGCTTTACTTTCATTTGGTAAATTTTCTATCCATAATTTTGTTGTTCCTATTAAGGTTCTTTCTATATATCCAGGTGTTTCTTTTATTGTGATTTTATTATCTATTAATTGTTTTGATAAATTGCCTATCCATAAGAGGATTGTTTTATTAATATCTATTACACAATCTAAGTCTAAAAAGTTAGTTTAGATTTTATAGAAAAGTGCTTTGAATGAGATTCAAGTTGCCTCAACTCCAAACCAATGTTATTACAACATTCTCACTTTTGTACTCTTTCTTAACATCGATATTAAGGAATAAAGTATAGTTGAATGGTTGGAATTCCAGTTTTTGTTCCACTAGTTGGTCATAATCCACTACAATTGGTAATCGTGGTTCAGACGCCTCAATTTTTTTGTTCAAGTGAGCCTCTAAGTCATGAATATCTGAGACAAATTGATCGATTTCTTGTGTGAGCTCAACTCTTTCTTCAATCAGTTGGGTTGTCATGTAAATCAGTTTATCATGGGGAGACTCTTCAACCTTTAGAAGTTGAATTTGCCCGTGTATCCAATATTGGTTCACTATCTCTTTTTTTCCATAACTTTTTTCTTGTTGGGCCCCAATCTCTTCTATTTCAGCTTGAATTGTAATTTTTGTTTGAAGAACATCAAGCTTATATTCTAGTTCCACGATTTCTTTGTACCATTCTTTGCATTTAAATATTCCTCTGGTGATTCTTGTATTAACATTGTCCAACTTGTCTGTACATTCAAGCACCTCTTATTTTGCATTCTCTGCTTCATCACCCCTACCAACGTTATAAATAACAGAAGAATCATAGTAGGGGCTTGGGAGAAGGGAATAAGATTTCGGACAATGAATATACTGATGACCACCTATATGACATAAAGGAAATTCATCACCTAACAACGATTTATCCTAATAATCCATATCAATAAGAGTAATAAATTATTCAAAGAAAGAAAGAGAAAAAAAATTAATTATTTAGAAAACCTAACGAAAATAAGACTAAATTTAAAATAAATAAATAAATAAAAAGAAAAAGTATAACCTATAAGAGTATTTAATTTCTAAGTTCCCAGCAGCGGCGCCAATAACTTGTTGCTCCAAATTGCACAGGCAAGTGTACGTGGTCGCACAAGTAATATAGTGACTCTTACAAGTACCACATTATCAATCCCAAAAGACTTGTAAATTAACTATTTTTACAAATTAATACTTGTCTAATTATTTATTTAACAATACCAAAAAAAAGAATGAAGAAATAAAATAATAAAATTACTTATAATAATTGTAAAATCCCAGCTTAAATCTACATGAAAACCTGTAAAACCTATACTTTTATCTACATGAAAACCTATAAAACTTCATGATTCATCCATGTAAAACCCATCTTAAATCTGTTCTTGAGCTTTACCAACAATGGTGGTTTTAGAGAGAACATTTTTGGAGGGAAGAGGTTAAATCGTGAGAGGGGATTTGGGGATGGGTGTTTCACGTTTTTGATGACTTATATACACCCAAAATTAACTAAATTAATACCTTAGAGTCAGGTTAGGACGTGGGGTGAATTTGCCATTCATCCCTTTAATGAAAGAGACGCTGCCTGCAAATTACAGTGCACCATCGACGGAGGCAATGACGGGGCATCGTCCTCACAACGGACCGTGCCTAGCTTCCGTCGACTGGTACTTAGACAAATTCTTGGCTTGATACCTGCCCAAGTTAATTGCCAGTCGACGAGACCTGGACAACGGTCCGTTGGTAGACCAACGAGCCGTCGTTTGGTTCGTCAATGACACTGCCCAGGCAGTGTCTTCGACCAGACTTGGGTCCTTCTTGTGGGGCCTCTTGTGGGGCCCTTTAGAAGTCGTACCCAGGAGTTTACAATGATATTATAAACCTTAAAAAGTTATAGACCTTCTACATAAATTTCATCCAAAACAAACACCCACAAGATGTCCAAACAGGCCAAACCCCATCATGACACACGTTGAACGTCTTAAGGGCAATCTTTTGAACGCCTTGGCCATTCTTGGTCGTTTGACCTCCAAACTTCTCGAAACTTCATATAAAAACATTAAATATCATTTTAAACCTATTTTAAAACTTATTAGGCTAATTTTATACAAATTTAAGCATGCATAGACACAGGAGGCACATAAGCGACTAGTCGTGGAACGTCTTGGTCGTCCCTTGACGTTCGACTTCCAAATAACTTCAAACTTTGCACACTGCCTATAAACCATATAATAAGACATTTAGGACTTTAAAATTTAAGGAAAACATATTAGGATCTAGATACCTTATCTCATTTAGGGGTCTTACAGGGTAAATGTAATTTGGTTATGAAATTGATATGGAACCCTTTGTATGAACCTTTAATGTGAATTACTCTATGAGAACAAAGGCTAGAACCGAGTGAGTATGGTAAGGGAAGTAATTCTAATTAAACAATGAGGCTAGAATACAAAGTAAGCCCTTCATATTCCTTAACCATGTGCCTACATGGGATGTGTCCAAGTTCTACCATTGGCAAGTAGAACACCCTTATCGGAGTAGGTTAGAACTCCGAAATCCATGTTTTCTACCATGGTCTATATTGGGTATTTCCTATTATCATCATGTGGGACACCTATTAGCATTAGATATGTTCTATGAAGTTTAGGTTGTTATATGGGACGCTATCTACACATTGCACAATAGGCTTTGAAGATGTTAGTAAGAGACCCTCGGTCTTCTCCAAGACCATTACTTGAATGTCCTCTATGTGAAGAATGCCTATTACTGAACTAATGCAGTAATGCATTATGTTATGACGCATGTAAATGAATGAGTATCTAATCTATTGTGACTTAAGGATTCTTAGTTAAAGTGTGACGAGGGCATAAGGGATGATCTCTTCATGTATTATCTAGGGAATTCTTGAGAATGACTCTAGTTAGGGAAGTTGATTGATTCTTTAGGCGTGATCTAAACTTAGGAAGTCATAAGGATTATTTAGGTAACCTTGAATAGAGTGTATGGGCGTTCTCTTCTAGGATTACTTAAGTAAGTCTTTTGATAGACTTGGTAAGGAGAATATCATGTCATGGGTGTTATGTGTTTGGTGTCTTGTAAGTGTGTATGTGTCTCATTATAAGTAGCTTGAGGATCATTTAGGCATGCTTAGAGAAGTTGTATGGGCGGTCTCTCTTTGTGTTGCTTAAGTGGGTCTTAGGATAGCTTTTAGTGAGGGTATTATATGCTAGAAAGTGCTTAAAGTGAAGATAAGGCACTTCACTGTTACTGTAACAGTGAATTGGTTCGCTGTAAAGTTACCTTAAAAATGTACTAAATTGCTTAAATGTTATCTTATGTGTTTCTAAGTTGATGAATGTTGTTCTTATGATTATATTATGATATTTAAATCAAAAAATGTATATTTTCAATAAATGTTTGTTATCATGATTTTTATGCATTATACCATACTTTGTACATGTGATTGTACTAACTCCATGCTTTTATCTATCTCTATAGTGGTTGGTAGGTTAAGATCATTTGAGAAGCAAGACTTGGATCGTAGCATCGTTCAAGTGAAGTTGAAGTATGTCCTCATATGACTCGACGACATAGATGTCTTTTATTTCTTTTATTGAAGTATTCTAATAGACTTATTAATACTATATTTGTATTGTGTATTGGCCGTGTCCCAAGTACTCTTGTCTCTAAGATTTGATGTAATGAGACATAGTATTTCCTATATGTTTTATATGAAAGAGATTTGATATACTATAAAATTATTTGTGAGAAGTTTTAATTCCGCACTACTTTTCACTATGTATATGCGATGAACGATACGAAAGGGCTTGTATAAGACCTCCGAGAGGTCAAGTACGCTGGTTGCACTCCGAGAGTACCATATCTTCTAGGGTGTGGTCTCGGGATGTGACAAGTTTGGTATCATAGCATAGGATATGAAAGTACTCTTAGGAATCAAAAACTCTAATCAAGTCACATCTAGTAGAGTCTTGACCATCGGTGTGAGTTACGACACATCTATGGGCGAGAGGCTATAGGACGATAGAGTTTCCCTTCTTTTCTACTCCAATGTCATGGCGTAGAGTAAAAGTTATGAGTACTCTTTTCATATGGTTTTCATTGTGTTTCTAAGAATATGAATACCAGGAGGACACCGACTAGGAGAGTTGATGAGAATGATGTGCATAAGTAGATTCCTTCTCAAATTGAGCAAGTTCCTATAGGTGCTCAAGTGCCTCCCCAAGGTAATCAAGTCCCTATTGTGAAAGAAGGCAATGAGGTTCCGGTGGTTCACACGGAATTGACTAATAGAGAGATTAGAGAGGCTTTGCTTGCTTTAGCCCGAGTTTTGACTACTCAATTGAATTTGAGTATGGTGCCTAGGATGAATGTTGTTGACAACACTATGACCTCTATGTTGAGAGACTTTGCGAGGATGAATCCTCTTATATTTCTTGGCATTAAGGTGGGAGAGGATCTCCAAGAGTTCCTTCATGGTGTGTACAAAGTGTTTAGTGCTATGGGGGTTACATCTAGGGAGAAGACGGAGTTAGCTTCGCATCAATTGAGGGATGTTTCTCAAAATGGTACACTCAATGGAAGGATAATAGGCCGGTTGAGTCAGGTTCTATTGAGTGGAAAGAATTTAAGGAAGCTTTTCTAGAAAAGTACTTTCCCCGTGAGAGGAGGGAGGTGAAGGTAGAGGAGTTTATCAATCTCAAGCAAGACAATATTAGTGTTGAGGAGTACTAATTGAATTTCTATATGTTGTCTAGATATGCACCATCCTTAGTGTCTAATCCTAGGGATGAGATGAGTAGGTTTGTGACCAGGGTTGACAACTTAGTGAAAGAAGAATGTAGTACGGCCATGATATACGATGACATGACCATAGCTAGACTCATGGTGCATGCTCAATATATTGAGGAGACTAAACTTGCTAGGATTGATAGAAACTCAAACAGGAGTGGATCTAGTGATCAAAGTCAACCTAGGTTCAATAAGAAGGTTTCAACTCAAGGAGAATCTAGGGTTTCTAAGTTCAAACTTGAGAATGAAGGTAATTCTCAAAATGGCAAGCCTACATGTGTCACTTGTGGAAAGTAACATTATGGGGAGTGTCTATTAGGTACAGGGAGTTGCTTTGGATGTGGAAAATATGGACACAAATTGAGGGATTATCCTAATAGAGATGGTAAGCAAGTTGCTCCTAATGTTCCAAAAGGTGATGCTCCAATAGAGAGGCGTTTCTATGCACTCCGGACTAGAGGAGAAAAGACGGATGAGGGAATGATGATGATGGTAAGTTCTTATATTTCTTTTGTGTTGTGAGTTACTTCTAAGTGGGGGAGTATGGTTAGTAGATGGGATAGAAAGTCCTAGAAGTTTGTCGCATGTGCATGGTGTTTAGGAGTCTTATTGGAATTGAATTTCATTGGTTCCTTGAATTGTGTATTTTATGAAGTTATTATCATGTTGAAGAATGTGTTTATAGGGTTTTATATTGCATATTAGCATGTTTCTATCATGAATTGCCTAAAAGTTGCATTTTTAGAAAACTTGCATAACTCACTATAGCTCTACCAGTTCACTATAAGAATTTTGGAAATTTGGCTATTTAATTCTTTGGTTGAAATTTTCTTTCATTATGTTAGAACTTATTTATATTAGCATAATAATGAATATAAAATGAGATTTGTATATTTGGAGTGAAGGATGTGATTTATAGCATGATGAATTATAAAATTTATTCTAGTTTCTTGTTGTGTTGTGAATCTCTTGACTATGTGAAATTGATGATTTCTATAGATGCTTGTACTATATAATGTTTTATGTGGTATGTTTTTGAGCTTCTAGTTGATTATCTATTCTTGGAAGTGTTCGGAGAGTGACAAGTGTCATTCGAGGACGAATGTTGTCCAAGTGGAGGAGATTGTAAGATCCTGAAAATAACTTAGGTGAAGTAGAGCCTAAAATGGTTGTAATGATGGTCGAAGGTCCTAAATTGGTCTATAATGTGGTATTGAGGCAGTGTCTAAGAGTTTATGTGCATTGGAAGTCAAACGTCAGGGGACGACTAAGACGTTCGATGACTAAGTCACCTATGTGCCTCATGTGTGTTTATATGTCTTTATTCTACTAATGAGTTTATAATGTCCTTAAATGAGTTTTTATGGTGTATATAGGCAGTGTGTCAAGTTTCGTGAAGTTTGGAGGTCAAATGTCCATGACGTTCGAAAGGTTTGCCTTGAAATGACCTTGTGTATCTAGGCATGTTTCGTCGAGTTTTACGTGTTCTTTTTGGATAAAATTCATGTGAGAGGTTCTAAAATTGTATACTAACATATTCGTCTTGGAAAATTCCAGGCAAACATCCCCAAGGACTAACCAAGGGTCCTTGAGGAAGGACCCTTGCCTTGAGCCAAGGCTGTCTTAGACCAACCCAATCGACTGAGGCAATCGACGGCCAGTAGTCTAGTCGACGCCCCATCGATTGAGGGAATGGTTCAAGACGTAGTCCTGGCATGAATAAAAGCCAAGGACCAGCCTCATTCTCAAACTAAGGACCAACTGGACGGTCCGTTGGTTGAGGGACGGTCCCTTTGTGGCCAACCGTCTGTGAGGCTATATTCCTGCGTAGCTTCACTGTAATGTTAGGGGTGAAGTTGTAAATTCACCTCACGTCCAAATAAGAGAAAGGGAGGTTACTTAGGGGTATTTTGGGTATTTTAAACAAGTTTATAAGTCTAACACTTAGAAGAAATCATTTTGAAAAATCAAAAACCCAAAATCCCTTAGAAATCCCCTAGAACTCCATTAAAGCCAAAACTCAAGGAAGAACTTGTATTGGAGATTTGAGTGGTGATTCTTAATCAGATAGGAGTATTATCATCATTAAGGTATGGTTTTTTATCCTTGAAACTCTATTCATCAAGGAGCCCAAATTCAAAGAAGTTTTCTAAAGTTTTCAAAGATGAGCTTGTCCAATTATATGATCTAACCATGGGTTCTTGCATTAAAGGTTTTTAATCATTATGTATTGATTTAATTATTGTTAATTATACAATTTTAACTCAATTAACCTATGAACCCATGTAATTGATGAACCCTAGTTTTTGACTACTTTATGGGTTACTTGACATTGACTTAATGCTTAAGAATTATAGTGTAGTTTTCTATGGGCTATTGAATAATGTAAGAATTGTATTGAATTGATGAATAGGTTGTATTAGATTGATAAATCTATGTTTATTTAACCTATGAGTATTATGATTTATGCATTGAATTGATGTTCATGGCCATGGGTAAGGGCCTTATGGTATTGAATAGGATGATTTAGACATGGATTGAATGGGAGAGAATGGATTGGTGGTACGCTGCCCTAATTCTATTTATTTTATGTTAATTAGACTTCAATTATGTTCTGATTTGTATGGTCCACATATGGTGGCAGATTTATGTGATTGATGTGGCATTGTCGGCGTTACTTTATGTATTATGTTGATCATGGCCTTATCGGCACTACGTGAAGTAATATGATGATTTTTGTAGTTGATTATGTGAAGTATGACCATATATACCTATATTTTAAGTAATGTGAAAGTATTAGGTTTATTGTATTTATGATATTTAGGTGATCATGTTAGACTATGACTATGTTCTTGTATGTGTAGTCTTAGAGTTGATACATGATTCTTCTTAATTGGTTATTGAGTCTTATGATGAATATATGATGATGTTATAGTAATGTATAGGATGACATAAAGATGATAAGCGTCATTCCTAAGTGCTTCAAAGAATGATATGATATATGTAATAAGGTAAAGTATATTGTGTCTTGTTATGGTAGACTTATGTCCCTTACTTGATGCATGTATGAATGTAAATATAAGATGTCTTGACTTAGGATGCTAAAGCCTGTTAGTCTTTTATGTATGAATCACACGAGACCTTGAATGATGTTAAGAGGGTCCTTTAGGTGAAACCTTGAACCTAGTGGTAAGGTTATGAAACATGAAGTCAAAGTCGTAATGGTATCCGTATTGTAATAAACGATGGACTTAAGGTTGATTGGCTGGAACAACATCATATCAATCCTTAGGAAAGTCATTATGAGGTTCTTGTCGCCATTGTAAGGAAGCCTTAGGAGACCTCTTTGGTAGGGTAAATGTAATTGTGTTATGAACTTGATATGGAACTCTTTGTATGAACCTTTAATGTGAATTACTCTATGAGAATGAAGGCTAGCACCGAGTGAGTATGGTAAGGGAAGCAGTTGTAATTAAAGGATGAGGCTAGAATACAAAGTAATAACTTCATATTCCTTAACCATGTGCCTACATGGGATGTGTCCAAGTTCTACCAATGGCAAGTAGAATACCCTCATCAGAGTAGGTTGGAACTCCGGATTCCATTAGCATTAGAGAAGTTCTATGAAGTTTAGGTGGTGGTATGGGACACTATCTAGATATTGCACAATAGTCTTTGAAGATGTTAGTATGAATTATGTTATGAAGCATGTAAGTGAATGACTACCTAATCTACAGTGACTTAAGGATTCCTTAGTTAAAGTATGAAGAGGGCATAAGGGATGATCTCTTCATATCTTATCTAGGGAAGTCTTGAGAATGACTCTAGTTAGGGAATTTGATTGATTCTTTAGGCATGATCTAAACTTAGGAAGTCTTAAGGATTATTTAGGTAACCTTGGAGAGAGTGTATGGGCGTTCTCTTTTAGGAGAACTTAAGTAAGTCTTTTGATAGCCTTGGTAAGGAGAATGTAATGTCATACATGTTATGTGGTTGGTGTCTTGTAAGTGTGTATGTGTCTCATTATAAGTATTCTTGAGGATCATTTTGGCATGATTAGAGAGGGTGTATGGGCGGTATCTCTTTGTGTTGCTTAAGTGGGTCTTAGAATAGCTTTTAGTGAGGGGATTATATGCTAGAAAGTGCTTAAAGTGAAGATAAGGCACTTCACTGTACAGTGAAGGAACTTCAAATTGCTTAAATGTTATCTTATGTGTTTCTAAGTTGAAAAATGTTTTTATTATGATTATATCATGATATTTAAATCAAAAGATGCATATTTCCAATAAACGTCCGCTATCATGATTTTTATGCATTATGTCATACTTAGTACATGTGGTTGTATTAATTCCATGTTTTTATCTATCTCTATAGTGGTCGGTAGTTGAGGATCATTTGGGAAGCAAGACTTGGATCGTAGCATCGTTCAAGTGAAATTTAACTATGTCCTCATTTGACTCAAGGGCATAGATGTGTTTTATTTCTCTTATTGAAGTATTGTAATAGACTTAATAGTACTATATTTGTATTGTGTATGGGCCGTGTCCCAAGTACTCTTGTGTCCAAAATTTGATGAAATGATACTTAGTATTTTCTATGAGTTTTATATGAAAGAGATTTTAAAAACTATGAAATTATTTGTGAAAAGTTTTACTTCCGCATTACCTTTCACTATGTATATGCGATGAACGATACGAAAGGGCTTGTATAAGACCTTTGAGAGGTCGAGTACACCGATTGCCCTCCGATATTGTCATATGTTCTAGGGTGTGGTCTCGGGGATGTGACAGCGGTTCCCGAGATTTGGTGAATCCTCATGCTTAAAGAATGGATTTTAATTAAATCAACTTTCTTTCTTATTACAAGATTTTGATAAGATGTATAGGATAAGCCCAATTTCATTCTATTTTAGATGGATAATGAGAAAAGTGTTTAGGACATTCGCTTTACTTTTAAAAAACTTTGGATTTGAATATTTTCTTTGCTTCTTTGTGATATTTCTTATGTTATGAATACTAAAAGACTGATACGGGGTCTCTTGAGGTCGCATATGCCATGTTACATGTAGGAGGTACCCGTGGGTAATGACAATGTTCTTAACCTGTCCACACCCATGGACACATCATCATCAATGGGCTCAAACCCGATTTTTCTAATTCTTCTTGTGTTATAGTCCATTGATTTTTTCTGATTCAGGATTCTCTCTTATTTTTGGTAATACTTTTTCATGGGCGTCCATTAAGAAAATATTTATTGCTTCAGTTAATCTAGAAGGGAAAACAGGCACTTTTTCAGGTTCAAATGAGCACCAAAGCTGAAAAAGATGATTTTGCCAATTTTCGTGTGATAGTCCATGATGTTTTAGTGATTTGGGGTTCGCATTTTAAAGGTCAAACATGCCCGGAAAAGAGGGAAAACAAGATTTTTCCAGTTTTCGTGAGATATAGTTCATGGAATTTTTGTAATTCAAGATCCTGAACTATTTTTGGAAAAAAAATCATAGATGTCTTTTAAGACGTTATTAATGGTTTTAGTTAAACCAAAGGAAAAAACAAGTGCACTTTCTTGTTCAAACGAGCCCCAATGTAGGAACAACCAGATTTAATTTTATTTTCGTGTGTTAGAGTCCATGGATCATTGTTGATTCATGATTTTTTCTTGTTTTGGACAAAATTTTCATGGATGTCTGTTACGAACTTATTAATGTAATCTGTTGGTGTAGGGAGGAAAACAAACAAATTTTCATGTTTGTACGAGCCACAAAGTAGGAAATACATGATTTTTCCCATTTTAGTGTGCTTTATTGCATGGAATTTTACTGATTCCGGATTCTGGTTTACATTTCATGGAGTACTTTAAGATTTTATTAATGGTGCCAGTTGGTCAAGAGGGGAAAATGTGCACATTTTTCAGTTCAAACGAACCCCAACGTAATAAAAACAAAATTTATCCAATTTTTGTGTACTATAGTCCATGAATTTTCGATTATTTCAGTTTTAAGCTTGTTTTTTGCTGAAATTATTCATGTACATAGATTATGACCTTATTAATGTTGTCCGATTGTCTACTGGGGAAAACGACACATTTTAAAGTTCAAACGAGTCTGAATATAAGAAAAATAATAGTTTTGCTGATTTTTTGTGTTATAATCTATGAATTTTTATTGATTTGGGATTCCGAATTTCTTTTTTTCTCAAAGTTTTCATGCACGTCAATTAAGGCCTTAGTAATCGCGCCATTTTGTCCAGAGGGGAAATAGGCAAATTTTCAATTCAAATGACCTCCAAAGAAGGAATCATTTTAGGTTATTAGTTAGAGCAGACTCTATATTATTATCTTTGGGAGAATTTGGCTCACAAGATTCATATATTTTACAGCTTCAAGCGGCTTATATGGATTGTAGACCTCGATGGGACAAAGTTCGAGCCTATATATTTTGTGGGTCGCATTATGTAGGTGAACACTACCTTTCTCAGGATTGCTGATTATATTGTATATTGTTTAACCTTTTTCCTATGTTTCATGCCAGAACTCGTTGTACTAACCTTTTTCGGACATTACATCATTTAAAGATGTAGCATTCGAGACACTTGTTCGTGGTTCTACGCAACAGTAGATCATTAAGGGATAACGATCAACATTGTGGTGATCTGTCCATCTTCAAGAAAGCGGAATTTTCTTTTATCAACATTTCCTTTTGCTGTCATGGTATCGGGGGCCAACCCAGGGTACATATTGTTATTTTATTACTGTGTATTTCATAGACATATGGTTAGTTTGATTTTTTTCTAATAAATTGTTGTATTAATTTTTCTCTTTTGAATTTTCCTTATGGTCGATTAGAAAAGTACTTAATTTTCGTGTTGGTAGTTAAAATTGATATTTGTATTAATTGCTGTCAATTTGTGTTCAAAAAATAGAATTACTGATTCCAACAAAATTCGGCAGAAACACGAAGTTACAAAAGTTTAATGAACCAATAAGAAAGATGAAAAAAAATTAATTCACAAAAAGCTAAAATTTGTAAACGTACTAGAATCTGGAAAATTGGAAAAGAAAAAGATCAAGTCCACTTAATGCACATTGTCCCCTTAATTAAATTATTCCCCTCTAGTATCCGTTGTTTTCTTTGGAATATCTCCTCTAGGTAGAATGATCTCAATCACCAACGTATTTTTGTGCAGAAGAAGAGAAGTCAAAAAAAATTGTAAGGAAAAAATCTAAAGAATCAATAGTATTTATTGACAAGAGGAACTGATTCTGAAAGGTTGCAATTCTTTTAGAATCCACACGACCATTAATGAAAGTTGCAATCTTTCAAACGGTTACGACTATTCTTGAGAGTTACCTTTTAGAATAGTCACTTCCAATGACGGGAAATTCAAATAAAACGAAGAAGAATTAAAATATAACGGGCCACGCGGCAGATCTTGGTCAGTTCTGTCAATTAACTAATTAATTGAAACCTTTCAGTATGAAGTTGTTTCGAATTTTCATAAAGACAACTTTACATTGTGATTGTCCTATTACCCCACTAAACAATTTTGAACATATATTATTATACCATTTTTTGATCGGCCCCAAATTTTAATAAAGCAAGTGAGTTCACACACCAATCATTACATGACACATGTCAATTTAATTAAAAATATATTTTTTTTTCATTTTTCATTTTTCCTTTATCTTTTTCTTTGTTTATTTCTCTCTCTCTATCTTACTTTTTGAATTTTAGTTTTGATATATCTTAAATATTATTTCATCTTCCACCTCCCACTTTCAAGTTGTTCATCCCTCCATTTTTTTTTTCTTTATCTCCCACCCCCTATGTCAAATTAAAACCCACTTCCATTTTTTTTCTTTTCTTTTTTTCTTTTTTTTTTCTTCTTCTCCGATCAAATTTTTTATAAAATTCATACTATTATTGTGACTTTATTGAATTTTTATAACAAAATTAATTATTTTTTAAAGAAAATTTAAAATTTTGAAGGTATCATCAACTACTCATTTTCATATAAATTCAAAATTAGAAATGATAATATAAAAGAATCAATTCATTTCTCAAAAATTGAAGGAACTTATTTGAAATTGAATTAAAAAACTATTTGATACTTCCTAATCATCTTGAAATCTAAAAGGTTTATCGAATTGTTTGAAATGTAAGAAAATATTTACATGAAGTTTTAAAATTAAAGAGAGAAAAACTAATAGTAATTAAAAAAAGAAAAGTGAAGTAGTTGTAAAAATGGTGACATTGAAAGTAAGAAGCTTCAATGAATGGAGTTGACAATGAATTTTTTAAAAGAAAGAAGAAAGAAAGAGAAAAAATAAAAAGAAAAAAGTTAAAATAAAATGAAAAATAAGAAAATATATTTTATAATAAAGTACTTATAAAAATAAAATTTTATTAGTTATTTTGGGCTGCTCACTCTCTTTGAGATAGTGCACACCACTCTCTATGGCAGATGGACGAAAAATGATGTAATTATATCTACTCAAAAATGTTTAATTGGGTAATAGAACGGTTGCAAAGTAAAGGTCTCATTAAAAATTCGGGACAACTTTAGTGGTGACTTTATGTCTTTTCTCATTAACAAATTAATTGAAACATTTTGTCCATTAATTTAATTTAATTAATCAAATAAATAAATTACTAAATAATTAAAACATTTATCCAAAAAACAATCTCTCGATCGATAATTTTTCGAAGCCGAAGCCGTAGCCAAAGTCGATCCGAGCGATCGACGACGACGACAGCATGAGGGGGATCCCTCTTTCCAACTCTTTTAACATTAATAGGAGTGTTTCTTTGCTTAAACTCTTCTATTTTTCTTTCCACCACCGATGAGGGACAAATGCCATTTCACTAAATCATAAGAGGACTTTTCAAGTTCCCAAATCTTCAAGTTCCCAACTTTCCAAGTTCCTCTCTTTTCATATTCCCTCCATTTCCCATTAACTCTTGCTACATACCCAACAATCTCCCACATGAATGGGGAATTTTAATAAGACAGGAATACATGGACAATTGTGTGCTTTACAAGCACGGAGCATATGGATAAATAGGTTTCCCCATGGACTTTCCATAGTGAACATATGTCAGATATATCGGTCAATCGGTAGATGTGATATATTTGAAACGTCGAGCTTCGGTGTATACCTACACAAACATATGTTACACAATTAACCCTTTACTTGCCAATCAAGGATTTCCACCGGAACCTCTTCAAAGGAGAGGTTCTCATCCACACTTAGACCCTCAAAAGGAAGAATATACTCGGGATCACCAATGCACTTCTTGAGCATGGAGACATGGAACACCGGATGAACCGAAGCTAGCTCATTAGGTGATCTCAACTCGTATGCCACTTTGCAAATCCTTTGCAAAATTTCATACGGACCAACTTAACGAGGACTCAACTTCCCTTTCTTGCCAAATCTCATCACCCCTTTCATGGATGAAATTTTCAAATACACTTTATCACCTTCTTCAAATTAAAGATCTCTTCTTCTATTGTCGGCATAAGACTTTTGCCGACTATCAACCCTCTTCAACTTATCCCTTATTACACAAATTTTTTCCAAAGTTTCATATACCAATTCGGGACCAAGAAGTGAAAACTAACAAACTTCAAGCAACCCAACTGGAGATCTACATCTCCTTCAATACAAATCTACAAAAGGAGCCATGGATAGAGTGGAATGACAACTATTATTATAAGAGAACTCAATCAAAGGCAAATGTTCATCCCAATTTCCCTTGAAGTCGATCACACAAGCTCTAAACATATCCTCAAGGGTTTGAATAGTACGCTCTGCTTGACCATCCATTTGAGGATGAAAAGCGGTACTTAACTTCACCTTCGTACCCACCCCTTTTTGGAATGAACTCCAAAACCTAGATGTTAATTGTGCACCCCAATCCGATATGATGGATAACGGAGTACCATGAAGACACACAATCTCATCTATGAAGGTCTTTGCATCATCCTCCGCCAAATAAGTGGACTTGACGGTAATAAAATGAGTGGACTTTGTCAATCTATATACCACTACCCATATAGAGTCATTTTTCTTACTAGTCCGAGGCAAACCCACTACGAAGTCGATATTAATCTCTTCCCACTTCCATGTGGGAACTTGCATTTCTTGGAATAAGCCACCTGACTTTTGGTGCTCAACTTTCACTTGTTAACAATTCAGACACTTTGCAACAACTTACTCTATGTCCCTTTTTAATACATCCCACCAAAACACTTCTCTAAGGTCATTATACATCTTAGTAGAACCCGAATGAAGAGAGTAACAGGAACCATGAGCTTCCTCAAGAATTCCGTTTCTCAAATCATCAACATTTGGAACACACAACCTATGTTGATACCTCAAAAGACCATCTCCACCTAAGGACAACGACTCATTAATCTTACCAAGAAACATATTCTTTCCACTCCATCAATAATTGATGAGGGTGTTTCTTAGATGTAAGGTCCCAAAAATGACATAGGTGAACTAGAGCCTAATATGGTTATCATGTTAGTATAAGGTCCTAAATATGACTATTATATGGTTAGAGGCGGTGTCTAAAGTATTAGGTGCATTGGAAGTCAAACGTCAAGGAATGACCAAGACGTTCGACGACTAAGTCACCTAAGTGCCTCATATGTGGTCCTATGTGTTTACGTGTGTATCATGAGGTTTTACGGTCCTTAAATGAGTTATTATTATATATATAGGTCGTGTGTCAAGTTTCGAGAAGTTTGGAGGTCAAACGTCCAAGAACGTCCATGACGTTCAAAAGATGTGCCTTGAAATGACCTTGTGTGTTTGGGCATGTTTCATTGAGTTTTACAAGTTCGCTGTCACACCCGTACTTCATACCCCGGATGAGACCAGCGTTGTTAACCTCTTAGAAGTCGCAGACAAGCCTCTTAGCATTCGTCATAACATGTGATCATTTAAAATTGCGGAAAAATTAAAAACTTTTAATATACTAATGAAGTACTTAGACTTCATACTTAAGATTTATAAAGACATACGATATTCTAATACTTGTCTTACATATATAGAAACCATCTAAAAATGCAAATATGGACTTAGCCAATAATAGTCAATATGCCATATAGACCTTAATACAAAAGAATCCAAAGAACATAGCGGAATAACGTATTCTTAAAGCTACAAAGTCTTCATAAGGCTGAATATTGAAATGGTAACGTCTCGAACTTGAGTCCTACCATGACTTGGAGAAAGAGTTCAAAGATTCTTCAAATTGACCTGCTTAACTTCAATGGCTAGAACCTACAGTTGTAGTAAAATAAAGTAATGGGGTTAGTACGCCACATGTACTAAGTATGGATGTATGCACATAACACATAGGGACATGCATGAAAAAGTATCATTTATCATTCTTTAGAAATCATGCTAAGTCATATAAAAGTCTTCAATGCACATACCATATAACACATACAAGTTAAAGCATGATCATAATCAAAGACATATTCTCATAGAGTCATGTTAATATTTTATATTCAATAAATCATATAGACACAACATACAAAATATTTACCCATGATACCATCCCCAACCTACAAGTGCAATGGTCATGTGAAGCCCCATAACCCCACACAACCAAGTAGATAAGATAGGAGACCATAAGTAAAGCTTTGCTTCATATAACTTGTAACATAGTTAGTTATCATTGACATAGCAATATAGCCAAATAACATATTTATCATAATAGCTAACATTCATATAAAAGTAACATCATATATCATAAACATATATCTTTCATATCATCATATTACTTATGAACAATCTCCTAGGATTTCCCTTAGAGTCAACTTGTGCAATGTCTAGGTAGCATCCCATACCACTACCTATACTAAGCAAACTACTCAAGTCAACCTAGTCAACGTTTGTTTAATTGTCTTTAATTTTACATGAGGGAACATACGCATTAACTGACATAGACCATGTGAGCTAAACATGGAATCCGGTGTCTTCCCCACACCGAAAAGAGGTAGTCCTACCGGCCAAAGTAGAACCGAACATGACGTAGCTTTCTAGGTGGATCCACTAGCTAGTATCCTATCGTGGCAGCATAGTTCAAGAACTAGGAGATGTATTAGATACCCATAGTTCCACATTACATGGCAGCCTCAATCTCATGAGAATCATTGTGAACCTACCTTCCCGCTGGGGAAGGGACACTTCCCATATCTAGTTCATTGGTGCTTAGCTTAAGTCTATTTTCTTGAAATGACCTTTAATTTGTCTTTTATCAAAAACTTATCATAGGTTATAGGAGTTTATCTCCTTGTATAACATGATCATGAGCTCTTTTAGATTATATGAGAATTGTCCTTTCATCATAACCTATCTTTTTGTGAGATTTTCATGGCATAATCATCTTGTGTAAAGCATACAAGAGAGTATCATAACTTGCGTTTTCATATTCTTATCATAATCTCACAATTTACATGTTCATATCCAGCATATTCACATAGCAACATCATACATACTTTCATAACATAGCATCATGACTTATAGGCTAGCATAAACATCTTAGAGTAATCACAATTTTAGAAGACTTACCTCTTGCTTCCAAGAACCTTATTCATCATGTAATATTCATAATCTTACATAGTGAAATACTCAATGACATAATCAAGAACAACTCATCAAATCATGTACAAGATCAATACATAGCGTAGGAGAAGGTAAACTGGTCATTAAAGGATTCATTCATACCTTAAAATCTAACCCTAACGTTTTCACGTTATTAAACAGTACAAACAACCCATTCGAAACCACCACATAGAGAAATATCATGTATCACACGTTATTAAAACATTATAAATCAATTATTCAACAATTTATGCGATATTAGATATAGAAAACGTTTACTTTTCATTGAAAATCATAAATCTATGGTTAGGAAGAAAATCCGTTTTGTAGAGTAAAAACCCTAGTATTTGAAGTTCTTGAAAACTTATCTTGAAAGGAACTCTTGGGGAACGGAATCCCAAGAGTGAAAACCCATACCTTATAGATGAAGAATCCACGAAATCTTGATTGGAATCTTCGAAACGTTAGTCTTCTTTCTTAAGATTTTTCTTGTTTTTTAATGGAGTTTGTAAAAAGAGAGCGTTCTTGAGAGATTAAGAGAATTTCTTTTGATTCTGATTTGGGATGTGTAATTGTTGTCTAAAGATGACCTAATATCAATATATAGACATCCCAATAATTACCCTAAAGACCCTCCACTTAAATTACCTAAAATGCCCCTCCTAAATTGACTACAACTAGGAGAACATTTGACTTAGGGTCTCAGGTTTGACTAGGAATTAAATTAATTAATTAAGTTACTAATTTAATTAATTAAGAGACCTAGGGTAATTAATAAAGTACCCCTAAGTCGTTAGGACCATAACGAACCCTTTTGGACCATCATATGTTAGGTACTAGGATGTTTCTTTAGTTAGTTATTCGGTTAGTGTACCCGGTTAGGTCTTAGGATTTTTGGGCACGCTAGTTAGTTAATTTTAGTTAGTCCTAAGTTAGTTAGTTAGTTAGGGACGTTAGTTAGGAGCTAGAATTAGTTAGGGAGCTCGTCCCCACATGGTTTGATCTGACACAAGCTTCCCCCTAACCGCCCTAACCGAATTCGATTGGGCTTGTCTCTCGGCCATTGGTAGCACATGTGCTTGCACATATGCTTGCAAAGGTGTTGCGTACAGTTTCCCTAACCTTGCACTCTGGAAAGTTTACTTCTTGTCCAAGGATCCTCACTATGTCCTTGGGCACTGCTTAATCTACGTGGTCATTTTAAATGATTATGTGCTATGGTACCTAGGCTTGACACTTGGATGCCTCGTACCTAGTGTGCTATGAATTCAATAATTTTAGGTTAGGGTCTTCATTGCAGGTACAATTCCAAAACAAGCTTGGATTGGAACATTTGGACATCAAGGTGTATTTTCATTTACTTGTAAAATACATACAAAAATTGGCTAACACCCTTAAGCCAATATTCTTTAACATTACAAATATTACTAAATATTGGACAATGGGATGACTATATACCTCATTACATATTCTTAAAACCTAATAGGCTCTTCACTAAACAAGTACATTTTTCCGGAATGTTACATTTGTTTTGGGTGAAATTCATGTGAGAGGTCGTAATCTCGTATGCGGTCATGTTTGGGTTGGAAATGTCCGATCAAATATCCTTAAGGAACATCCAAGAGGAAGGACCCAAAACTTGGTGTCAAGACTGTCCAAGGAAGCCCCAAACGACGGAGGCATCGATGGCTCGTGGGCCAATTGATGCCCCGTCGATGGGTTCCGTTGGTAGGGACTTAGGCTGAGGAAGGAGGAGACCATTTCGAGCCTCTGAACCAAATGACGGGAGGACAGGACGGTTTGTTTGTGGATAGACAGTCCGTCGACTGCCCAACCGTCGATGGTCTGTGTCTTGCGTGCAGTTTCACTGCCATGTAAGGGGTGAACTTGTAATTTCACCCCACTTCCAAATAGAAGGTTTGGAGGTTCCTAAGGGATACATAGGGTATTTTAATGGTGTTTATAAGTCTTTAACACTTATAAGATTTCATTGTTCTAAATCAAAACCCCAAAATCCCTTAGAAATTCCCTAAGACTCCATTAAAGCTAAAACTCAAGGAAGAGTTTGGATTGGTGAATTGAGTGGAGATTCTTCATCAAAGTGAAGGATTTTCATTGTTGAGGTATTACTTTTGATCCTTAAACTCGTTTTATCAAGGAGACCAACTTTCAAAGATGTTTTCTAAAGTTTTCAAAAGATGAATTGACCTATTTCATCATCTACCATGGGTTCTTACATTAATGGTTTTTAATCATTGTTTAGTGATTGAATTGTGGTTATTAAGGTGATTTTAACTCAATTAACCTATGAACCCATGTAATTGATGAACCCTAGGTTTTGAGTAATTTATGGGTTACTTGATATTGGTCTAATGTTTATGAATTAATGTGTAGTTTCTTATGGGCTTTCTAATGATATAAGAATTGTATTCAATTGATGTCTAATTGGTCTTATATTGTTGAATCTATAATGAATTGGCTTAGATTTCATTCAGTATTATAGATTATGTATTGAATTGATGATCATGGCCATGGGTAAGGGCCTTGTGATGTTGAATCGGGTGATTTGGCATTGGATTAAAGTGTTGAGGATTAAGTGGTGGTACGCTCTATTTTCCTTATTTAATGTTAATTAGACTTCGATTATGTTGTGATTGGTTTGGTCCACTTATGGTGGTGGTGTTATGAGAATTCATGTGGCCTTGTCAGCGTTAATTTAAGTATATTGATGATCATGGCCTTGTCGGCAACTACTTGAAGTATTATCTTGATTTGTGTAGTTGATTATTTGAAGCATGATCATATATACCTATATGTGAAAGTATGTATTATTCTATTAATACTATTTAGGAAATCATGTTATGCAATGAGTACGTGTTAAGTGTGTCGTCTTAGAGTTGATACATGGTTGTTCCTAAGTTGGCTATATGAGTCTATAATGATGATGTTGATGATGTTAAGGGAATTAATAGGTTGACTAAATGATGTTAAGTGTGATTCCTAAGTGTTTAAAAGATGATATGCTACATGTGCTAAATTGATGTAATGGTGTGTCTTGTTTAGGTAGACTTGTGTCCCTTGCTTGATGCATGTATGAATATGAATATGTGATGTATTGACTTAGGAACCTAAAGTGTCTTAGTATTGAATGAATGAATTTTAGGTGAGACCTTGAATGATGATAAGAGGGTCCTTTATGTGAAACCTTGAACCTAGTTGTAAGGTTATGAAACTTAAAATTGAAAGCCGTAATAGTATCCTTCATGTAATGAATGATGGACTTCAGGTTTATTGGCTGAAACGACATCATATCAATGCTTAGGAAAGTCATGATGATCTTATTGTCGCCATAGTGAGATAGCCCTAGTGGACCTTGCTTTGGCAGGGTAAATGTAATCGGGTAATGAACTTGATATGGACCCCTTTGTATGAACCTTATTGTGATTTAATTATGAGAACGAAGGCTAGCACTGAGTGAGTATGGTAAGGTAATTAGTTCTAGTTAAAAAATGATATTAGACTACAAAGCATGCCCTACATATTTCATTAACCATGTGCCTACATTGGATGTGTCTAAATTCTACCATCGCCAAGTAGAACAACCTCATCGGAGTAGGATAGAACTCTGGATTCCATGCTTTGCTACCATGGTCTATGTTTTTTATTGCCTATTCGCATCATATGGGATACCTATTAGCATTAGAGAAGTTTTATGAGGTTTAGGTGGTGGTATGGGACACTATCTAGAAATCGCACAGTAGGCTTTGAAGATGTTAGTAAGAGTCCCTAGGTCTTCTCTAAGATTATCATTTGAATGTCCTTTATGTGATGTATGTGTATTAATGAACTAATGAACTAATGACTTAATGACATAAATATTTGAATGATGAGTACCTAATCTAAAGTGACTTAAGGATTCCTTAGTTAAAGTGTGAAGAGAGCATAACGGATGATCTCTTCGTGTCTTATCTATGGAAGTCTTGAGAATGACTCTAGTTAGAGAAGTTTCTTGTTATGTTTGACATGATCTAACCTTAGGAAGTCTTAAGGATTATCAAGGTAGCCTTGAAGAGGGTGTATGAGCGTTCTCTTCTAGGAGTACTTAAGTAAGTCTTTTGATAGCCTTGGTAGGGGAGATTGTCATATTATGTATGGCTTGTTTGTTGATGTATTGAATGTTTGTATGGGTCTCATTATGAGTAATCTTAAGGATCGTTTAGGCACATCTAGATAGGGTGTATGGGCGGTCTCTCTTTGTGTGACTTAAGCGAATATTAGGATATTAGTGAGAAGACTACATGCTAGAAGGTGTTGAGTACGAAAGTAGAGGAATTCACTGTAACAGTGAGGTACAGTGAATTGAGCTCACTGTAAAGTAAGTTCTCAAAATATGAAGTTTGGTTTTAATGTTTTCTTATATGATCCTAAGTTTCTAAATGTTGTTCTTATGATGATATTATGATATTTAAATGAAAAGATGCATATTTCCAATAAATGTCCGTTTTCATGATTTTATGCATAAGCCATACTTAGTACATGTGGTTGTACTTATTCCATTCTTTTATCTATCTATATACTTCTTGGTAGGTGAAGAGCTTTTGGGAAGAAAACTTGGATCTACAAGATTGTTAAAGAGAAGTTGAAGTATGTCCTCATTTGACTCGTTTATGTTTCGTATTGAAGTATTGTAATAGACTTAATAGTACTATGTTTTCAATTTCGTATGGGCCGTGTCCCAAGTATTCATGTGTCTTAAGATGATTAGATTGAGACTTAGTATTTCCTATTACTTCTATATGAAAGAGTTTTTAAAGACTATGATATTGTTTTATGAAAAGTTTTATTTCCGCACTACTTTTCATTATGTATATGCAATGAATGATATGAAAGACTTGTATGAGACCTGCGAGAGGTAGACTACGCGTGCTACAATCCGAGATTGTTCCCTAACTTCTAGTGTGTGGTCTCGGGTCGTGACAAAGCTTGGTATCAGAGCATAGATTGGTGAAAGTAGTCTTAGGAATCAAAAAGTCTCATCAAGTCACGTCTATTAGAGTCTTGACCATCGGTGTGAGTCGCGACACATCTATGGGTCAGAGGCTATAGGATGATAGAGTTTCCCTTCTTTTCTACTCCTATGTCGTGCAGTAGAGTAAATGTTATGAGTATCCTTCTTAATGTGTTTCCTTGTTTTCTAGGAGATGAATACTAGGAGAATGGCTGCTAGAAGGTTGGAAGAGAAAAGGATGAATTAGGAAGATCCTCTTCAAATTGAGCAAGTTCTTCAAGATGGGCAAGGTGTCCAAGGTGCTCAAGTGATTCCTCAAGGTGATCATGGCCCTAATCTTGAAGGAGGTAATGAGGTTCCGGAAATGTCTAATAGGGAGATTAGAGATGCTTTGATTGCTATCGCCCGATCCGTAACTACTCAAGCTAATTTGAGTATGTTGCCTAGGGTTGTGGAAAGCACTATGACCTCTAGGTTTACAAACTTTGTGAGGTTGAATCCTCCTATCTTTCTTGTCTCTAAGGTAGATGAATATCCCCAAGAGTTCCTTAATGGTATGTACAAGGTATTGAGTGCTATAGGGGTTACATCTATGGAGAAGGCGGAGTTGGCTTCGTATCAATTGAGAGATATTTCTCAAATTTGGTACACTCAATGGAAGGATAATAGGCCGGTGGAGTCGGATCCTATTGAGTGGGAAGAATTCAAGGAAGCTTTTCTTGGTAAGTACTTTCCCCGTGAGAGGAGGGAAGTGAAAGTAGAGGAGTTTATCAATCTCAAGCAAGGCAATATGAGAGTTGAGGAATACTCTTTGAAATTCTCAACTTTGTCTAGATATGCACCATCCCTAGTTTCTAAACCAAGGGATGAAATGAGTCGCTTTCTGACGGGTGTAACCGACTTAGTGAGGGAAGAATGTTGTACGGCTATGCTACATGATGATATGACTTTGGCTAGACTCATGGTGTATGCACAATCAATTGAAGATTCCAAACTTAGGAGGATGTCAAGAAACTTGAAAAGGAGTGGTGCTAGTGATCAAGTGAAATCTAGGTCCAAAAAGAGGGTTCACACTCAAGAAGAATCTAGGAGTGCTAAGTTCAAGATTGAGAAAGCAGGTAGTTCCAAAGATGTCAAACCTACATGTGCCACTTGTGGTGAGAAACATTATGGTGAGTGTCTAGTGGGTAACGGTATTTGTTATGGATGTGGAAAAGATGGACACAAAGTGAGAGATTGTCCTAACATTGCTTCTAGAGGAAAAGAGGGTAAGAAAGTTGATCCTAGTGTTCCAAAGGATGATGCTCCAACAAAGAGGCGTTTCTATGCACTCTGGACTAGAGGTGAGAATCCGGATGAGAGTGATGATGATGTTGGTAAGTCCTTGTTTTCTCTTGTTGTGATATGAGTCCCTTCTAAGTGGTGGAGTATGGCTAGATAGATGTGCTAGTTTGTTGCATGGTCATGATGTTTAGGAGTTTTGTTGAAATTGAATTTCATTAACGTCTTGCATTATGAGTTTTATTGAGCTATCAGCATGTTTTAAAAGTTATTTATATGATGTTACCTTGCATATTAGCATGTATATATCATGAATTTCCTAAAATTTGCATTTTAGAAAATTGTCTTAAAATCACTGTAGCCTGGATAACTGTTCACTATGTAATTTTTCAAAATGTGACTAATTGATTCTTTGGTCCAAAATTGTTGTAATATGGTTAGAACTGATGTGTATGAGCATGATAATGAATATAAATGAGTTTTTTCTATTCGGAATGAAGCATGTGAGTTTTGTAGCATAATGAGTTATAGAATTGTATTCTAGTTTCTTGTTGCGTTGTGAATCTCTTGACTATGTGAAATTGATGTTTTCTCCTTGATTGTGAGTTATATGGTTTGGTTATGTGCTTCTAGTTGATTCTCTATTCTTGGAAGTGTTCGGAGAGTGGCAAGTGTCTTTCGAGGACGAATATTGTCCAAGTGGGGGAGAATGTAAGGTCCCGAAAAATACATAGGTGAACTAGAGCCTAATATGGTTGTAATGTTGGTCTAAGGTCCTAAATATGTCTATTATATGGTATAGAGGCAGTTTCTAAAGTATTAGTGTCACACCCGGATTCTGGAATCCGAATATAACCGGCGTTGTTAACCTCTCAGAGGTCGCAGACAAGCCTCTTCTTAGCTTTCATCACAATCATACAGTTAAATTTGCAGAAAATTTAAAACCTTTTAATTTATTATTGAAGTGTACATAGACTTCATACATATACTGCATAAGAGTGATATTCTAATGAGCTCAAACTAAATAAACCATCTATTAAATATTAAACAATCGAAATAGATAATCATAATAATAATAATAGTTTGCCAATCCGCCTTATTACAACGCTTGAACAAATGTTTGAAATCAAATGCTAGGGACTATCTCCACTAGGTATGTCTAATGTACTAAGCTAGAATAATAAATGTAGCATCCTCGAACTCAAGAGGACCTACCAAAGTTTGGAGATCGTTAATCCAAACCGCTTCGTCAAAACTTCAATCTTCTCTCGGACCTGCTCCTATGAAAATAGTAATAATATATAGGGCTAGTACACACTTGTACTAGGTATGGATGTATGCACATAGATACATAAGGACTATGCATGATCAAGGAAAGCTCTTCCTTTAGCAACATGCCATTTCTGGAAAGTTAAGTCACTTTACTTTCTTAAATCCTTACTTATGATTCATGCCATGAATATGACATGTTCTCATCCAATTAAGGCACACAACTCATTTTCTATATGAACATAAGACCTTGGAATCATGAACATAATTTTAGAACACTTAAACAAAACTTAAGAAATTTGCTCCCTTAGGCCGAGAGCTCGTATTCCCAGCCTTAGTTTATTTTTCTGTCTTTTTTTCTTTCTGTTGTGTAGTTCAATGATCTCCTTTGATCCTATATTTTACTTACAAGTGCAATGATTCATTGTAGTCCCATACCTACAACGAATCGAGTAAGTAATTCATAAGACTAAGGAAATGATTTTGATACCTTACTTCCAAGTTATTTTTTTCCATTCTTATTAAATTGGGCATGAATGTATTTATAAGCCAATCTTTATTGGCTATGCCCATTATTTGATTATTTGAGTTATATATAGATCTTTGGGGCATATATTCATACTCCAATATTGGCATAAACCACTAACTTGTTAAAACTTCATTCTTATCAAACATTGATGATTGACATTCTTAAGCTCTTACTTACTTAGTTCACTACGAACTTACGTTTCGTCTTCTTTGATTTGTTCTTCACTTTGAACATGCTACTTTCATTCTTTCTTACTTCTTTAATGAAATTTTTAGCATTATCTGAAGTAGATCATGCGAGCTAACATGAAATCTAGTGTCTCCCCAACACCGAAAAGGGGTGGTTCACCGGTTAAGGTGAACTAAGTCTAGTGTCTACACCACACCGAAAAGGGGGGTTCACCGGCTGAGATGAAACAAACACAGTATCTTCCCCACATTGAAAAGAGGGTTCATGGCTAAAGTCAACCGAATACTTTCTTGAGATTTAACCGACATAGATCATGTGAGATAATCATGAAATCCGGTGTCTTCCCCACACCGAAAAGATATGGAATTACCGGCCAAAGTGAAACAGAAACTGCCTAGCATTCTTAGGTGGAGGCATCCACTAGCTAGTTCCGTATGCTGGCAAACATAGTTAGAATACTAGGAGACATACGGAGACCCTGGTCCACCTGGGTGGTGATATCGTCTCATGAGGCTTACATGTGCTGGCACAAGCTCATTGCTAGCCTATCGGTGCTATGCTCAGATTTATTTTACTTTATTATCTTTTAGAGTTGACTCAAACATTATGGAAGCTTGCTTCTAGTTATGAGGTTTACTTAACTCTATGGATGACTGTTCATCCTTTTCTTTGCTTGATGAATATGAACCTAAGTCTTACAATATCTTCATGGTGCGAGTGAGACTTGTCTCACGGACTCTAGCACTCTCTTATGTGAGTATCTTTGACGTAATCTTTTAAGTGTAAGTGAGGTATATCTCACTTCTCTTAACACTCTATATTAGGTCAATTTCATAACTTATGCTTTTAGTTATTTCATTACTCACCTTAACTTGTTCAACGTTAATTGATAGTCTTGTACGATTCTTTATGAAAGTTATAAGGACTCATTTAATGTTATTACGTTCACAAGTTCGTGTGGATAGGGTATGTTGGGACTTATCCCATTGATTATTGGCATACCCTATGTTATGAGTTCATTGATGTAGAGATTGGTATGACTTCACACATTTTGGGAGATAATATTTTGGACATAGTTTTACTAGCCAATTTATTGGCATAAATCATAACCTCACAGGATACTTGTCATAATATTATCACTTCCTGAATACATTATAGTAATCTAACATGTTAAACAATCCAACCTTTTACCTTTTATTAGTCTATGAAACAATTCAATGAACAACATATAGCAATTTGATCTTCTCGAACACAAGTAGGCATTACAACATTCATCATCTCATCTAAATAACACCCTAAGTATGCGGATCTAACATGTAGGTTTCATTCGACATATGAATCACTAAAACATACACATGATGATCAGTTAGCACCATATATAAGCACATGCATCGAGATTTACATCATACAAACTACAAGAATCGGAAATCGGGAGAACTAGGGAGATGAACATGTGATTCGTTGGGAACAACCCTAGTTTTGATATTCTTGAAGTCAAAACGTTTGAAAAGCCTCTTGGAGAAATAATTCCAGGAGATAAAACCCATAAATTACTGTAGAATTAAATCTACGAAGATCACCTTGCACTTTGAATAAAAACCTTGAAGTATGCTTGAAATCGCCTAGGGTCTCTTACGTTTTCTTACAGCTTTTTGTTCTTAGGGTTTATGATGAATAACGTGAGTCTAAGTCTTTAGGAACTGAATATTAACTAATTCGTCTTAGACTAAATGACTTAATTAAATAACTCAAGTAGCTAATTAATAAAACGCCCCTCCTAAATTGACTAAAAATAGGAGAACCTTGACTTAACCGAAATATGGAATTTTGCTTAATGGTTTTGGTTTTGTCCATTTAAATTAATTAATTAAGTAGCTAATTTAATTAATTAAGTAACCTAGGGTAATTACTAAAGTACCCCTACGTTGTTAGGACCATAACCAACCCTTTGGACCTTCCTAAGTTAGGTACTAGGATGTTTCTTAGTTAGTTACTTGTCTTAATGTCACCCGGTTAGTCTTAGGTTATCGGGTCCACTAGTTAGTTATTTTTGGTTCGTCCTAGGTTAGGTAGTTAGTTAGGTCATTTAGTTAGAGTCTAGGACTGGTTAGGGAGCTTGGCCCCACATGGGCTGACCCGGCCGCGCGCCTGTCCCCAACCGCGTTAACCAAATCGGTTAGCTTGTCCTTGGCCGGTTGCACGTGTGCTTGCACATGTCCTTGCACATGTGTAGCGTGCACTTCCCTAACTAACTATTCTGGAAGGTTCATTTGGAATGTTTACTTATTGTCTCAAGGATCCTCACTATGTCCTTGGGCACTCTTAATCTACATGATCATTTTAAATGGTTATGGGCTATGGTACTAGGCTTGACACTTGGATGCCTAGTACCTAATGAGGATGTGTGTGAAGAATAATTATATTTTAGCTTAGGGTCTTCATTGCAGGTACAACTCTTATACAAGATTAGATTATATTTTAAATACTTGTTAACAAATAAAATTTGGCTAACACCCTTAAGCCAATATTCTCTAATATGCCCAACATTACTCAACATTGGGCATTGGGATGCCTATGTTTCCCAATACGTATTCTTAAAACCTAATGGGATCTTCACTAGACATGTACATTTTCTGGAATGTTACATTATCCCACCCTTAGGAACATTCGTCCCCGAATGACACTTCACATCATTTGAATCTAAAGAGGTTATTTTTGAAAAACACATTAACATACTTGAAACTTTACTCTTTGTGAATATCTGATTTACATCTTACTCTGGATGATGCACATTACTCAAAGCTTATCTGAAGCTTCATATATGAGATTGAGGAAATTCCTTCTCAATCTTACTTTAACTTAATGCACATCACACTCATGCAACACATAAATCACGCACACGCTATACAAAAATAACAACATGAATGCAAGCATTAACTCATATAGTGCAAGTATAAAACACACAGTTATGGACTTAGAACACCAAACTGTCTAATGCACTAAAATTTAGAGTCTCATTAACAAAATCGGACCTGGAAAGAGTATATCTAACCTCAAGAACTGAATAAGTGAGGGTAACGGGATCTTATATTGGCCTCGGCCTCCCATGTTGCTCCCTCAACAAGGTGGTTCCTCCATAACACCTTCACGGTGGGAACCTCCTTGTTCCTCAGTCACTTCACTTGACGATCTAAAATTGCAACGGGAACCTCTTCATAAGAAATATTCTCATCAACTCCTAACCCCTAGACAGGTAGAATGGACGCTGGATCGCCTAGACACTTCTTAAGCATCGAAAGGTGAAACACTAGATGAATAGAAGACCAGTAATTCTTTAACGTGAGTTCGTAGGCAACGTTTCCTACTCGCTGTAAGATCTCATAAGGACCTATATACCTCGGACTCAACTTTCCTTTCTTACCAAACCTCATCACCCCCTTACATGGGTGATATCTTTAGGTACAATTGATCACCTACTTCGAATTCAAGAGCGCTTTTTCGGTTATCATCATATGATTTTTGACGACTGTAAGGAGTAGCCAATCTATCCCTAATCATTCTCACCTTTTCCACCAATAGATCTCCTTGAGATTATGATACATCTTGAAACTCATTCACTATGGACACAGAGTCTATGGAAGGAACTTCATGTTCTAAGTCGTTGACTCTGACTAAGTGACATAAATACCCGTTAGACAACATCTTATTGGCCTTAAGGTTGGAAACTATTTGGCCTATTGGATTTGAACCACACCCTTCCCATTTTAACTCTAACTTATTTGGAAACTTAAACCTTACTACCCTGTTTCGAAAGTCTATGGTAGCATAGAATTTATGAAGCCAATCCATACCCAAAATTATATCAAAATCAAGCATGGTTAATTCTATTAGGTCAGCATATGTAACTCTATCAAGAATAGTTATTGGGCAATCTCTATACTCTCTTTCAGCCTTAATGTTGTCCCCTTTGAGAGTACTAACTAGAAAAGGTTCATGCAATATCTCAGGAAGCAAGTCAAATTTGCTAGCTACTAAAGGAGTAACAAAAGAAAAGGTAGATCCTGGATCTAATAATCCATAAACAGGAAAAGAAAAGAAAAGCAAGTTACCAGTGTCCACATCCGCGGACTTTTCTTGCTCCTCTCTTCCTTTCAACGCATAAAACCGGTTTCTCTTGGGAGGTTCGGCTGCAGCAGTAGGATTAGGCCGATGCTGAATATCTGCCTTGGTCTCATTCTTTGCATGTGGGTAGTCCCTGATCATATGCCCACTCTTTCCGCACCCATAGCATCCATTAAAACCTACCATGCACTCACGTCCATGCGAACGGCCACACTGATCACACGACTTTCTATCACGCTGGGCATTTCTATCATAGCCCTTCTTGGCATTAGTGTTCTTAGAAGGAGTAGGTTTACCTGAGTGTTGGTGCCCCTTCTTGAACTTGGGCCTATCTTTGACGCCGAATGAACCCCTACCATTTCTCGAACCAAACTAATCTAAGGTCTAGATTTCTTGCTCTCTAGGCCTCTCTTTCTCCGGCGACTCTCCTCAACCTATTGTGCATGCACCATTAACCTACCAAGGTCCATGTTATAATGCAACATGGATGCCCGACATTCCTCCTCTAAATCCTTCGATACACCAGTCATAAACCTGCTCATCTCATCCCTGTTATTGGACACCAGAGAAGAAGCATATTTGGAAAGCTTAACAAACTTCATAGAGTATTCCTTGACTAAAATACCTCCCTGTCGTAGGTTAATGAATTCCTCAACCTTAGCCTGTCTCTGCTCTATGGGAAAACCTCTCCAGGAATGCAGTCTTGAGAACATCCCAAGTGATGGGGACTCTCCTTGGTGCTCGGCCATCTCCCCACATCCTGAGCCACATCTTTGAGTTGGTAAACAGCCAACTCAGCCTTTTCCTCATCACTAACACCCATAGCACAGAGAATCTTGTGAACCTCATCCACAAACTCTTAGGGATACTCATTGGTCTTGGACCCGTAGTAGATTGGGGGATTCATTCTGGTGATATCTCTCAGTCTACTAGCCATGGTGCTAGCATGCGGGTTCTCCCACGGAGCACCCTCTCTAGTGGCTTGGGCCGTGATGGCCTGTGCCTGCACGGTGATTGCTTGGGCCATCTGAAGTAGTGTCGACCTCACTTCTCCATCTGCCATCGCAATTAGGTTGACAGACACTTGTAGTTCAGCAGCTGGGGCTTGATGAGGAGCTTGGTTGCCTCCACCAGCTGCTTCTTCAACTCTTCTGCCTGGGTTTCTTCTTGTGTTCATTTTCTTTACGTACACACAAGAAGGAAGTTAGATACTAGAATGACACAAAATGTCAAAGATCTAGACAACACGATAAAGAGTAGAAGAAGGGAAAATTCCTAACATCACAAAGTCTCTAAGTCATGATTGTGGTGCACTTCACAACAATAATTTAGAAACTGCGCAACGTGGTTGTGTTGAGCCTTAATTCCTAGGTAATTTAACCTTATGCTCTGATACCAGGTTTGTCACACCCGGATTCTGGAATCCGAATATAATCGGCGTCTTTAACCTCTTAGAGGTCGCAGACAAGCCTCTTCATATCTTTTATCACAATTACACAGTTAAATTTGCGGAAAATTCAAAACTTTTTAATTTCTTATTGAAGTGTACATATACTTCAGACATATACTGCATAAGAGTGATATTGTAATGAGCTCAGACTAAATCAACCATCTATTAAAGATTAAACAATCGAAATAGATAATCATAATAATAATAATAGTTTGCCAATCCGCCTTATTACAACGCTTGAACAAATGTTTGAAATGAAACGCTATGGACTATCTCTACTAGCTATGTGTAATGTACTAAGATAGAATAATAAATGTAGCATCCTCGAACTCAAGAGGACCTACCAAAGTCTGGAGATCGCTAATCCAAACCGCTTCGTCGAAACTTCAATCTTCTCTTGGACCTGCGCCTATAAAAATAGTAATAATATATGGGGTTAGTACACACTTATACTAAATATGGGTGTATGCACATAAACACATAAGGACTATGCATGATCAAGGAAAGCTCTTCCTAAAGAAATATGTCGTTTCCTTAAAGTTAAGTCACTTTACTTTCTTAAATCGTTACTTATGATTCATGCTATGAATAATTCATATTCACATGCAAATAAGGCACACAACTCATTTTCTATATGAACATAAGACCTTGGAATCATGAACATAATTTTAGAACAACTTAAACAAAACTTAAGAAATTTGCTCCCTTAGACCGAGAGCTCCTATTCCTAGCCTTAGTTTATTTTTCAGTTTTTTATTCTTTCTGTTGTGTAGTTTAATGATCTCCTTTGATCCTATGTTTTACTTACAAGTGCAATGATTCATTGTATTCCCATACCTACAACGAATCGACTAAATAATTCACAAGACTAAGGAAATGATTTGGCTATCTTACTTACAAGTTATATTTTCAATTCTTATTAAATTGGGCATGAATGTATTTATAAGCCAATCTTTATTGGCTATGCCCATTATTTGATTATTTGAGTTATATATAGATCTTTGGGGCATATATTCATACTCCAATATTGGCATAAACCACTAACTTGTTAAAACCTCATTCTTATCAAACATTGATGATTGACATTCTTAAGATCTTACTTACTTAGTTCACTACGAACTTACGTTTCGTCTTCTTTGATTTGTTCTTCACTTTGAACATGCTACTTTCATTCTTTCTTACTTCTTTAATGAAATTTTTAGCATTATCTGAAGTAGATCATGCGAGCTAACATGAAATCTAGTGTCTCCCCAACACCGAAAAGGGGTGGTTCACCGGTTAAGGTGAACTAAGTCCATTGTCTACCCCACACCGAAAAGGGGGGTTCACCGGCTGAGATGAAACAAACACAGTATCTTCCCCACATTGAAAAGAGGGTTCATGGCTAAAGTCAACCGAATACTTTCTTGAGATTTAACCGACATAGATCATGTGAGCTAATAATAAAATCCGGTGTATTCCCCACACCGAAAAGATATGGAATCACCGGCCAAAGTGAAACAGAAACTGCCTAGCATTCTTAGGTGGAGGTTTCCACTAGCTAGTTCCCTATGCTGGCAAACATAGTTAGAATACTAGGAGACATACGGAGACCCTGGTCCACCTGGGTGGTGATATCGTCTCATGAGGCTTACATGTGCTGGCACAAGCTCATTGCTAGCCTATCGGTGCTATGCTCAGATTTATTTTACTTTATTATCTTTTAGAGTTGACTCAAACATTATGGAAGCTTGCTTCTAGTTATGAGGTTTACTTAAATCTATGGATGACTGTTCATCCTTTTCTTTGCTTGATGAATATGAACCTAAGTCTTACAATATCTTCATGGTGCGAGTGAGACATGTCTCACGGACTCAAGCACTCTCTTATTTGAGTATCTTTGACGTAATCTTTTAAGTGTAAGTGAGGTATATCTCACTTCTCTTAACACTCTATATTAGGTCAATTTCATAACTTATGCTTTTAGTTATTTCATTACTCACCTTAACTTGTTCAACGTTAATTGATAGTCTTGTACGATTGTTTATGAAAGTTATAAGGACTCATTTAATGTTATTACGTTCACAATTTTGTGTGGATAGGGTATGTTGGGACTTATCCCATTGATTATTGGCATACCCTATGTTATGAGTTCATTGATGTAGAGATTGGTATGACTTCACACATTTTGGGAGATAATATTTTGGACATAGTTTACTAGCCAATTTGTTGGCATAAATCATAACTTCACTGGATACTTGTCATAATATTATCACTTCCTGAATACATTATAGTAATCTAACATGTTAAACAATCCAACCTTTTACCTTTTATTAGTCTATGAAACAATTCAATGAACAACTTATAGCAATTTGATCTTCTCGAACACAAGTAGGCATTACAACATTCATCATCTCATCTAAATAACACCCTAAGTATGCGGATCTAACATGTAGGTTTCATTCGACATATGAATCACTAAAACATACACATGATGATCAGTTAGCACCATATATAAGCACATGCATCGAGATTTACATCATACAAACTACAAGTATCGGAAATCGGGAGAACTAGGGAGATGAACATGTGATTCGTTGGGAACAACCCTAGTTTTGATATTCTTGAAGTCAAAACGTTTGAAAAGCCTCTTGGAGAAATAATTCCAGGAGATAAAACCCATAAATTACTGTAGAATTAAATCTACGAAGATCACCTTGCACTTTGAATAAAAACCTTGAAGAATGCTTGAAATCGCCTAGGGTCTCTTACGTTTTCTCACAGCTTTTCGTTCTTAGGGTTTATGATGAATAACGTGAGTCTAAGTCTTTAGGAACTGAATATTAACTAATTCGTCTTAGACTAAATGACTTAATTAAATAACTCAAGTAGCTAATTACCAAAACGCCCCTCCTAAATTGACTAAAAATAGGAGAACCTTGACTTAACCGAAATATGGAATTTTGCTTAATGGTTTTGGTTTTGTCCATTTAAATTAATTAATTAAGTAGCTAATTTAATTAATTAAGTAACCTAGGGTAATTACTAAAGTACCCCTACGTTGTTAGGACCATAACCAACCCTTTGGACCTTCCTAAGTTAGGTACTAGGATGTTTCTAAGTTAGTTACTTGTCTTAATGTCACCCGGTTAGTCTTAGGTTGTCGGGTCCACTAGTTAGTTATTTTTGGTTCGTCCTAGGTTAGGTAGTTAGTTAGGTCATTTAGTTAGAGTCTAGGACTGGTTAGGGAGCTTGGCCCCACGTGGGCTGACCTGGCCGCGCGCCTGTCCCCAATCGCGTTAACCAAATCGGTTAGCTTGTCCTTGGCCGGTTGCACGTGTGCTTGCACATGTCCTTGCACATGTGTAGCGTGCACTTCCCTAACTAACTATTCTGTAAGGTTCATTTGGAATGTTTACTTATTGTCTCAAGGATCCTCAGTATGTCCTTGGGCACTCTTAATCTACATGATCATTTTAAATGGTTATGGGCTATGGTACTAGGATTGACACTTGGATGCCTAGTACCTAATGAGGATGTGTGTGAAGAATAATTATATTTTAGCTTAGGGTCTTCATTGCAGGTACAACTCTTATACAAGATTGGATTATATTTTAAATACTTGTTAACAAATAAAATTTGGCTAAC
Organism: Solanum sitiens; assembly: GCA_016801875.1. Lineage (NCBI taxonomy): Eukaryota > Viridiplantae > Streptophyta > Magnoliopsida > Solanales > Solanaceae > Solanum > Solanum sitiens. Next base: position 1,626,535 of record JABWTJ010000149.1, read on the forward strand.
ACCCTTAAGCCAATATTCTCTAATATGCCCAACATTACTCAACATTGGGCATTGGGATGCCTATGTTTCCCAATACGTATTCTTAAAACCTAATGGGATCTTCACTAGACATGTACATTTTCTGGAATGTTACATTATCCCACCCTTATGAACATTCGTCCCCGAATGACACTACACATCATTTGAATCTAAAGAGGGTATTTTTGAAAAGCACATTAACATACTTGAAACTTTACTCTTTGTGAATATCTGATTTACATCTTACTCTGGATGATGCACATTACTCAAAGCTTATCTGAAGCTTCACATATGAGATTGAGAAAATTCCTTCTCAATCATACTTTAACTTAATGCACATCACACTCATGCAACACATAAATCACGCACACGCTATACAAAAATAGCAACATTAATGCAAGCATTAACTCATATTAACTCATATAGTGCAAGTATAAAACACACAGTTATGGACTTAGAACACCAAACCGTCTAATGCACTAAAATTTAGAGTCTCATTAACAAAATCGGACCTGGAAAGAGTATATCTAACCTCAAGAACTGAATAAGTGAGGGTAACGGGATCTCATATTGGCCTTGGCCTCCCATGTTTCTCCCTCAACAAGGTGGTTCCTCCATAACACCTTCACGGTGGGAACCTCCTTGTTCCTCAGTCACTTCACTTGACGATCTAAAATTGCAACGGGAACCTCTTCATAAGAAATATTCTCATCGACTCCTAACCCCTCGACAGGTAGAATAGACGCTGGATCGCCTAGACACTTCTTAAGCATCGAAAAGTGAAACACTAGATGAATAGAAGACAAGTAATTCTTTAACTTGAGTTCGTAGGCAACGTTTCCTACTCGCTGTAAGATCTCATAAGGACCTATATACCTCGGACTCAACTTTCCTTTCTTACCAAACCTCATCACCCCCTTACATGGGTGATATATTTAGGTACAATTGATCACCTACTTCGAATTCAAGAGCGCTCTTTCGGTTATCATCATATGATTTTTGACGACTGTAAGCAGTAGCCAATCTATCCCTAATCATTCTCACCTTTTCTACCAATAGATCTCCTTGAGATTATGATACATCTTGAAACTCATTCACTATGGACACAGAGTCTATGGAAGGAACTTCATGTTCTAAGTCGTTGACTCTGACTAAGTGACATAAATACCCCTTAGACAACATCTTATTGGCTTTAAGGTTGGAAACTATTTGGCCTATTGGATTTGAACCACACCCTTCCCATTTTAACTCTAACTTATTTGGAAACTTAAACCTTACTACCCTGTTTCGAAAGTCTATGGTAGCATAGAATTTATGAAGCCAATCCATACCCAAAATTATATCAAAATCAAGCATGGTTAATTCTATTAGGTCAGCATATGTAACTCTATCAAGAATAGTTATTGGGCAATCTCTATACTCTCTTTCAGCCTTAATGTTGTCCCCTTTGAGAGTACTAACTAGAAAAGGTTCATGCAAGATCTCAGGAAGCAAGTCAAATTTGCTAGCTACTAAAGGAGTAACAAAAGAAAAGGTAGATCCTGGATCTAATAATCCATAAACAGGAAAAGAAAAGAAAAGCAAGTTACCAGTGTCCACATCCGCGGACTTTTCTTGCTCCTCTCTTCCTTTCAACGCATAGAACCGGTTTCTCTTGGGAGGTTCGGCTGCAGCAGTAGGATTAGGCCGATGCTGAATATATGCCTTGGTCTCATTCTTCGCATGTGGGCAGTCCCTGATCATATGCCCACTCTTTCCGCACCCATAGAATCCATTAAAACCTACCATGCACTCACGTCCATGCGAACGGCCACACTGATCACACGACTTTCTATCACGCTGGGCATTTCTATCATAGCCCTTCTTGGCATTAGTGTTCTTAGAAGGAGTAGGTTTACCTGAGTGTTGGTGCCCCTTCTTGAACTTGGGCCTATCTTTGACGCCGAACGAACCCCTACCATTTCTCGAACCAGACTGATCTAAGGTCTAGATTTCTTGCTCTCTAGGCCTCTCTTTCTCCGGCAACTCTTCTCAACCTATTGTGCATGCACCATTAACCTACCAAGGTCCATGTTATAATGCAACATGGATGCCCGACATTCCTCCTCTAAATCCTTCGATACACCAGTCATAAACCTGCTCATCTCATCCCTGTTATTGGACACCAGCGAAGAAGCATATTTGGAAAGATTAACAAACTTCATAGAGTATTCCTTGACTAAAATACCTCCCTGTCGTAGGTTAATGAATTCCTCAACCTTAGCCTGTCTCTGCTCTATGGGAAAACCTCTCCAGGAATGCAGTCTTGAGAACATCCCAAGTGATGGGGACTCTCCTTGGTGCTCGGCCATCTCCCCACATCCTGAGCCACATCTTTGAGTTGGTAAACAGCCAACTCAGCCTTTTCCTCATCACTAACACCCATAGCACAGAGAATCTTGTGAACCTCATCCACAAACTCTTAGGGATCCTCATTGGTCTTGGACCCGTAGTAGATTGGGGGATTCATTCTGGTGATATCTCTCAGTCTACTAGCCATGGTGCTAGCATGCGGGTTCTCCCACGGAGCACCCTCTCTAGTGGCTTGGGCCGTGATGGCCTGTGCCTGCACGGTGATGGCTTGGGCCATCTGAAGTAGTGCCGACCTCACTTCTCCATCCGCCATCGCAATTAGGTTGACAGACACTTGTAGTTCAGCAGCTGGGGCTTGATGAGGAGCTTGGTTGCCTCCACCAGCTGCTTCTTCAACTCTTCTGCCTGGGTTTCTTCTTGTGTTCATTTTCTTTACGTACACACAAGAAGGAAGTTAGATACTAGAATGACACAAAATGTCAAAGATCTAGACAACACGATAAAGAGTAGAAGAAGGGAAAATTCCTAACATCACAAAGTCTCTAAGTCATGATTGTGGTGCACTTCACAACCATAATTTAGAAACTGCGCAACGTGGTTATGTTGAGCCTTAATTCCTAGGTAATTTAACCTTATGCTCTGATACCAAGTTTGTCACACCCGGATTCTGGAATCCGAATATAATCGGCGTCTTTAACCTCTTAGATGTCGCATACAAGCCTCTTCATATCTTTCATCACAATAATACAGTTAAATTTGCGGAAAATTCAAAACTTTTTAATTTCTTATTGAAGTGTACATATACTTCATACATATACTGCATAAGAGTGATATTCTAATGAGCTCATACTAAATCAACCATCTATTAAAGATTAAACAATCGAAATAGATAATCATAATAATAATAATAGTTTGCCAATCCGCCTTATTACAACGCTTGAACAAATGTTTGAAATGAAACGCTATGGACTATCTCTACTAGCTATGTCTAATGTACTAAGCTAGAATAATAAATGTAGCATCCTCGAACTCAAGAGGACCTACCAAAGTCTGGAGATCGCTAATCCAAACCGCTTCGTCGAAACTTCAATCTTCTCTTGGACCTGCGACTATAAAAATAGTAATAATATATGGGGTTAGTACACACTTGTACTAAGTATGGAGGTATGCACATAAACACATAAGGACTATGTATGATCAAGGAAAGCTCTTCCTAAAGTAACATGTCGTTTCCTTAAAGTTAAGTCACTTTACTTTCTTAAATTGTTACTTATGATTCATGCTATGAATATGTCATATTCACATGCAATTAAGGCACACAACTCATTTTCTATATGAACATATGACCTTGGAATCATGAACATAATTTTAGAACAACTTAAACAAAACTTAAGAAATGCTCCCTTAGACCGAGAGCTCCTATTCCTAGCCTTAGTTTATTTTTCAGTTTTTTATTCTTTCTGTTGTGTAGTTCAATGATCTCCTTTGATCGTATGTTTTACTTACAAGTGCAATGATTCATTGTATTCCCATACCTACAACGAATCGACTAAATAATTCACAAGACTAAGGAAATGATTTGGCTATCTTACTTACAAGTTATATTTTCAATTCTTACTAAATTGGGCATGAATGTATTTATAAGACAGTCTTTATTGGCTATGCCTATTATTTGATTATTTGAGATATATATATAGATCTTGGGGGAATATATTCATACTCGAATATTGGCATAAACCACTAACTTGTTAAAATTTTATTCTTATCAAACATTGATGATTGAAATTCTTAAGCTCTTTCTTACTTAGTTCACTATGAACTTACGTTTCTTCTTCTTTAATCTGTTGTTCACATTGAACATGATACTTTCATTCTTTCTTACTTCTTCAAAGAAATTTTTAGCATTATCTGAAATAGATCATGCGAGATAACATGAAATCCAGTGTCACCCCCACACCGAAAATTGGTGGTTCACCGGTTAAGGTGTACTAAAGCTAGTGTCTACCCCACACCAAAAAGGGAGTTTCACCGGCTAAGATGAAACAAACATAGTATCTTCCCCACACCGAAAAGAGGGGTTCACGACTGAAGTGAACTGAATACTTTTTGGAGCTTTAACCGACATAGATCATGTTAGATAAACATGAAATCAAGTGTCTTCCCCACACCGAAAAGAGGTGGAATCACCGGCCAAAATAAAATCGAAATTGCCTAGCATTCTTAGGTGGAGGAATCCACTAGCTAGTTCCCTATGCTGGCAAACATAGTTCGAAGACTAGGAGACATACGGAGACCCTAATCCCCCTGGGTGGTGATCTCGTCTCATGAGGCTTACATGTGCTGGGACAAGCTCATTGCTAGCCTATCAGTGCTTAGCTCTGATTTATTTTACTTTATTAACTCTTAGAGTTGACTCAAACATTATGGAAGCTTGCTTCTAGTTATGAGGTTTACTTAACTCTATGGATGAGTGGTCATCCTTTCTTTTCTTGATGAATATAAACTTAAGTCTTACATTATCATCATGGTGCGAGTGAGACTTGTCTCACGGACTCTAGCACCCTCTTATCTGAGTATCTTTGATGTAATCTTTTAAGTGTAAGTGAGGGTTGTCTCACTTCCTTTAACACTCTATATTAGGTCAATTTCATAACTTATGCTTTTAGTTATTTCATTACTCACCTTAACTTGTTCAACATTAATTGATAGTCTTGTACGATTCATTATGAAATTTATAAGGACTCATTCAATGTTATTACATTCACAAGTTCGTGTGGATAGGGTATGTTGGTACTTGTCCCACTGATTATTGGCATACCCTATGTTATGACTTCATTGATGTAGAGATTGATATGACTTCACACATTTTGGGAGATACTATTTTGGACATAGTTTTGCTAGCCAATTTGTTGGCATAAATCATAATTTCACTAGATACTTGTCATAATATTATCACTAGCCAATTCAATTACTTCATGAATACCTTATAGTAATCTAACATTTTAAACAAGCCAATGTTTTACCTTTGATTAGTCTATGAAAAAATTCAATGAACAACTTATAACAATTTCATTTTGTCGAACACAAGTAGGCATTACAACATTCATCCTCTCATGTAAATAACACCCTAAGTATGCGGATCTAACATGTAATTTTCATTCGACATATAAATCACTAAAACATACACATGATGATCAGTTAGCACAACATACAAACACATGCATCGAGATTTACATCATACAAACTACAAGAATCGGAAATCGGGAGAACTAGGGATATGAACATGGGATTCATTGGGAACAACCCTAGTTTCGATATTCGTGAAGTCCAAACGTTTGAAAAGCATCTTGGAGAAAGAATTCCAGGAGATAAAACCCATACCTTACTGTAGAATTAAATCTACGAAGATCACCTTGCACTTTGAAAGAAAACCTTGAAAAATGCTTGAAATCGCCTAGGGTCTCTTATGTTTTCTCATAGCTTTTCGTTCTTAGGGTTTATGATGAATAACGTGAGTCTAAGCCTTTAGGAACTGAATATTAACTAATTCATCTTAGACTAAATAACTTAATTAAATAACTCAAGTATCTAATTACTAAAACGCCCCTCCTAAATTGACTAACAATAGGAGAACCTTGACTTAACCGAAATCTGGAATTTTGCTTAATGGTTTCGGTTTTGTCCATCTAAATTAATTACTTAAGTTGCTAATTTAATTAATTAAGTAACCTAGGGTAATTAATAAAGTACCCCTAAGTTGTTAGGACCATAACCAACCCTTTGGACCATCCTAGGTTAGGTACTAGGATGTTTCTTAGTTAGTTACTTATCTTAATGTCACCCGGTTAGGTCTTAGGTTGTAGGGTCCACTAGTTAGTTATTTTTGGTTCGTCCTAGGTTAGTTAGTTTGTTAGGTCAGTTAGTTAGAGTGTAGGACCGGTAAGGGAGCTTGGCCCCACGTGGGCTGACCCGGACGCGCTCCTGTCCCTGACTGCCCTAACCGAATCGGTTAGCTTGTCCTTGGCCGGTTGCACGTGTTATTGCACATGTGTTGCGCGCACTTTCCTAACTAACTATTTTGGAAGGTTCATTTGGAATGTTTACTTATTATCCCAAGGATCCTCATTATGTCCTTCGGCACTACTTAATCTAAATGATCATTTTAAATGGTTATGTGCTATGGTACTAGGCTTGACACTTGGATGCCTAGTATCTAATGAGTATGTGTGTGAAGAATAAATATATTTTAGCTTAGGGTATTCCTTGCAGTTACAATTCTTATAAAGCTTGGATTATATTTTAAATACTTGTTAACACATAAAATTTGGCTAACACCCTTAAGCCAATATTTTCTAATATGCCCACTATTACTCAATATTGGGCATTGGGATGCCTATGTATCCCAATACGTATTCTTCAAAACCTAATAGGCTCTTCACTAGACATGTACATTTTCTTACTATTGGGTGCATTGGAAGTCAAACGTCAAGGGACGACCAAGACGTTCGACGATTAAGTCAACTAAGTGCCTCATAAGTGGTCCTATGTGTTTACGTGTGTCTCATGAGTTTTTATGGTCTTTAAAGGAGTTATTATTATATATATAGGTAGTGTGTCAATTTTCCAAAAGTTTGGAGGTCAAACGTCCGAGAACTTCGATGACGTTCAAAAGATATGCCTTGAAATGACCTTGTGTGTTTAGGCACGTTTCGTTGAGTGTTACGTGTTTGTTTTGGGTGAAATTCATGTGAGAGGTCCTAAACTCGTATACGGTCATATTTGGGTTGGAAACGTCCAGGAAAAATGTAAGACCCCCAAAATGAGTTAAGGTGTCTATATCCTAACATGTTTGTATTAACGTTCTAAGGTCCTAAAATGGATCATAATATGGTTAAGAGGAATTTTGCAAAGTTAGAGGTGATTTGGAAGTCAAACGTCATGCAACAATCAAGACGTTCGACAATTAGTCAGCTATGTGCCTCATATGTCTATGTGTGCTTATATGTGTATGAACGAGCTTATGAAGTCTTAAAATGAGTTATAATGATGTTAAATAGTATTATATGAAGTTTTGAGAAGTTTGGATGTCAAACCTCCAAGAACGCCTAAGACGTTCGAAAGATAGCCTCGACACATGCATGTGTTTGTCTTGATGGGGCCTTGCATGTTTGGACGAGTTGTGAGTATTTGTTTTGGGTCAAACTTATGTGTAAGTTCTACAACTTGTTAAGGGTTGTATTTACGTTGGAAATATTTGGGTACGACTTCAAAAGGGCCCCACAAAAGGGCCCATAAGAAGTACCCTAGGCTGGTCGAGACACTGCTTTGGCAGTGTCAATGGACGGACGAAACGGCGGCCAGTTTGTCAACCAACGGTCCGTAGGTGAGGTATCTTCGTTTGAAACTTATCTTGGGAAGATCTCAAGCCAAAAATTGGCCAAGGACCAATCGATGGAAGCCAATGCACGGCCCGTCGACTGACCAACGGCCAGTAGATGGTTCCGTCAATGGTGGACTGCAGCCTGCTGCCTGTGCACTGTTTCATTAAAGGGGTGAATGGTAAATTCACCCCACGTGCTAACCTGACCCCACATGATTTATTTGGTGATTATTGGGTGTATTTAAGTGATCAAAAACGTGATCAACCCATTCTCAAAGCAACTCACACAAATTGAACCTTTCCCTCAAAAAATATTCTCCCTAGAAACCACTATTGTTGGTGAAGCTCAAGAATAGATTGGAGCTTGGATTTCCATGGATTAATCATCAAGTTTTAAAGGTTTCATGAAAAAAAGGTGTGGTGATCGTTCATCTCTAGTTATCCTTCCATTCTTCAATCTGCCATGGGTTCTTTCTTAAATTGATTTGAAAGGAATAATATGAATATATGAGTGATTATCTACTGATTTGGATGTGGATTTTCAATCCAATTGCATTATGAACCCATGATCTTTCACAAACTCGATTGTAGTCTATGTATGGCTTTATGATCTTGATCTTTTGCATGTCGAATTGAGATTCAACTATGTTAATATGCTTAGATCTACTGTTTAGAATGTGTATTGATGATGCATTACATGATATTGGATAAATGTGGATTGATACTTAAAGAATGTGCTATATACGTCTTATTGAATGTTAAACATGCTCTTCAGTGTAACATGGACCTTATAGTTGAGTTATATATGTGATTCATGTGGTTCAAGGGTTGATTGGCCTATATTCTTCTTCTTTCCATTTATGTCTAAAATAGCATGTTCACTGTGATCTAGAGGTTATAGCAATGGTAGTAGGATTTCATGGAGATTATATTGTCCTTAACCACTGCCTTGTATAGATGATATTAATGAATTGTGGGTATGAATTCTTGACGATCAAAGAAGGAGTCTTGGCATGAATTGATCTACGTTCTTCTAGCCTATAATTTGAATGTTGTAATGAACATTAGGTGATCTTAATTCTAGGGTAGATGAAGCATGATTTAGATTTGATGTATATCTATTTGACTACTGCCCTAGATGCATATTATTATTACATTATGATTGATGAGCAAAACTACGAAGTTACTCGATGATCTGTAACTCTCTACTTCCTACCATATATGCGATATAGTGCACTAGTTGAATCATGCTCTTGTGACGACTTGTACATGGTTTCGTTTATGATTTAAGAACTTATATCTACTGCTCTATAATGTACAAATGATGAGAAAGGAGTACTGATCAATGATGATCAAAGGGTGAGAAATTGGTAAGAATGCTTATCTCTTCTATTTTCTTATAGTATTGTATTTGATGAAGCCTTGTATGGCATTGTGTGGTATGGTCCACTTATTGTGGCGGTGTTTACTTTATTGTAATTATACATGTGTTGACCATGGCCTTGAAGGCAAATTTATAAATATATGGATAAGTGGTTATGATGATCACCTTATGTGTAACTTGTGCCTAGTCTTCCATTATAGTTGTGAACCAAGGTTGTGTTACTATTGTTATGAGCATGTGAATGGCTTTGTAAGAGCATGTGTAGGTGCTGCCATGGATTATTTATTAAGGATTGATGACCCCTATCGATGTACCCTATGCGAATGTGTGAATAGCTAATGTTAGGAGGCTTAAAGTATTCTATTAAGTTAACTTGTCTCCTATGCTATTGTGCGTTGTGTGGTCTATGCTTGAAGAGTATTGTGGTCTAAGAGGGTGGCTGCCTCAATGAGTTACTGATAGCCATTATGTTATCATGTTGACCAATGTACACACACTCACACTTCATGCATGCTTGAAAGTAGTACAGGGTCATGGTGTCTTAATGAAAAGTAGTTCTCATATTCACTAGTTTCTACTACTATGCATGTTAAGCTTATATGATATGATGAAGTATGAATGTGCATAGAGTCTTTGTGGGTTTATATGAAAGGATTTCTCAAATAGTTATACCTATAGACTTATGCTTTGATGTATGAACATGTGTGGAACCTATGTGTTATGTGAAAGGTTTTCTCTCATGTATGTATACACACACATGGATGATGATATAGTAAATGAGAGGGGCCTTGATAGGGGTGCCCAATGATACTCTATAACTAAATAGTTGCTTGAATATGCTATAAACCTATGAGAAATGAATATCTTAAGCCTATGTTTTATGAAAAATGTTATTAAAGGCTTTTTAATAAAGGGAACTTAGCTTAGCACCGAGTAAACTTGTCATTGAGAGGTGTTGACTTTCTCTTGAGGAAAGATTCACCATTTGTCCCTTATAGAGTGTTGACTTACCTTTGAGGAATATTCACCTATGGACCCACATGAGGTGTTGACTTCCCTTTGAGGAAGGGATCACCCATGTTTTCTCATGAGATGAGGCCCCAATTGCCCGATGGCATGTAAATGGAACTACCTGTCTCTTAGTTCCATAAACTATGCTTTCCACGTAGGATCTGGCAAAGTGAATTCACTTAGGATACTAGGATGTATGTTAATGTTCTACCTTGGCTAGGTAGGAACACCTTCCATTGGTGTAAGGATCCACAACACCAAATTCCATGTTTAGCACCAATGGTCTTAGTGTCGGTTATGGCTATAGTTTCCATAAAGTAAAATGGAAAATGGAAGTAAAGAACTAGGATCCTAAATAGGATGACTTAAGGGGTGTTACTTAGTATAGGTGGAAGTAATGAACCAATCTAGACATTGCAGAAGTAGCTCCTAAGGATGTCCTGGGAAGGTGACCTAATATGTATGATTATGGATATGTCTTTATGCATGATATTGTAGAAGTTTTCTAATTGTTATGAAGATGTGCATGGTATGAATCTATATGATGAGATCTTATCCTTATGTGCACTATGTATGTCTAAATGACTATATGATGAAGGTCTTGTATTGACATAAATGAAGTTGTCTTTACTTGTGATGTTGATGTATGAAGTGTTAAGGCTTGTGGTCTCATGAAGGGTATACTAAGTATATGTGAGGTTATGGGGCTTCAAATGTGCATTGCACTAGTAGATGAAGATTGGGATTATGAGTAAGGTATTATAAGATTTCATGTGAAGTAATATAAGTATATGTGGATAATGACTAAGAGTGCACTGTAATGTCCTTTATAGTCTTGGCTTAAATATGGCTATGTTGTACTATACTTCTATGATGGTATGTGTTGCCTTGTATATATTGTATGTATGGTTTCCTTGTGGCCTTAAGGTGATGCATTGTACCAAGTATCACTATAGGTTACATGGAAGGTTGATGAGTTAAAAGAAAAAGGGTTCACTGTTAAGGTAAGAGAGCTCACTGTAAAGTGACCTCAAATATGACATAAATTCTATATGTGATTTTATATGATGTTTGGACATTGAATATGTCTGTACGAAGTATGTAAATGATATGAATGCTAATATTCAAAGGTTTTATGAAGATTTACTCAAAATAGCATGAAGTATGATTTTCAAGAAAATGTCCCTTTTAAATGCATGTTTTTGCATAGTTGCCATACTTAGTGCATTCTTGTACTAATCCCATTCTTCACTACTTTTTACAAAAAGTGTAGGTTATGGATGATGAAAGGATGTTTTGAATGGTGAAGAACTTGATAGATGATTCCCAAGCTCAATGAAAGGAATCCTTAAGTTCAAGGGTCTCCTACTTATGTCTTTAATGTAATGTGTTTTAATATTGTATAGTTATGTAATGTGTCTTAAGGGCCGTGTCCCTAATGTACTCTAATGTTTTTTAGTCTAAGATGGCAAAGAGACTTAAGGTCTAAGTATGTAATAGGATATTTTTATATATATGAAGTAAAGGTTCTAGCATATGATGTGCTATGAAAAGTTTTATATTTTCCGCTAAATTTACTATGTCAATGCGATAAATGATAACTATGGGCTTGTATAAGAGCTCTGAGAGGTCAGGTACGCCATGTTACTTCTAGGGGGTGCTCCCCGGATGTGAAAAATGTGGTATCAGAGCATTAGGTTTATAAAGTTGTTTTAGGTTCTAAAAGTCTCATTTTGCCACGTCTAATAGAGTCTCGTGTTCATCGAATGTGATTTGCGACAACATCAAATCATATGAGAGGCTATAAGACACTAGAGTTTCCCTTCTTCATCATTCTCATATCATGCCATAGAACTTAACTCTATAAGATCTCTCTCTTATGTTTTCTTGTCTGGTGGTCTTTTAGATGTGATTGCTTGGATGAGATTGTATCTCTATGCTTGAGGGAGAAAATGTGAGTTAATGCTTATCTTGGTTTTATGGTTTTATTGAGTATGTGTGAAGGTGCTTTTTGGCATTTTTGCTTGATATGATGCCTTTTGAGGCTATATGTGAAGTCTATGTGAAATAGCTTGTTATGTTGAGTAAATGTATGTGATGATATAGTTAAAGCATGTTAAAAGTTATTATGGTTAAAATGAGTTTCTTTTGAATGGTATGTACTATATGGTTTTGCATGATGGTAGCCTAAGATATAATTTGAGCTTAAAATGCTTGAGGAATATGTTAAATGGCAAAGAAGCATGCTACCCTTTGAATATATGTATGTTGATAGTTCAATGTTGCTTTATATATGTTTTAAATGTTTAAATGTTGCCCATGTATATGTGTGGTTCTTTCTAGTTGCCTAGTATGGATTGGAGTCCTTTTTATATACTTGATACTAGGTGTGAAGATAGTATGTTTGCCTTTGTAGGGTGATTATGTGGGTTTTAGTGACCTAGAAGTCACCTTACTGTAATGTTCAAGGAAAAAGAAGAAAATTTTATGGCTAAGTCTCCTTGTTGTTTTCCCTAATGTTGTATGACCTTGGTGTCTATTGTATTGTGTGAAAACCTTATGTGGTTGAATGGTATGACCTAATTTGATGATTGGGGATAAATTACATTAGGTGAAAAAGTTTATAATACCTTGGTTTACTTACTGTAATTCCTTCTAAAGCGGTAATCGCTTTTAAGTGATGAAAAAACAAAATAAAGGTTGTTAAGTTAGATCCTCTTAAGGTTGGGTTAAGTTGCTCTTAATTGGGTTTACCATAAGTGGGGGATGGTGATGGAATAGTAAGGTTATAGATATTGTCTACCTTGACCTTCTATTTTTGCTTGATCTTGAATCAAATGAAGTCTTGATGAGCTTTTTCATGAATAGAGTCTTGCATAAAGTATTAATTGAATAAACTTTATATGTTTGGATGTATTGATTGACATTACCTTAAAGATGATTTTTAAGATTCCAAGGTGCATAAAGGGAAATTTTGATAAAAATCCACGTTTTCTCTTGAGTATTGTACATCTTAACATGTTAATTGTGCATTTGACTTCATGAGATAAGATAAGAAACTTGATTGTAATCACTTGTGAGGTGTAATTTTTAGCCTTATAATGGAAAGTTGAGTCTCTTGAAGATGAAATATGTTGATTCTCTTGAAAATTATGTGACTTGTATGGTTTGGGAAGCATGATTGTAGGCTCACTCTTGAAAAGTGAAAGCATGTTTAGCTAAGCGTTCATGTGTGTGCCTATAATTTGTATTGTTTTTCCCAAAAGATGCTTACTATGAAGGTGAGTACAATGTTAGAATTTCAAATTTTGTGAAATGACTTCCTATTTGTTGTGATGTGCTTGGTGTGACTTACTATTTAGACTTCACTAGGAAGGAAACATGATCATGTCTTGGTTTAAAAAGTTGAGAATTTCTCATATTACAGTAAAGATGGCCTTTGTGCATTTGCTTGGGTGTGAGCTCATGATACATGTAAGTGTGTTAAGGGGATGGATATTCTTCCATGGACACAACTAATCGTGGTATGGTTGAGTATGACCCTCATAGCACTAGGTCTAATTAATGAAGATCCTTGTTGATTCAACTAACTCAAGTCTATGTGCATTGAAGTATGAATGCTTAAGTTTCTTTGAATATTGTGTAATCTGCCTATGTGTGGCCAACCATGATGAACTCTTAATAAAATGAATTGTAATGACCATGTTATGATTAGGAGAAGGTTGTTCCTCCTATGAACTTGATAAGAGCCTTTTGATTGATGCATTAAGGAGTGAGTAAATTGAAGTTTTGCTTGCTTGTGTGCATTGAGTGCTAAATAATTTGAAGCTGCATTCCTTGTAAAGTTTGGTGCATTAACTTCTATGTGATGATGTTATTAATATGATGAACTGCGCTATGATGCATTGAATTCCATGTTGTGATTAAAGTGTTCTAAGTGTCATTCGAGGATGAATGTTCCTAAGTGGGGGATATTGTAAGACCCCCAAAATTAGTTAGGGTGTATAGATACTAACATGTTTGTATTAGCGTTTTAAGTTCCTAAAATGGCTCATAATATGGTTAAGAGGAAGTGTGTAAAGTTAGAGGTGATTTGGAAGTCAAACGTCAAGGGAGGACCAAGACGTTCGACGATTAGTCAGATATGTTCCTCATATGTCTATGCATGCTTATACGTGTATGAATGAGCTTATGAAGTCTTAAAATGAGTTATAATTATGTTAAATGGTATTATATGAAGTTTCGAGAAGTTTGGAGGTCAAACATCCAAGAACGCCCAAGACGTTCGAAAGATAGCCTCGACACATGCATGTGTGTGTCTTGATGGGGCCTTGCATGTTTGGACGAGTTGTGAGTATTTGTTTTGGGTGAAACTTATGTGGAAGGTCTACCACTTCTTAAGGGTTGTATTTAAGTGGGAAAAATCCGGGTACGACTTCAAAAGTTCCCCACAAAAGGGCCCACAAGAAGGACCCAAGGCTGGTCGAGACACTGCCTTGGCAGTGTCAATGGACGGACGAAACGACGGCCATTTAGTCAACCAATGGCCCGTAGGTGAGGTCTTGTCGTTTTACACTTATCTTGGGCAGGTATCAAGCCAAAAATTGGCCAAGGATCAATCGACGGAAGCCAATACACGGCACGTCGACTAACCAACGGCCAGTAGATGGTTCTGTCGATGGTGGACTGCATCCTGCTGCCTGTGCACTGTTTAATTAAAGGGGTGAATGGAAAATTCACCCCTCGTGCTAACCTTACACCACATGATTTATTTGGTGATTTTTGGGTGTATTTATGTGATAAAAAACGTAATCAACCCATTCCCAAACAAACTAACATAAATTGAACCTTTCCCTCCAAAAATATTCTCCCTAGAAACCACCATTGTTGGTGAAGCTCAAGAACAGATTGGAGCTTGGATTTCCATGGATGAATCATCAAGTTTTAAAGGTTTTCATGAATAAAAAGGTATGGTGATCCTTCATCTCTAGTTATCCTTCCATCTAGAGAGTTAAATCTCAAAGTTTCAAAAGAGATCTTATGATCAAACACCTTCTTCTTCAATCTGCCATGGGTTCTTTCTTAAATTGATTTCAAAGGAATAATATGAATATATTAGTGATTATCTACTTATTTGGACGTGGAATTTCAATCCAATTGCATTATGAACCCATGCTCTTTCACAAACTCGATTTTAGTCTATGTATGGCTTTATGATACTGCTCTTATGCATGTCGAATTGTGATTCAACTATGTTAATATTATTAGATCTAGTGTTTAGAATGTGTTTTGATGATGCATTACATGATATTGGATCAATGTGGATTGATACTTAAAGAATGTGATTTATACGTCTTATTGAATGTTATACATGACCTTCACTGTAACATGGACCTTATTATGCATGAATGTGGAATTCAATTGTGTAGGGATAATTGTACCTACTGTATCACCTGGATATTATTGTTGAGTTATATATATGTTATTCATGTGGTTCAAGGGTTGATTGGCCTATATTCTTCTACTTTCCATTTATGTCTAAAATAGCATGTTCACTGTGTTCTAGAGGTTATAGCAATGGTAGTAGGATTTCGTGTCGATTATATTTTCCTTAACCACTGCCTTGTATAGATAATATTAATGAATTGTGGGTATAAATTCTTGATGATCAAAGAAAAGGAGTCTTGGCAGGAATTGATCTAGGTTCTTCAAGCCTATAATTTGAATGTTGTAATGAACATTAGGTGATCTTAATTCTAGGGTAGATGAAGTATGATTTAGATTTGATTTATATCTGTTTGACTACTGCCCTAGATGTATAATATTTATACATTATGATTGATGAGCAAAACTAGGGAAGTTACTCGATGATCTATAACTCTCTACTTCCTACCATATATGCGATATAGTGTACTAGTTGAATCATGCTCTTGTCACGACTTTTACATGGTTTGGTTTTTGATTTAAGAACTTATAGCTACTGATCTATAATGTACAAATGATGAGAAAGGAGTACTGATCAATGATGATCAAAGGGTGAGAAATTGGTAAGAATGCTTATCTGTTCTACTTTCCTTATAGTATTGTAGTTGATGAAGCCTTGTATGGCATTGTCTGGTATGGTCCACTTATGGTGGCGGTGTTTACTTTATTTTCATTATACATGTGTTGACCATGGATTTGAAGGAAAATTGATGAATATATGGATAAGTGGTTATGATGATCACCTTACGTGTAACTTGTCCCTAGTCTTCAATTATAGTTGTGAACCTAGGTTGTGTTACTATTGTTATGAGCATGTGAATGGCTTTGTAAGAGCATGTGTAGCTGCTGCCATGGATTATTTATTATGGATTTATGACCCCTACCTATGTACCCTATGCGAATGTGTGAATAGCTAATGTTAGGAGGCTTAAAGTGTTTTATGAAGTTAACTTGCCTCCTATGCTATTGTGCGTTGTGTGGTCTATGCTTGAAGAGTATTGTGGTCTAAGAGGGTGGCTGCCTTAATGAGTTAATGATAGCCATTATGTGATCATCTTGACCAATGTACACACACACTCACACTTCATGCATGCTTGAAAGTAGTAAAGGTTCATGGTGTCTTAATGAAAAGTAGTTCTCATATTCACTAGTTTCTACTACTATACATGTTAAGCTTATATGATATGATGAAGTATGAATGTGCATAGAGTCTTTGTGGGTTTATATGAAAGGATTGCTCATATAGTTATACCTATAGACTTATGCTTTGATGTATGAATATGTGTGGACTCTATGTGTTATGTGAAAGGTTTTCTCACATGTATGTACACACACACATGGATGTTGATCTAGTAAATGAGAGGGGCCTTGATAGAGGTGCCCAAGAATACTCTATAACTAGATAGGTGCTTGAATATGATATAAGCATATGAGAAATGAATATCTTAAGCCTATGTTTTATGAAAAATGTAATTAAAGTCTTTTCAATAAAGGGAACTTAGCGTAGCACCGAGTGAACTTTACATTGAGAGGTGTTGACTTTCCCTTGAGGAAAGATTCACCATTTGTTCCTTATAGAGTGTTGACTTACGTTTGAGAAATATACACATATGGACCCTCATGAGGTGTTGATTTTCCTTTAAATAAGGGATCACCCATGTTTTCTCATGAGATGAGGCCCTAATTGCCCAATGGCATGTAGAGGGAACTACCTATCTTTTAGTTCCATAAACTATGCTTGCCACATAGGATCTAGCAAAGTGAATTCACTTAGGATGCTAGGATGTATGTTACTGTTCTACCTTGGCTACGTAGGAACACCTTCAATTGGTGTAAGGCTCCACAACACCAAATTCCATATTTAGCACCCATGGTCTTAGTGTCGGCTAAGGCTATAGTTTCCTTAAAGTAAAATTGACAATGGAAGTAAAGAACTAGGATCCTAACTAGTATGACTTAAGGGATGTTACTTAGTATAGGTGGAAGTAATGAACCCATCTAGACATTGCACAAGTAGCTCCTTAGGAAGTACTAGGAAGGTGACCTACTATGTATGATTATGGATATGTCTTTATACATGATATTGTAGAAGTTGTCTACTTGTTATGAAGATGGGCATGGTATGAATCTATATGATGAGAACTTATCCTTATGTGCACTATGTTGGTCTAAATGACTATATGATGAAGGTCTTGTATTGACATGAATGAAGTTGTCTTTACTTGTGATGTTGATGTATGAAGTGTTAAGGCTTGTGGTCTCATGAAGGGTCTACTAAGTATATGTGAGGTTATGGGGCTTCACATGTGCATTGCACTAGTAGATTAAGATTGGGATTATGAGTAAGGTATTATAAGATTTCATGTGAAGTAAAATAAGTATATGTGCATAATGACTAAGAGTTCACTGTAATGTCCTTTATAGTCTTGGCTTAAATATGTCTATGTTGTACGATACTTATATGATGGGTATGTGTTGCCTTGTAGAGATTGTATGTATGGTTTCCTTGTGGCCTTAAGGTGATGCATTACACCAAGTATCACTAGAGGTTACTTGGATGGTTGATGAGTTAAAAGAAAAAGGTTTCACTGTTAAGGTAAGAGAGCTCACTGTAAAGTGACCTCAAATATGACATAAATTCTATATGTGATTTTATATGATATTTGGACTTTGAATATGTCTATATGAAGTATGTAAATGATATAATGCTATTGTTCAAATGTTTTATGAAGATTTACTCAAAATACCATGAAGTATGATTTTCAAGAAAATGTCCCTTTTAAATGCATGTTTTTGCATGGTTGGCATACTTAGTGCATTCTTGTACTAATCCCATTCTTCACTAATTTTTACAAAACGTGTAGGTTATGGATGCTTAAAGGATGTTTTGAATGGTGAAGAGCTTGATAGATGATTCCCAAGCTCAATGAAAGGAATCCTTAAGTTCAAGGATCTCCTACTTATGTCTTTGCTGTAAAGTGTTTTAATATTGTATAGTTATGTAATGTGTATTAACGGTCGTGTCCCTAATGTAATCTGATGTTATCGAGTCTAAGATGGAAAAGAGACCTAAGGTCTTAGTATGTAATAGGATATTTTTTTATATATGAAGTAAAATTTCTAGCATTTGATGTGCTATGAAAAGTTTTCAATTTTCCGCTAAATTTACTATGTCAATGCTATCAATGATAACTGTGGGCTTGTATAAGACCTCCGACAGGTCAAGTACTCCATGTTACTTCTAGGGGGTGCTCCCCGGATGTGACACAAACATCCCCAAGGACCATCCAACGGTCCTTGAGGAAGGACACAAAACTTGGTCTCAAGACTGTCCAAGGCAGCCCCAAACGATGGAGGCATCGACGGCTCATGGGCCAATCGACGCCCCATCGATGGGTGACGTTGGTAAAGAATTATGCTGGGGAAGGACGAGAACCATGTCGTGCCTCTGAACCAAACGACAGGAGGACATGATGGTCCGTTTGTGGACAAACGGTCCATCGACTTCCCAACCGTGCGTGCAGTTTCACAGCCAAGTTAGGGGAGAACTTGTAATTTCACCCCTCTTACAAATAGAAGGTTTGGAGTTTCCTAAGGGGTATATTGGGTATTTTAAAGGTGTGTATAAGTCTTTAACACTTAGAAGAATTCATTCTTCAAAATCAAAACCCCAAAATCCCTTAGAAATTCCCTAAGACTCCATTAAAGCTAAAACTCAAGGAAGAGCTTGGATTGGTGAATTGACTGGAGATTCTTCATCAAAGTGAAGGATTAGAATTTTTTAGGTATGGCTTTTGATCCTTTAAACTCGTTTCATCCCAAATTTCAAAGATGTTTTCTAAAGTTTTCAAAAGATGAATTGACCTATTTCATGATCTACCATGAGTTCTTGTATTAATGGTTTTTAATCATTGTTCAGTGATTGAATTGTGGTTATTAAGGTGATTTTATCTAAATTGACCTATGAACCCATGAAATTGATGAACCCTAGTTTTTGACTAATTTATGGGTTACTTGATATTGATCTAATGTTTATGAATTAATGTGTAGTTTCTTATGGGCTTTCTAATGATATAAGAATTGTATTTAATTGATGTCTAATTGGTCTTAGATTATTGAATCTATAATGAATTGGCTTATATTTCATTGAGTATTATAGGTTATGTATTGAATTGATGATCATGGCCATGGGGAAGGGCCTTGTGATGTTGAATTGGGTGATTTAGCATTGGATTAAAGCGTTGAGGATGAAGTGGTGGTACGCTTCCCTATTTTCCTTATTTAATGTTAATTATACTTCAATTATGTTGTGATTGGTTTGGTCCACTTATGGTGGCGGTGTTTTGTGAATTGATGTGGCCTTGTCGGCGTTATTTTAAGTATATTGGTGATCATGGCCTTGTCGGAAACTACTTGAAGTATTATGTTGATTTGTGTAGTTGATTATTTGATGTATGATCATATCTACCTATATGTGAAAGTATGTATTATTCTATTAATACTATTTAGGAAATAATGTTATGCTATGACTATGTGTTAAGTGTGTAGTCTTAGAGTTGATACATGGTTGTTCCTAACTTGGATATATGAGTCTATAATTAGTATGTTGATTATGTTAAGGTAATGAATAGGTTGTCTAAATAATGTTAAGTGTCATTCCTAAGTGTCTAAAAGATGATATGCTACATGTGCTAAATTGATGTAATGTTGTGTCTTACTTAGGTAGACCTGTGTCCCTTACTTGATGCATGTATGCATATGAATATGTGATTTCATAAATGAATTAATGTTAGGTGAGACCTTGAATAATGATAAGAAGGTCCATTATGTGAAACCTTGACCATAGTGGTAAGGTTATGAAACTTGAAGTCGAAAGCCGTAATGGTATCCTTCATGTAATGAATGATGGAATTAAGGTTGATTTGCTGGAACGGCATCATATCAATCGTTAGGAAAGTCATGATGAGCTTCTTGTCGCCATAGTGAGATAGTCCCAGTGGACCTTGCTTTGGTAAGGTAAATGTAATTGGGTCATGAACTTGATATGGGACCCATTTGTATGAACCTTATTGTTATTTAATCTATGAGAACGAAGGCTAGCACCGAGTGTGTATGGTAAGCGAAGTAGTTCTAGTTAAAGAATGAGACTTTATTACAAAGCATGCCATTCATATTTCCTTAACCATGTTCCTACATGGGATGTGTCTAAGTCCTACCATTGGAAAGTAGAACAACCTCATCGGAGTAGGATAGAACTTTGGATTCCATGCTTTGCTACCATGGTCTATGTCGGTTATTGCCTATTCTGATCATATGGGATACCTATTAGCATTAGAGAAGTTCTATGAGTTTTAGGTGGTGGTATGAGACGCTATCTAGACATTGCACTATAGGCTTTGAAGATGTTAGTAAGAGTCCCTGGGTCTTGTCTAAGACTATTATTTGAATGTCCTTTATGTGATGTATGTGTCTTAATGGACTAATGAACTAATGACTTAATGATATAAAATATGTGAATGATGAGTACCTAATCTAAAGTGACTTAAGGATTCCTTAGTTAAAGTGTGAAGAGGGCATAACTGATGATCTCTTCATGTCTTATCTATGGAAATCTTGAGAATGACTATAGTTAGGGAAGTTGCTTGTTATGCTTGACAAGATCTAAACTTAGGAAGTCTTATGGATTATATAGGTAGCCTTGAAGAGGGTGTATGGGCGTTCTCTTCAAGGAGTACTTAAGTAAGTCTTTTGATAGCCTTGGTAGGGGATATTGTCATATTATGTATGTCTTGTATGTTGATGTATTGAAGGTGTGTATGAGTCTCATTATGAGTAATCTTAGGGATCGTTTAGGCACATCTAGAGAGTGTGTATGTGCGGTCTCTCTTTGTGTGACTTAAGTGAATCTTAGGATAGCTTTAGTGAGAAGATGACATGCTAGAAATTGCTTAGTACAAAAGTAGAGGAATTCAGTGTAACAGTGAGGTACTTCACTGTACAGTGAATTGAGCTCACTGTGAAGTAAGTTCTAAAAATATGAAGTTTGGTTTTAATGTTTTCTTATCTGATTCTAAGTTTCTAAATGTTGTTCTTATGATGATAATGATGCATATTTCCATTAAATGTCCATTTTCATGATTTTATGCATAAGCCATACTTAGTACATGTGGTTGTACTAATTCCATGCTTTTATCTATCTATATAGTTCTTGGTAGGTGAAGAGCTTTTGGGAAGAAGACTTTGATTTAGAAGATCGTTCATGAGAAGTTGAAGTATGTCCTCATTTGACTCGAGGGAATATATGTCTTTTAAGTTTCATATTAAAGTATTTTAATAGACTTAACAGTACTATGTTTATATTTCGTATGGGACCTGTCCCAATTAGTCTTGTGTCTTATGATGATGAGATTGAGACTTAGTATTTCCTATCACTTTTATATGTAAGAGGTTTTAAAGACTATGATATTGTTTTATGAAAAAAATTATTTCCGCACTACCTTTCATTATGTATAAGCGATGAATGATATGAAATTCTTGTATGAACCACTGAGAGGTCTAGTACGCATGCCACAATCCGATATTGTGCCCTAACTTCTAGGGTGTGTACTAGGGTCGTGACATTAGACTTCCCCTCAACCACCAAAGACGCTTCGGAGTTATAATGGACCGTAAAACCACCATTTGGGGAATCTTCTAATGTAACACCCAAACAAGCCATCCTACAAACATCTTTCACTAGGTATTTCTTGGCTTCTTCTACATGAGACAGAATACCCATGGTCATATGACTTACAGAATTCGTCACCAAATTGGCGTTGCCGGGGTAGTAGAGAACACTGATGTCGTAATCCTTCAACAATTCCAACCATCTTCTTTGTTGGAGATTTAAATACTTTTGAGTAAAAACATATTAAGACTGTTATGGTCCGTATACAAATCAACATGAACACCATAAAGATAATGCTTCAATTTTTTTAAGGCAAATACCACGGACGCTAACTCAAGATCATGAGTTGGATAATTCTTCTCATGCACCATAAGTTGTATAGAGCCGTAGGCTACTACTTTCCCATGTTGCATAATAAGACACCCCAATCTCACTCGGGATGCATTACAATATAAAACGAAGACCTTGGTACCCTTTATTAAAGTTAACACCGGAGCGGAGGTAAGCCTATATTTCATGATTTGGAAGCTTCTTTCACATACCGCCGACCACTCAAATTTTGCACTCTTTTGGTTCAAGGTAGTCAAAAGAGATGCAATGGACGCAAAACCATCCACGAACTTCCTATAGTATCCCTCTATATTTTTCATCGCTTTGGTTTTCCCGGGATCAACCTCTACTCCCTCAATAAATATGATATAACCAAGAAATGCCACCGACCTCAAGAAAAACTCACATTTGCTATACTTGGAAAATTGTTGGTTTTCCTTAAGCACTTGTAAAACCACACTCAAATGGTCCATGTTTTTGTAAGACCTCGAAAATGACTTAGGTTAACTAGAGACTAACATGTTGATATTTATGGTCTAAGGTCCTAAATATGTTTAATATATGGTATATAGTTAGTAGCAAAAGTATTAGAGGTGTTGGAAGTCAAACGTCAAGGGATGACTAAGACGTTCGAGGACTAAGTCACCTAAATATCTCTTATGTTGTTCTATGTGTTTATGTGTGTTTCATGGTGTTTTAAGGTTCTTAATTGAGTTATTATATCCTGTATAGGCAGTTTGTTGAGTTTCGAGAAGTTTGGAGGTCAAACGACCAAGACCGTCAAACGCATTTGAAACATATACCTTGAATCGACCTTGTACGTCTAGGCGTGTTTCGTCGAGTTTTATGTGTTCGTTTTGTATGGAATTTATGTGAGAGGTGTTAAACTCATATACGATCGTATTTCGGTTAGAAACGTCCAGGAAATTATCCCCAAGGACCATCTAAGGGTCCTTGAGGAAGGACCCAAAACTAGTGTCATGGCAGTCCCAGGCAGACCCCAGACGACGGAGCAGTTGACGACTCGTAGGCCTGATGACGCCCCGTCGCAGGGTGTCGTCGTGGTGGACTTGGCCATGGGTGAAGTAGGAAGCCTTGGCCAGCTTCTGTAACCAGCGACGGAGGGTTGTGATGCCCCGTCAAGGGCAGGCGTCGAGAGTCTGTCTCCCGCGCGCAGAGTTACTGCCAAATCAGGGGTGAATTGGTAAATTCACCCCACTTCCAAATAAGAGTTTAGGCGGTTTGTTAAGGGAATTTTGGGTATTTTAAATGAGTATATAAGTGTTTAGCACTTAGAATAATTCATTCTTCCAAAAAAAAAACACCAAAGTCCCTTAGAAATCCCAAAGACTCCATTGAAGTCCAATTTGAAGAAGCAGCTTGGTGTGGCATTTTGAGTGGAAATTCTTAATCAAAGTGAAGAATTATAATCCTTGAGGTATGTATTTTGATCCTTGAAACTTGTTTCATCAAGGAACCGAACTCTCAAGATGTTTTTCCAAGTTTTCTAAAGTGAATTGTCCAATTTCGGGATTCTACCATGGGTTCTTGCATAAATGATTTCTAAACATTGAATTATCATCTAATTGATATTGTATTGATGATTTTAACATAAATTACCTATGAACCCATGTAAATTGATGAACCCTATTTTTGACTACTTATTGGGTTACTTCATATTAAGCTAATATTGTTGAATTGTTATGTAGTTTCTTATGGGCTTTCTAATGATATAAGAATTGTATTCAATTGATATATAATTGTTCTTAGATTGTTAAACCTAGATTTAATTGATGTAGATTCATTGAGTCTTATGGTTATTGCTTTAAATTATTGTTCATGGCCATGGGTAAGGGCCTTGTGATGTTGAATTGGTTGATTTGGCATTGAATTGAAGTGTCGATGAGGGGATGAAGGTATGCTGCCTCATTTTATTTAATTTGATATTAATTATACTTTGATTCTATTGTGCTTGGTATGGTCCACTTATGGTGGCGGTGTTATGTGTTTTACTTGCAATTGACGTGGCCTTGTCGGCGTTACTTTATGCAATATAATGAGCATGGCCTTATTGGCAACTACTTGAAGTAATGTGACTATGTGTGTAGTTGATTATGTGAAGTATGACATTGTCTATCTACATGTGAAGTCATATGTGTGTGTTTTTACTTATGTTGCCTTAAGTGATCATGTTAGACTATGACTTTGACATTATGAGTATAGTGTTAGGGTTAAGTCTTGGTTATTCCTACTTGGCTTTGTGAGTCTATGTGGAGCACATTATTGATGTTATGATGATATTGTTGGATGACTTGAAGATGTTAGGTTGTTTCTAGGTGTTTCTAGGATGACTTGTATTATGAGTTCAAGTGAAGTATGTGATGTCTTGTCTTGGTTGACTTGTATATCTTGCTTGATGCTTATATAAATATGATTATGTGATGATTTGACTTAGTATGTAAGAGTCCTGAATGTGTGAATGACATGTGACCTTGAATGATGTAAAGAAGGTCTTTATGTGAAACCTTGAAACCAAGGGTAAAAGTAATGTAAATTGAATTTGAACGCCGAAAGGGTATCCTTCATGTGGGATGATGGACCTAGGTTGATTGGCTGGAACGGCATCATATCTCCCTAGCAAAAGTCATAATGAGCTTCTTGTCACCATTTAAAGGAAATCCCTAGAGATCCTCTTTGGTAGGGTAAATATAATTGGGTTATGAACTAGATATGGAACCCTATTGTATGAACCTTAATGTGAATTTATCCATAAGAACAAAGGCTAGCACCGAGTGAGTATGGTAAGGGAAGTAGTTCAAGTTAAGTATGAGACTAGAATACAAAGAAACCCTTCATATTCCTTAACCATGTGCCTACATGGGATGTGTCCAAGTTCTACTATTGGCAAGTAGAACAACCTCATCGAAGTAGGATAGAACTCCGGATTCCATGTCTTACTACCATGGTCTATGTCGGTTATTGACTATTCTCATCATATGGGATACTTGATAGCATTAGGGAAGTTCTATGAAGTTTAGGTGGTGGAATGGGACGCTATCTAGACATTGCACAATAGGCTTTGAAGATGTTAATGAGAGTCCCTAGGTCTTCTCTAAGACCATTACTTGAATGTACTTATGCATTGTATGAGTCTCTTAATGAATTAATGAGTAAATGGATTAATGAATTAATAAACTAATGACTTACGTTATGAAGTATGTAAGTGAATAAGTACCTAATCTAGAGTGGCTTATGGATTCTTTAGTTAAATTGTGAAGAGGGCATAAAGGATGATTTCTTCATGGCTTACCTATAGAAGGCTTGAGAATGACTCTAGTTAGGGAAAAGGTTTGATGTTGTTGACATGATCTAAGCTTTAGGTAGTCTTAAGGACTATTTAGGTAATCTTGAAGAGGTCACTATGGACGTTATCTTCTTGATTTACTTAAATAGGTCTTTTGATAGCCTTTGGAAGGAGAGTGTCCTATCATCTAAGTGTTGGTGTGTTTAGTAAGAATGATTTTATTTTAGGTAGTCTATAGGATCCCTTGTGTGTGTTTGATAGAGATTGTATGGGCGGTCACTCCACACCCACTCAAGTAAACCTTGGAAATGACCTTTGGTAGATGAATCTTTTCTTGATGTTATGATTGCTTTGTAATTATGTATGTAACTCATTATAGGTAATCTTAAGGGTCGTTTATGGACATATAGAGAGGGTGTATGGGGGGTCTTTTTTTGTGTGACTTAAGTAAATCTAGGATGACTTTAAGTGAGGGTATTACATGCTAGAAGGTGGTTATTAAAGGGGTTAGCAAATCACTGAAACAGTGAAGTCAATTCACTGTAAAGTTAATTGAACTTACTGTAAAGTGATGCCTAAAAATTGGTATTTTGATTAATTGCTTCCTTTTGTGTTTCTAAATTGATTAATGATGTTATTATGATTGAAATACGATTTATAAACTGAAAAGATGCATATTTCCAATAAAGTCCGTTTACATAATTTTATGCATAATGTCATACTTAGTACATGTGGTTGTACTAATTCCATGCTTTAATTTCTATCTATAGTTATTGGTAGGTGAAGAGCTTTGGGAAGTGAAGACTTGGACTTAGAAGATCGTTCAAGAGAAGTTGAAGTATGTCCTCACTTGACTCGAGGGCATATATGTCTTTTATGTTTTCTTTAAGTATTGTAATAGACTATGTATTTCTATTTTCGTATTGAAGTATGGTCTGTGTCCCAAAGTATTCTTGTGTCTAAGATGATGAGATTGAGACTTAGTGTTTTCCTATTTCTTTTATATGAAAGAGATTTTAAAGAGTATGTTATATTGTGTGAAAAGTTTTAATTCCGCACTACTTTTTATTATGTATATGCGATGAATGATATGAAAGGCTTGTCTTAGACCTCCGAGAGGTCGACGACGCCGGTTACAATCCAAGATTGTACTCTAACTTCTAGGGTATGGTTTTGGGTTGTGACAAGCTTGGTATTAGAGCATAGGTTGGTGAAAGTAGTTTTTGGAATCAAAAAGTCTCATCAAGTCACGTCTAGGAGAATCTTGACCATCGGTGTGAGTCGCGACACATCTATGGGCAAGAGGCTATAGGACGATAGAGTTTCCCTTCTTTTCTATTCCTATGTCGTGCGGTAGAGTAAATGTTATGATTATCCTTCTTATGAGTTTCCTTGTGTTTCTAGGAGATGAATACTAGAAGGATGGCCGCTAGAAGGTTGGAAGAGGAGAGGGTGAGAGAAAGTTCCTCAAGGTGCTCAAGTGCCTCCCCAAGGTGATCATGTTCCTAATGTGGGTGGAGGTAGTGAGGTTTCGGTGGTTCATCCGTAGTTGACTACTCAAGAGATTAGAGAGGCCTTGATGGCTTTAGCTCAAGCCGTAACTACTCAAATCAATTTGAGTATGATGCTTAGGGTTGTCGAGAGCACTATGACTTCTAGGTTGAGAGACTTTGTGAGGATGAATCCTCCTATCTTTCTTGGCTCCAAAGTAGATGAGGATCCCCAAGAGTTCCTTGATCGTGTGTACAAGGTGTTGAGTGCTATGGGTGTTACATCTAGAGAGAAGGCGGAGTTAGCTTCATGCCAATTGAGGGATGTGTCTCAAATTTGGTTTACTCAATGGAAGGACAATAGGCCAGAGGAAGCGGGTCCTATTGAATGGGAAGAGTTTAAGGAAGCTTTTCTAGGCAAGTACTTTCCTAGAGAAATGAGAGAGGTTAAGGTGGAGGAGTTTATCAATATCAAGCAAGGCAATGTGAGTTTTGAGGAGT
This sequence comes from Solanum sitiens, assembly GCA_016801875.1. Taxonomy (NCBI): domain Eukaryota; kingdom Viridiplantae; phylum Streptophyta; class Magnoliopsida; order Solanales; family Solanaceae; genus Solanum; species Solanum sitiens. Next base: position 1,654,456 of record JABWTJ010000149.1, read on the forward strand.
AATCCTTGAAATTCTTGTCTTTGGCTAGGTATGCACCTTATCTTTTGTCAAATCCAAGAGATGAAATGAGTCGCTTTGTTACCGGGGCATACGACATAGTGATGGAGGAATGTCGTACGACTATGCTACATGATGATATGACTTTAGCTAGACTCATGGTGTATGCCCAAGCTATTGAAAAGTCTAAAATTAAGAGAATGGCTAGAAACTTGAAAAGAAGTGGTGCAAGTGATCAAGGGCAGCCTAGGTTCAAAAGGAGGGCTCAAACTCAAGAGGGATTTAGTATTCCTAGGGCAAAATTTGAGAAAGGAGGTGGTTCTCGAAATGACAAACCTACTTGTGCCAATTGTGGCAAGAAACATCTTGGTGAGTGTATTTTGGGTACCGGGAGTTGTTTTGGATGTGGAAAGAGTGGGCATAAAGTTAGATATTGTCCAATGATTTCTTCTAGAGGTATAGATGGTAAGCAAGTTGCCCCTAATGTTCCAAAGGAAGATGCTCCAACAAAGAGGCGTTTCTACGCACTCCGGACTAGAATTGAGAAGCCGAGTGATCGTGATGATGATGTTGGTAAGTCCTTGTTTCATTTGTTAAGATATGAGTTCCTTCTAAGTGGGGGAGTATGGTTTGTAGATGGGATACGATTCCTTGAATTGTTGCATGTGCATGATGTTTAGGAGTTTGGTTGAAATTGAATTTCATTAACCTCTTGCATTGTGTGTTTTATTGAGTTATGAGCATGTTGTAAGATGTGTTTATATGATGTTACTTTGCATATTAGCATGTTCATATCATGAATTGCCAAAAAGTTGCATTTTTGAAAATTTGCCCAAAATCACTGTAGCATTGAGGTACTTTACTGTAAAATTTTCGTAAAATTGACTATTTGATTAATTGGACTAAAATTGTTTTAATGTGGTTAGAACTTATGTGTATGAGTATAATATTCAATATAAAATGAGTTTTCGCTATTTGGATTGAAGCATGTGAATTTCATAGCATAATGAGTTAAGAATTGTATTCTAGTTTCTTGTTGTGTTGTGAATCTCTTGATTATGTGGAGTTGATGTTTTATTCTTGGTTATGTGTTGTATGGTTTTGTTATGTGCTGTTAGTTGATTCTCTAATCTTGGAAATGTTCGGAGAGTGGCAAGTGTCATTCTAGGACGAATGTTGTCAAATTGGGGGAGAATGTAAGACCTCGAAAAAGACTTAGATTAACTAGAGCCTAACATGTTGATATTGATGGTCTAAGGTCCTAAATATGCTTAATATATGGTATATAGTCAGTAGCAAAAGTATTAGAGGTGTTGGAAGTCAAACATCAAGGGATGACTAAGACGTTCGATGAGTAAGTCACCTAAATGTCTCTTATGTGGTTCTATGTGTTTATATGTGTTTAATGGTGTTTTAAGGTTCTTAATTGAGTTATTATAGCATGTATAGGCATTGTGTTGAGTTTCGAGTAGTTTGGAGGTCAAACGACCAAGAACGTCCAAGGCGTTTGAAAGATATACCTTGAATCGACCTTGTACGTCTAGGCGTGTTTCGTCGAGTTTTATGGGTTCGTTTTGTATGGAATTTATGTGAGAGGTGTTAAACTCATAGACGATCGTATTTGTGTTATAAACGTCTGGGAAATTATCCTTAAGGACCATCTAAGGGTCCTTGAGGAAGGAACCAAAACTAGTGTCATGGCAGTCCCAAGGAGACCCCAAACGACAGAGCAGTCGACGGCTCATAGGCCTGATGACGCCCCATCGCATGGTGTCGTCGTGGGGGACTTGGCCATGGGTGAAGGAGGAAGCCTTGCCCAGCTTTTGTAACCAGCGAGGGCTGTGACGCCCCGTCGTGGCCGTGATGCCCCATCAAGGGCAGGCGTCGAGAGGCTGTCTCCCGCGCGCAAAGTTATTGCCAAATCAGGGGTGAATTGGTAAATTCACCCCACTTCCAAATAAGAGTTTAGGTGGTCTGTTAAGGTAATTTTGGGTATTTTAAATGAGTATATAAGTGTTTAACACTTAGAATAATTCATTCTTCCAAAAACAAAACCCCAAAGTCCCTTAGAAATCCCAAAGACTCCATTGAAGTCCAAATTGAAGAAGCAGCTTGGTGTGGCGTTTTGAGTGGAAATTCTTCATCAAAGTGAATAATTATCATCCTTGAGGTATGGATTTTGATCCTTTAAACTTGTTTCATCAAGGAGCCCAACTCTCAAGATGTTTTTCAAAGTTTTCTAAAGTGAATTGTCCAATTTCGGGATTCTACCAAGGGTTCTTGCATTAATGATTTCTAAACATTGAATTATGATCTAATTGATATTGTATTGATGATTTTAACATAAATTACCTATGAACCCATGTAAAATGATGAACCCTAGTTTTGACTACTTATTGGGTTACTTGATATTAGGCTAATATTATTGAATTGTTATGTAGTTTCTTATGGACTTTCTAATGATATAAGAATTGTATTCAATTGATATCTAATTGTTCTTAGATTGTTAAACCTAGATTGAATTGATGTAGATTCATTGATTCTTATGGTTATTGCTTTGAATTATTGTTCATGGCCATGGGTAAGGGCCTTGTGATGTTGAATTGGTTTATTTGGCATTGAATTGAAGTGTGGATGAGGGGATGAAGGTATGCTTCCCCATTTTCATTAATTTGATATTAATTATACTTCGATTGTATTGTGCTTTGTATGGTCCACTTATGGTGGCGGTGTTATGTGTTTTACTTGCAATTGACGTGGCCTTGTCGGCGTTACTTTATGCAATATAATGAGCATGGACTTATTGGCAACTACTTGAAGTAATGTGACTATGTGTGTAGTTGATTATGTGAAGTATGACATTGTCTATCTACATGTGAAGTTATATGTGTGTTCTTTTACTTATGTTGCCTTAAGTGATCACGTTAGACTATGACTTTGACATTATGAGTATAGTGTTAGGGTTAAGTCTTGGTTATTCCTACTTGGCTTTGTGAGTCTATGTGGAGTACATTATTGATGTTATGATGATATTGTAGGATGACTTGAAGATGTTAGGTTGTTTCTAGGTGTTTCTAGGATGACTTGTATTATGAGTTCAAGTGAAGTATGTGATGTCTTGTCTTGGTTGACTTGTCTATCTTACTTGATGCTTATATGAATATGATTATGTGATGATTTGACTTAGTATGTAAGAGTCTTGAATGTGTGAATGACATGTGACCTTGAATAATGAAAAGAAGGTCTTTATATGAAACCTTCAAACCAAGGGTAAAAGTAATATAAATTGAAGTCGAACGCCGTAAGGGTATCCTTCATGTGGGATGATGGACCTAGGTTGATTGGCTGGAACGACATCATATCTCCCAGCAAAAGTCATAATGAGCTTCTTGTCGCCATTTGAAGGAAATTCCTAGAGATCCTCTTTGGTAGGGTAAATGTAATTGGGTTATTAACTAGATATGGAACCCTATTGTATGAACCTTAATGTGAATTTATCCATGAGAACAAAGGCTAGCACCGAGTGAGTATGGTAAGGGAAGTAGTTCTAGTTAAGTATAAGACTAGAAGATAAAGAAATCCTTCATATTCCTTAACCATGTGCCTACATGGGATGTGTCCAAGTTCTACTATTGGAAAGTAGAACAACCTCATCGGAGTAGGATAGAACTCCCGATTCCATGTCTTGCTACCATGGTCTATGTCGGTTATTGTCTATTCTCATCATATGGGATACTTGCTAGCATTAGAGAAGTTCTATGAAGTTTAGGTGGTGGTATGGGGCGCTATCTAGACATTGCACAATAGGCTTTCAAGATGTTAATGAGAGTCCCTAGGTCTTCTCTAAGACCATTACTTGAATGTACTTATGTATTGTATGAGTCTCTTAATGAATTAATGAGTAAATGGATAAATGAATTAATGAACTAATGACTTACGTTATGAAGTATGTAAGTGAATAAGTACCTAATCTAGAGTGGCTTATGGATTCTTTAGTTAAATTGTGAAGAGGGCATAAAGGATGATTTCTTCATGGCTTACCTATAGAAAACTTGAGAATGACTCTAGTTAGGGAAAAGGTTTGATGTTGTTGACATGATCTAAGCTTTAGGTAGTCTTAAGGACTATTTAGGTAATCTTGAAGAGGTCACTATGGACGTTATCTTTTTGATTTACTTAAGTAGGTCTTTTGATAGCCTTTGGAATGAGAGTGTCCTATCATCTAAGTGTTGGTGTGTTTAGTAAGAATGATTCTATTTAGGCAGTCTATGGGATCCCTTGTGTGTGTGTGATAGAGATTGTATGGGCGGTCTCTCCACACCCACTCAAGTGAACCTTGGAAATGACCTTTGGTAGATGAATCTTATCTTGATGTTATGACTGCTTTGTAAGTATGTATGTAACTCATTATAGGTAATCTTAAGGGTCGTTTAGGCACATCTAGAGAGGGTGTATGGGCGGTCTCTCTTTGTGTGACTTAAGTGAATCTGGGGATGACTTTAAGTGAGGGTATTACATGCTAGAAGTTGGTTATTAATGGGGTTCGCAAATCACTGAAACAGTGAAGTCAATTCACTGTAAAGTTAATTGAACTTACTGTAAAGTGATGCCTAAAAATTGGTATTTTGATTAATTGCTTCCTTATCTGTTTCTAAATTGATTAATGATGTTATTATGATTAAAATATGATTTGTAAAATGAAAAGATGCTATTTCCATTAAAGTCCGTTTTCATGATTTTATGCATAATGCCATACTTAGTACATGTGGTTGTACTAATTCCATGCTTTATTTTCTAGCTATAGTTCTTAGTAGGTGAAGAAATTTGGGAAGTGAAGACTTGGACTTAGAAGATCGTTCAAGAGAAGCTGAAGTATGTCCTCACTTGACTCGAGGGCATATATGTCTTTTATGTTTTCTTAAAGTGTTGTAATATACTATGTATTTCTATTTTCGTATTGAAGTATGGGTCGTGTCCCAAAGTATTCTTGTGTCTAAGATGATGAGATTGAGACTTAATGTTTTCCTTTTTCTTTTATATGAAAGAGATTTTAAAAACTATGTTATATTTTGTGAAAAGTTTTAATTCCGCACTACTTTTCATTATGTATATGCGATGAATGATATGAGAGGCTTGTCATAGACCTCCGAGAGGTCGACGACGCCGGTTCCAGGGTATGGTTTCGGGTTGTGACAGTTTTTACCCTCATTTTATGAATATACCAGGATGTCGTTAACGAAGACAATGAAAAAGGAATCTAGGTAACTTCTAAGCACCCTATTCATTAGGTGCATAAACGCCGCCGAGGCATTAGTGAGACCAAATGACATTACTAAGAACTCATAGTTACCATATTTAGTTGGAAATGTTGTTTTTGGTATATCCTAACTTCCTACCCTATGTTGGTGATACTCCGATCTAAAGTCAATCTTAGAAAAGTAGATTTCCCCTTGGAATTGATCAAACAAGTTGTTAATCCGAGGGAGAGGATACTTATTCTTAATAGTGACTTTATTGAGTTGTCAATAATTAATGCACATTCTAAGGGACCCATCCTTCTTCTTCACAAACAATACCCGTGCACCCCATGGAGAAATACTAGGTCTAATGAAGCCTATTTCTAGTAAGTTCTTGAGTTGAGCCTTCAACTCTTTCAATTCGGCCAGATCCATCCAATAAGGAGGAGTTGAAAGTATCCGGTAGCATATTAATACCAAAATAAATTTCCCATTAGGGAGGGATTCCGAGAAGATCATTAGGAAAGACCTTCGAAAATTCCCTCACTACGGGGACTAACTCAATCGGAGAATATTCAGTGTCTAAATCTTTGACTCTTACAATATGGTATAAACACCCTTTTGGTATCATTTTACAAGCCTTAAGACAAGAGATGATACGACCTCTAGAAATGGAGTTTCCCCCCTTCCACTTTAAGATGGGTTCATTTGGAAAATTGAACTTGACAATTCTTGTTCTACAATCAATGGAAGCAAAACAATCATGTAACCAATACATCCCCAAAATGACATCAAAATCAACCATATCAAGTTCTACTAATTCAATATGAGTAACTCTATTGGGAAACATTGTAGGACAATTTCTATGTACCCTCTTTGCAACCACCGACTCACCTACATGGCTAGTTACCATAAAAGATTAATTTAGAATGTTGGGGAAAATATCAAACTTCCTAGCTATCAAAGGAGTAAGAAATGATAATGTAGCACCCGTATCACCTAAAGCATAAACATCAATAGAGAATACTTGTAACATACCGGTCACCACATCGGGAGAACTCTCTTGTTCACCCTAGAGCGAACAGCATAAAAATGATTCTTTCTTGGAACATCAACATTAGAAACACTATATTGAGTTTTCCCACTTCCTTTGTCTTGACCCTTCAAATTAGGGCAATCCCTAACCTTGTGGCGACTCTTGCCACATCCAAAGCTATTTTACGTCTCAAAAAAGGCCCTCACCATAATGCTTCTTACCACACTTTCCACAAGTTGGCTTCTTTGTTGGTGAACTAGTACATTTTCCCTCTTGAGAATTATGGTTAGACACCCCTTCATCACGAGCCTTGGAAAATTTTGAAGGAAGTTTATTAGAGAACTTCTTCTTGAATCTCGGCTTGTCATAAATTTCCAACCTCCCCATTGAAGAACAACTAACATAAGTCTTGTCCCTCTTGGCCTCCGTATTCTTTCTCCTTAGCCTACTTTCTTCAACTTGTTGAGCATGAACCATGAGACGAGAGATATTCATATTATCATGTAGCATAGCCGAACGACATTCTTCTACGATGTCTTCAGACACCCCCGCAAGAAAATGAATCATCTCATACCTTGGTTTAGACACCACGGATGGATCATACTTGGACAATTTAGTAAACTTCAAGGAATAGTCAAGTACACTCATACCGCCATGACGAAGGTTGATGAGTTCTTCCACCTTAGCTTCCGTCAACTCTATAGGAAAGAACCTATGAAGGAAAGCCTTCTTGAAGATCTCCCAAGTCACTGGACCACATCTTAGAGCCCTTTTAATCTCTCCATTGTATGTACCAAGTTTGGGCTACATCTTTGAGTTGATAGACAACCAAACCATCCTTCCCCATTGAGGCCACAACCATAGCATAGAGACTATTATAGACCTCATCGAAGAAACCTTGAGGGTCCTCATCCGACCTAGAAATGAAGAACATAAGTGGGTTCATTCTAGTAAAGTCTCTCAAATGAGAAGCCATAATGTTATCATGTTGAGGCACTCGGGGTCCAACCTCCCTTATTCACTTGGGCCGTCATAGCTTTGACTTGAGAAGTGAATACATTAGCTTGAGAGGTCATGGATTGAGCCAAACTGAGAAAAGCTTCCCGTATCTCTCCATCACTCATCGGTGGAGCAACAACCTGAACTTGATCACCCATAGCAAATTATTCAAGTGGAGGCACTTGGTTGTCTCGTGGAGGAGCTTGGTTGTCATGATCTCCCACAGTTGCAACACATTCCTCAACACTTCTTGTGGCTTCCCTTTGAGTGTTCATACCTATAACCACGATACAAGGTTTAGGAGAAAGCAAATAATAAGACTCTAGAGGCACGACATAGGAATGCAAGAAGATGAGAGTTCCCTAAGCATCACATAGTCTCGCATTCATAAGTGTGATGCGCTTCACAATTATGAATAAGAATTCACATAGACGTGGTTTAATGAGACACAATTCTAGGAATATTCAACCTCATACTCTGATACCAAGTTTGTCACATCCGAGGAGCATCCCCTAGACGTAACCGGCGTCGTCGTCCTCGGAGAGGACTAAGTCTAACCTCCTAGCATTCCCCATTACATTCATAGATCAAAAAGTTGAGGAAAATAAAAACTTTTCATCTACATCTACTTCATGAGGTTTTCGTCACCCTTACATAAATTTATAAATGTCACTTAGGGCTTACAACTGTCACATCCAGGGAGCACCCCCTAGAAATAACTGGTGTCATTGTCCTCAAAGATGACTAAGAGTAACCTCTTAGGATTCGTCATTTGCATTCATAGGTTAAAACGCGGAAAATTGAAAACTTTTTAACTACTTCTACATTGAGGTTTACTTAGACCTCTCGCTTACACATAATATATTATAGCGAGTAGACATAGACCCTTCGTATCGGAAGAAAACATAGTCTTCTACATTTATTGCACATATATATAAGATACATAACATAGTCTTCATAAGGATGTCTCATATTAAACCCTCTAAACAAGAGTATAATAATTGGATATAGACCACACATAAACATCAATAAAGTCACATATAGGCTATACAATCATAGTACCCAAAGGAAAGAGAATGAACATAGTGTCGTTAAGACTAAGCAACATCCAATGGTAGAAAGTGTAATTGTCCTCAAAGTTGTGAGGACCTACCCAACATGGAGAATGAGGATCCAAGACATCTTCAAAAGTCGTCACGAACCCTTCAATGACCGGAACCTAAAATGCTGGGGGGAAAGAGAGAAAAAGGGTTAGCACATCACTTTTTCTAAGTATAGAACCATATGCACATACAACATAGTAATCATGCAAAAAAGGGACATTTAATTAAAGCATGCTAATTTACTTTGAAAAGCATTATGCACATTCAAGCACCAATACAAGTCTATAATACGTCTTCAATAAGTCAATACCGTTTACATCACTAGACCAAAAATACTAAATTTAGTCTAGTCAACATGCATTTCAACATAATTAAGCACATAACTAACACAACTCTATCATCAACTCATAATATCAACAAGCATGCATTAGAGTTCATAACATCATAAACAAAGCAAGATCCTTACTCATGAACCCCCATTAATCCCACTAGTGCAATGGCCAAGTAAGGCCCCATAACCTAACTCAACCAAGTAAACTCAACAAGAACCATAAGCAATGTCCAATTTCACCTACCATATCATTAACAGTAAACATCATCATACTTCAGCAATAAAGGCCAATCACATATTCATAAGTGAAATCAACGTCACATAGTATCATTAACATGTAAGATCCACATATACATATCATTCAAATTTATAAGCATGCAATCATATCGGAACATCCTTCTAAGACTCCCTTCAAGGCTAACTAGTGCAATGTATAGGTAGTCTCCAATAAGTACATTAGTGATGCTACCCTCCCCTATGTGGGAAGGGACACTCCTCACTACTAGTTCACTCGGTGCTAAGATAGAGTCCCTTTTGAAATGTCTTTCATTAATAATCATAACTTAGATTAGATCATATGGTCTACCCCTTATATAGTCATAGTCATAGATCAGTACGGATTAGCATATTAACATCATTATGTCATAGTAAGGCACAAAGGTACTTTATCACCTACCTTATATCATTACATCTTAAGTATAATCTCACAATCAAATAATTCAATACATTTATATTCAACATCATACCAACCTTAATAAATACTATGATAGGGTATACTTCAATACAACTTCATCACTAAACACAAGTAATCATAATTGAAGTAAAGGTTTGAGATCACAAGACTTACCCCAATCTCCTTCACAAGCCTTCATCATAGTCTTACCAAATATCATCTAGTTCAACCCAAAATTGTTGTAATATCATCACTCAATAGTAATTAACACAATAATGAAGTCAATTGAATCACTACACAACAATACATCAGTAGTTCATAGCCTATGCTTTGAAACTTATGTCAAATTCATGATCTACTTCACAACCTAGGTTAACTAATTAAGAAATAAAATAATTGGATTACAATACATCATAATATACTCATAATTATATAAAGAAATCATAAAAAAAAGGCAATTAGATGATCAGTTTCGTAATAGAAGATAACCCACATGAAACCTCTTCTTTTCACAAAAAATTTGAAGGAACCCTTTGAGGAAAGAATCCCAAAGGTGAAAGGAATACCATACTTTAATAATTGATGAAGTTTGATGGATAAAACTTGATCCTTTGCATCCCTATAACCCTCCTTTGCTTGGTCTTCAATGGATTTTCTATAGGACAGAGAAAGAAGAGAGAAGGAAGAGCAATTGGGTTTGGGGAAATTATGAGAGTTACGTCTAGTTTAATTAGAATAAGTCTTTATATAGAGGTCCATAATTAACTTAATTGAACCTTCCTTAACCTTTAATTAACTAACTAACATTTTAACTAATTATATGAATTAAATAAAACAACACAGCCAAACACAGAGCTAACTTACAAGACCTCGACTGACGGGCCATAGGTCAGTCTACGGGAAGTGTGGCCTCCATGGTGCACATCCGTGATTTTGGTCAGAGAACTTGACAAATGACCCCTTCACGAATTTTTCTAAGTCTTCATCAGCGCTCTGTCAATATGCCAACGCCTGGTCGTCTACAGTCCGTTGATGGACACTGCCTCATGCCAGCTTTTTGCGAAATTGCGAGGGTCCTCCTCAAGGGACATTGGTTGGTCGTTCGGGAGTCAAACCCAAACGTTTCGACTATAAAATAGCTCTAATATATGTTAGACACCTTACCACCATATTTCATTGAATTCCGACTCCTAAAACCTAGTCAAATAGGCTAAGACACACTAATACCTCTTTTAACTAGTTTCCGGACGTCATGGACGTTCCTTGACGTTTTGATTCTAAAACCTCCTAAATGGCTTATATACATTATAATTGACTCTAAAACAATGTTAAAACTCTTAGACTCTCATTTTAGGCCTAGATTAGGCTTTATACTTTCTGAGCATTACAATATCACCCCCTTAGAAACATTCGTCTCCGAATGACACTAAAATTCTTTGAAAGGAAGGAATAGACTCAACACTAGCAGCCCAACCACAACAACATACAAAAACAGTAGTCACAATCAAAATCAACATAACCACATAACCTCTGTTCACAATGCAACTCAAAACATCATTTTCAACTCATAAGAGTTCAACATTCCTTTCATGCTCATTTACTATGCAAAAACTTTTTGTTCAACATGTATCAACATGTTCAATACAATTCATAAAGGCACAATATAACAAAATGCACAATCAAAACTCAAAACAAGTAAAAGGCAATATTTTTATTATTAGGAATGAAGTTCACTGTAATTCATTGTAACATGCCCCTTTTTGCACAACTTCATCAAAAATTAAGGCAATTTCAAATAAGATCATTATTTTCACTACAATTATGAACAACTAACCTTAGTCATCAAATAGATGAGAGTAACGTGACTTCATGTCGGCCTCGGCCTCCCATGTTTTACCATCAACTAGGTGATTCTTCCATAAAACCTTTACGGAAGCCACCTCCTTGTTCCTTAACTTCTTTCCTTGTCTATCAAGGATCTCAACATAACCTTCTCATAAGAGAGGTTTTTGTGAACACCTAGAACTTCAATAGGAAGAATGGACTCGGGATCACCGATACACTTCTTAAGCATGGAAACATGGAACAACGGATGAACCGAAGACAATTCACTAGGTAATTTCAACTCGTATGCAAACTTACCAACAATTTTAAAGATTTCATAAGGACCCACATAAAGAGCACTCAATTTTTCTTTCTTGCAAAATCACATCACCCCTTTCATTGGTGAAATTTTTAGATACACGTTATCTCCCTTTTCAAATTCTAAATCCCTTCTCCTATGGTTGTCATAAGACTTTTGCGGACTATAGGTTGTTTCCAAGTGATCCCTTATCATGTGAACTTTCTCCAAAGTCTTATAAATTAAATCGGGACCCAATAGTGGAGACTCACAAACTTCAAACCATCCAATTGGAGACCTACATCTCCTTCCATCCAAGGCCTCCAAAGGATCCATTGATATAGATGAATGGTAACTATTGTTATAGGAAAACTCAACCAAATGAAAGTGTTTATCCCAAATCCCTTTGAAATCAATTATACAAGAACTAAGCATATCCTCACGGGTTTGAATAGTATGCTCCGCTTGACCATCCGTTTGAGGATGAAAAGCAGTGCTTAGCTTAAACTTGGTACCCAACCATTTTTGGAATGACCTCCAAAACCAAGATGTGAATTGTGCACCCTTATCCGATATGATGGATAACGGAATACCATGGCGACACACAATCTCATCTATAAAGATCCTTGCATAATTCTCCATCGAGTAAGTGGACTTGACGGGAATGAAATGAGCGTATTTGGTCAACCTATGAACAATCACCGTTATGGAATCATGTTGATTTTGTGTTCGAGGAAAACCTACATCAAAATCCATATTTATGTCTTCCCACTTACAAGTTGGAACTTGGATTTCTTGAAGTAAACCACCCGGATTTTTGTGTTCGGCTTTCACTTGTTTGCAATTTGGACAATTTGCAACAAATTTCTCTATGTCTACTTTTAATCCTTCCCACCAAAACTTTCTCTAAGATCAGGATACATCTTTGTAGAGCCCGGATGAATGGAATAACGCGAACCATGATCTTCCCCAAGAATCTGGTTCCTCAAGTCATCAACCTTGGGCACACACAACCTTCCTTGATACCTCAAGACACAATCCCCCCCAAGGAGAATAATCCATTAAGCTTGTAAGAACCAATTTCTTCAAATCCATTAATGATTGATCAAGGTATTGCTTAGACTTCACCTCAACCAGCAATGACGATTTGGAGTTACGATGGACCATAATACCATTCGGAGAATCTTCCACTCTAACACCCAATCTAGCCAACCTATGAACATCTTTCACTAGGTCTTTCTTGGCTTCATCTACATAAGACACACTACCCATGGTGATACGACTTAGAGCATCCGCAACCACATTGTCATTGTATGGGTGGTAGAGAACACTCATGTCGTAATCCTTCAATAATTCCAACCACCTTCTTTGTCAGAGATTCAATTCCTTTTGAGTAAACACATATTGAAAACTCTTGTGGTCAGTATACACATCAACATGGACACGATATAAATAATGCCTCTATATTTTCAAGGCAAATACCACGGCCGCTAACTCAAGATCATGAGTTGGATAATTCTTCTCATGCACCTTAAGTTGTCTTGAAGCATATGCCACTACCTTCCCATGTTGCATAAGCACACACCCCAACCCTAGTCGGGATGAATCACAATATACCACGAAGCCCTTATTACAAAGTCAACAATAGAGCGGAGATAAGCCGCTCTTTAAAGATTTGGAAGCTTCTTTCACATGCCTCCGACCACTCAAATTGGACACTCTTTTGAGTAAAAATAGGCAAAGGAGATGCAATGGACGGAAAACCATCCACAAACCTCATATAGTATCTCGCTAGACCTAAACAACTACTAATGTCAGTTGGACTTAATGGTCTAGGCAAATTCTTGACCGCCTCAGTATTCCTTGGATCAACCTCAACACCTTCACTAGAGATGATATTACCAAGAAATATTACCAACCTCAACAAAAATTAACATTTGCTATACTTGGGAAATAGTTGGTTCTCCTTCAGCACTTGCAACACTACCCTTAAATAATCCATGTGTTCACCCTCATTTTTTTAATATATCAAGATGTTGTCAATGAAAACAGTGACAAATGAATATAGGTAACTTTGAAACACCCTATTCATGATATTTATAAACACCTCCGTGGCATTAGTGAGACCAAAGGACATTACTAAGAACTCATAGTGGCCATATCTATTCAAAAATGTTGGTTTTGGTATATTCTCACCTCTCACCCTTAGTTAGTGATACCCCGATCTCAAGTCAATCTTAGAAAAGTAGCTTTCCCCTTGGAGTCAATCAAACAAGTCATCAATCCGAGGGAGAGGATAATTGTTCTTAATAGTGACTTTATTGAGTTGGCGAATCAATGAACATTCTAAGGGACCCATCTTTCTTTTTCACAAACAAAACCGGTGCACCCCATGGAGAAATACTAGGTCTAATGAAGACTTTGTCTAGTAAGTCTTTTATTTGAGACTTAAATTCTTTCAATTCGTCCGGAGCCATCCGATAAGGAGGAATTAAAATAGGGTTGTATCCGGTAGCAAATCAATACCAAAATCAATTTCCCGTTCGAGAGGGATTTCGAGAAGATCATTAGGAAAGACCTCCGGAAATTCCCTTACTTTGGGGACTAACTCAATGGGAGGATTGTCGGAGTCTAAATCTTTGATTCTTACAATGTGGTATAAACACCCTCTTGAGATCATTTTACAAGCCTTAAGACAAGAGATGATACAACCTCTTGGATTAGAATTTCCCTCCTTCCACTCTAGAACGAGTTCATTTGGAACATTGAACTTGACAATTCTTATTCTACAATCAATGGAAGCAAAACAATCATGCAACCAATCCATCCCCAAGATGACATCAAAATCAACCATATCGAATTCTACTAATACAACATAAGTAACTCTATTGGGAAACATTATAGGACAATTTCTATATACCCTCTTTGCAACCACCGACTCACCTACCGGGGTAGTTACCATAAAAGGCTCATTTAGGATATCGGGCATAATAACTAACTTTCTAGCTATCAATGGAGTAACAAAAGATAATGTAGCACCCGAATCAAGTAAAGCATAGGCATAGATAAGACTTGTAACATACAAGTCACCACATCGGGAGAACTCTCTTGTTCACCCCTTGAGCGAACTGCATAAAAGAGATTCTTCTTTGGAGCATCCACATTAGAAGCACTAGCTTGAGCTTGCTCGCTTCCTTTGTCTTGCCCCTTCAAATTTATGCAATCCTTGACACACACAAAGCAATTGTCCATCCAAACTAGGAAATCACCATAATGCTTCTTGCCACACTTTTCACAAGTTGTCTTCTTAGTTGGTGAAGTAGTACGTCTTCCCTTTTGAGACTTAGGGTTAGACACCCTATCATCACGAGCCTTGGGAATTTAGTAGGAACTTGACTAGAAAACCTCTTCTTCAACCTAGGCTTGTCTTGAATGTCAAACTACCCTTAGAGGAACCACCATCATAAGACTTGACCTTCTTAGTCTCCTTACTCTTTCTCCTAAACCTAGTTCCTTCTACTTGTTTAGCATAAACCATGAGACTAAAGATATCCATATTATCATGTTGCAAGCTTAAGGACATTCTTCAACCAATTAATCAGACACCCCCATAAGAAAACGACTCATCTCATCCCTTGGGTTTGAAACCAAGGATGGAGCGAAACCATGGAAGGAGCATACTTGGACAACATAGTAAACTTCAAAGAGTATTCAAGCACACTCATATTTCCTTGATGAAGGTTGATGAATTCATCCACTTTAGATTCCCTTATTTCTCTCGGAAAGAACCTATCAAAGAAAGCCTTCTTGAATATCTCTCAATTCACCGGGTCACTTCTTAGTGCCCTATTATCTTTCCATTGTACATACCAAGTTTTGGCCACATACATGAGTTGATAGGATTCCTACTTGTCCTTCTCAATTGAGGTCACACTCATAGCATTGATAATATTATACACCTTATCAAGGAAATCTTGAGGGTCCTCATCCAACATTGACCCAAAGAACATAGGTGGATTCATTTTAGTAAAGTCTCTCAAATGAGAGGCCATGTTGTGAGCATGTTGAGGCACTCTAGGTCACACCTCCCTGTTCATTTGGGTCATCATGGCTTGGATTTGAGAAGTGACGACATTAGATTGATTGTTCATGGCTTGATTTAATGTGAGAAAAGCCGCACTTATATCTCTATCGGTCGTCAGTGGATGAGCATCCGAAAATTGATCACCCATAGAAATTTCTTCAAGTGGAGGAATTTGGTTGTCTTGATCTCCCATAATAGCCATTTATTCCTCGGCCCTTCTAGTAGCTGCCTTTCGAGTATTCATACCTATAACCACAATACAAGGTTTAGGTGAAAGCACAAAACAATATTCTAGAGGCACGACATAGGAATAAAAGAAGATGAGAGTTTCTAAGCATCACATAGTCTCTCATTCATAAGTGTGGCGCGCTTCACAATTATGAATCAGAATCTACGACGTGGTTTAATGAGACATCATTTCTAGGAAATTAAACCTCGTTCTGATACCAAGCTTGTCACATCCGGGGATTACCCTCTAGAAGTAACCGGTGTCGTCGTGCTCGAAGAGGACTAAGACTAACCTTTTATCATTCGTCATTTGCATTCATAGGTTAAAATGCAGAAAATTTAAAACTTTTTAACTACTACATTGAGGTTTAATTATACCTCTAACTTACACATATATACTATAGCGAGTATACATAGACCATTCGTATAGGAATAATACATAGTCTTCTACTTTTATGGCACATATAAATAAAATACATATCATAGTCATCAAACGGACGTCTCATATTAAACAATCTAAACAAGAGTATAACAATTGGACATAGCGGATACATCAATATCAACAAAGACATAAATAGGCTATAGAATCATAATAATCAAATGAAAGAGAATGAACATAGTCTTTAAGACTAAGCAACATCCAATGGTAGAAAGTGGCATTGCCCTTGAAGTGGTGAGGCCCTACCCAACTTGGAGAATGAGGATCCAAGCCTTCTTCAAAAGTCGTCACGAACCCTTCCACGACAAGAACCTAAAATATTGTGGAAAAAGGGAGAAATGGGGTTATCATATCACATGTACTAAGTATAGAACCACATGCACATATAGCATAGAAGTCACGCTAAAAAGGGACATTACGTTAAACCATGCTAATTTACTTTGAAAAGCATTATGCACATTGAAGTACCAATACAAGTCTATACCATGTCTTCATTAAGTCAAGACCATGTATACCACAAGACCAAAAATAGTAAATTTAGTCAACTCAACATGCATTTCAACATAATTAATCACATAACCTAAACAACTCTATCATCAAGTCATAATATCAACAAGCATGTATAAGAGTTCATAACATCATAACCAAAGCAAGATCCTTACTCATGAACCCATATGAAGCACACTAGTACAATGGCCAAGTAAGGCCCCATAACCTCACTCAACCAAGTAAACTGAACAAGAACCATAAGCAATGTTGAACTTCACCTACTATACCATTAAGAGTAAACATCAGTATACTTTAGCAATAAAGATCAATCACATATTCGTAAGTGAAACCAACATCACATAGTATCATTAATAAGTAAGATCAACATATACATATCATTCACATTTATAAGCATGCAATCATATAGGAACATCCTTCTAAGACTCCCTTCAAGGCTAACTAGTGAAATTTATAGGTAGAGTCACATACCAACCTAGACTAAGTCCAACCTCTCAAGTCACCCTAGTTTAGAGTCTACTTTATTACTTCATTTTACTTTCGGGAACATCTTGTCTTAACCGACATAGACCACATGAGCCAATGTGGAATCCGGTGTCATGGTTTAACATTCCAGAAAATGTATTTGTCTAGTGAAGAGTCTATTAGGTTTTAAGAATATGTAATAAGTTACATAGGCATTACAATGCCCAATATTGAGTAATATTGGGCATGTTGAAGAATATTGGCTTAAGGGTGTTAGCCAATTTGTGTATTTATTCACAAGTAACTTATATCTTAAAAATACCCTTTGATGTTCAAATACTCCAATCCAAGCTTATTTAGGAATTGTACCTGCAATGAAGATCCTAAGCTAAAATTATTGAATTCTTAGCACATTAGGTACTAGGAATCCAAGTGTCAAGCCTAGGTACCATAGCACATGACCATTTAAAATGACCATGTAGATTAAGCAGTGCCCAAGGACATAGTGATGATCCTTGGACAAGAAGTGAACTTTCCAAAAGTGAACGGTTAGGAAAATGCATAGCAACACATGTGCAAGCAGATGTGCAACCGGCCGAGAGACAAGCCCTACCGATTCAGTTAGGGCGGTTAGGGGACAGGCGTGTCGGATCAAGCCACGTGGGGCTGATCCCCCTAACCAAAACTAGGTTCTAACTAACCGACCTAACTAACTATCTAACCTAGGACTGACTAAAATTAACTAACTAGGGTTCCCGAAATCCTAAGACCTAACCGGGTACACTAGCTGAGTAACTAACTCAAGAAACATCCTAGTACCTAACCTAAGATGGTCCAAAGGGGTTTGTTATGGTCCTAACGACTTAGAGGAACAATAGTAATTACCCTAGGTCACTTAATTAATTAAATTAGCAACTAAGTTAATTAATTTAATTCCTAGTCAAACCCGAGACCCTAAGTCAAATGTTCTCTTAGTTGTAGTCAATTTAGGAGGGGAGTTTTAGGTAATTTAAATGGAGGATTTTTATGGTAATTCTTTGGACGTCTATATATTGATATTAGGTCTGTTTTAGACCACTTTTATACATCCAAAATCAGAATCAAACGAAATTCTCTTAATCTCTCAAGAACACTCTCTTTTTCCTAACTCCATTGAAGAACAAGAAAAGATTAAGGAAGAAGACGAACGTTTAGAAGTCTCCAATCAGATTTCGTGGATTCTTCATCTATAAGGAATGGGTTTTCACTCTTGGGATTCCTTTCCCCAAGATTTCCTTTCAAGATAAGTTTTCAAGAAATTCGAATACTAGGTTTTTTACTCTACAAACCGGATTTTCTTCATAACCCTAGATTTATGATTTTCAATGAAAAGTAAACGTTTTCTATATTCAGTTTCGCATGAATTGTTGAGTAATTGATTGATAATGTTTGAATGTCGTGTGATACATGATCTTTCTCTAAGTGATGGTTTTGAATGGGTTGTTTCTAGTGTTTCATAACGTGAAAACATTAGGGTTAGAATTTAAGGTTTGAATGAACCCTTTTACGACCCGTTTACCTTCTCCTACGTTATGCATTGATCTTGTACATGATTTGATGAGTTGTTCTTTATTATGCCATTGAGTATTTCACTATGTATGATTATGAATATTGCATGCTGAATAAGGTACTTGGAAGCAAGAGGTAAGTCATCTAAAATTGTGATTATTCTAAGATGTTTATGCTAGCCTACAAGTCACGATGCTATGTTATGAAAGTATGTATGATGTTGCTATGTGAATATGCTGGCTATGAACAAGTAAATTGTGAGATTATGATAAGAATATGAAAACTCAAGTTATGATACTCTTTTGTATGCTTTACACAACACGATTATGCCACGTAAATCTTACAAAATGAAAGCTTACGATGAAAGGAAAATTCTCATCTAATCTACAAGAGCTCATGATCATGTTATACAAGGAGATAATCACCTATGACCTATGATAAGTTTTTGATAAAAGATAAATTAAAGGTTATTTGAAGAAAAGGGACTTAAGCTAAGCACCGGTGAACTAGATATGGGAAGTGTCCCTTCCCCAGTGGGAAGGTAGGTTCACAATGATTCTAATGAGATTGAGGCTGCCTTGTAATGTGGAACTATGGGTCTCTACTACATCTCCTAGTTCTCGAACTATGCTGCCACCATAGGTTACTAGCAAGTGGATCCACATAAGAAAGCTAGGTAGTATTCGGTTCTACTTTGGCAGGTAGACCACCTTTTTTCGGTATGGGAAAGACACGGATTCTATGTTTAGTTCACATGGTCTATGTCGGTTAATGCCTATGTTCCCTCATGTAAAATGAAATACAATTAAAGGAACGTTGACTAGGGTGACTTGAGGAGTTGGCTTAGTACATTTAGTGGTATGGGATGCTACCTAGACATTGGACAAGTTGACTCTAAGGGAAGTCCTAGGAGATTGTTCTTATGTAATATGATGATATGAAATATATATGTTTATGATATATGATGTTACTATTACATGAATGTTGATCATTATAATGAATATGTTATTGAGTTTTATTTTTATATGAAGCAAAGCTTTACTTATGGACTCCTATCTTATCTACTTGGTTATGTAGGGTCATGGGGCTTCACATGACCATTGCACCTGTAGATTGGGGATGGGATCATTGGTAAGTATTTTGTATGTTATGTTTATATGATTTACTGAATATGAATTGTTAACGTGACTTTATGAGAATATGCCTTTGATTATGATCATGCTTTAAGTGATGGAATCGTTAGTTGTATATGTTATTTGGTATGTGCATTGAAGACTTTCATATGACTTGGAATGTTTTCTAAAGAGATGATAAATGATACTTTTTCATGCATGTCCCTATGTGTTATGTGCATATACCCATACTTAGTACAAGTGGCGTACTAATTCTATTACTTTATTTTACTACAATTGTAGGTTCCGGCCATTGAAGTTAAAGAGGTCGATTTGAAGAAGCTTGGAACTCTTTCTCCAAGTCTTGGTAGGTTCTCACGTTCGGGACGCTATCATTTATTTTCCAGCTTATGAAGACTTAGTATTTTAGAATACGTTATTCCGTTATGTTCTTTTGATTCTTTTGTATTACGGCCTATATGCATATTGATGAATATTGGCTAAGTCCAGATTTGCACTCTTAGATGGTTTCTATATATGTGATAAAATTTTAGAATATCGTATGTCTTTATGAATCTTAAGTATGAAGTCTAAGTATACTTCATTAGTATATTAAATTTTTTAATTTTTCCGTAATTTTTAATGATCACATTTTATGACGAATGCTAAGAGGCTTGTCTACGACCTCTGAGAGGTTAACGACAGCGGTCTCATCCGGGGTCCAGATTCCGGGTGTGACAAACTTGGTATCAGAGCATGAGGTTAAATATTGGAATCTTAAACTTAGTATCAGTGCATGAGGTTAAATATCCTTAGGATCAATGCATCACTAAACCACATTACCTAGCATCTTGTTCATGTTTGTGAAGAAAGCCACAATCATGGACGAGAGTCTATGTGATGATTAGGAAAATTCTCTTTTCTAGATACTCCTATGTCATGCCTTTAGAGCCTTGACACGATGTGTCTTCTAGCATCTAATTCCAATCTTGATCGGTTCTTCCCATGATAGCAAAGAGAAGCTAAGGTAGAGGAGTTCATCAACCTTCGTCAAGTAGATATGAGTGTTAAGGAAAAATCCTTGAAGTTCATTAAGCTATCAAAATATGCTTCTTCTTTGGTTTCTAATGCTAGGGATGTAATGAGCCGTTATGTAACGGGCGTGTCCGAAGAGCTTGAAGAAGAATGTCGTGCAGCCATGCTTTATGACAATATGGATCTTTCTAGGTTTATTGTTCATGATCAACAGGTTGAGGAAAGTCGCCTAAGGAAGAGAAATAGGGAAGCTAAGAACTCAAAGTCTTTTGAGAGTGTTTCTCCTAAAATTAGGCTTGATGTTAAAGACAAGCCTAAGTTTAAGAAGAGGTTTTCAAACCAAGTTCCTTCAGATTTATTCAAGAATCGCAATGATAGAGGTTCTAATCCTAAACCTCAACAGGGGAGAAATGTTGGTCCACCAAGAGAAAGACCAGATTGTGGTAAGTGTGGTAAGAAGCATGGGGGCGAATGTCTTATAGGAACTAATAGTTGCTATGGTTGACCGCTTGGTTGTGGCAAAGGTTCCCATATGGTGAAAGATTGTCCTAATTCTGAAGCTCCAAAAAGGAACCATTTCTATGCACTCAAGGCTAGGAGTGAACAATAAAGATCTCCCGACATTGGGACAGGTATGTTATAAGTTTTCTCTGTTAATGTTTATGCATTACTTCCCCAGGAGGCTGTTCAATCGTATTGACTTCAAGAAAACTTTAACTATGGTTGCTCCCAATGAAATTACCGAATGTTAATCTCCCTAGTTCTCCCTATTTCCTGTAAAACCTCGAAAATGAGATAAGGTGTCTAGAGCCTAACATGTTCATCTTATTGTTATAAGGTCCTAAAATGACTTATTATGTCATATAGAGACAGTGTGCAAAGTTTGAAGTGATTTGGAAGTCGAACGTCAAGGGACGTCCAAGACGTTCGACGAATAGTCGCTTATGTGCCTCATGTGTGTATGCATGCCTAAGTTGTGTGAAATGAGTCAAATAAGTCTTGAAATGGTTTTAAATGATGTTTAATGTTATTATATGAAATTTCGTGAAGTTTGGAGGTCAAACCCCCAAGAACGTCCAAGGCGTTCGAAAGATAGCCCCTAAGACGTTCATCGTATGTCATGTTGGGGTCAAGGCTGTTTGGACGTCTTGTAGGTGTTTGTTTTGGATGAAACTTATGTGGTAGGTCTATAACATGTTAAGGTTTGTAATCGCGTTGGAAACGTCCGGGTACGACTTCTAAAGGGCCCCACAAGAGGCCCCAAAAGAAGGACCTCAAGGCTGCCTAAACACTGCCTGGGCAGTGTCTCTTGACGGACCCAATGACGGACTGTTGGGACCCCAACGGACCATCAAGCAGGTACCGTCGAAGGAAACTTCCCTTGGACAGGTTGTGAGCCAAGAAATTGGCCAAGTGTCCTGCGACGGAAGGCTGCCACGGCCCGTCATGGCCATGACGCCCCGTCATGGGCCTCATCGCGGGTGGCCTGCTAGTTAACTGCCTGCGTGCTGCCTCTTAAAGGGGTGAATGGTAAATTCACTCCACGTCCTAAACTGACTATAATAGGTTTAATTAAGTGATTTTAGGTGTATATAAGCCATCCAAAACGTGATTAACCCATTCCCAAAACCCTCTCACATATTTTAAGCCTTTCTCTCCAAAAAATGTTCTCTCTAAAACCACCATTGTTGGTGAAGCTCAAGAACAGATTCAAGCTGGGTTTTCCATGGATGAATCATGAAGTTTTAGAGGTTTTCAACTAATAAAAGGTATGGTGATCTTCATCTCTAGTTATCTTTTCATCTAGAGAGCCATTCTCAATGTTTTTCAAAGAAAGTTTATGATCAAAGTTCTTCTTCTCCAATCTAGCCATTAGTTCTTTCTCAAAACGTTTTTAATGATTAAATCATGATGAATTGAAGTTAATACAGTGATTTGAATGTTATTTCACTCCAATTGCATGATGAACCCATGTTCCTTCCAAAATTGGTTTAGCTCTTACATGGGTTTTGTGATCTTGACTTGTTATTGATTGAACTATGATTCTCTTACGTTGAGGTGATGGTATATACTGTTATTTACATGAATTTATGTTGAATTGATGTTGAATGATGCATGAGGATTAATGTATGAAGATTTGAGCATGTTTAGCCTAGTTTTCTATAGTTCACTGTAACATTGGTTTTCTTGTGATCTAAAGTGAATTTCGATTAAGTTGTGGTTCTTGTAGCTACTGTTTTAGGTTAATACCATGGTTGAATTGTGGATATAAATCATGTATGACTAAAGTAGAAAAGGCTTGGTTTGAATTAATCTAGGCTCTTCTTGTCTATGAAGTTGTAACTTGTGATCTTAACGTTAGGTTAGTCGCTATAAGAATTGATTATGGTTAATGTCTATAGCTGCTGCCTATAATGAAATATGAGGATGAATTATATGTAATTAATACAATATGGGTCAATTCATGATAGGTTGAATATGATTAACCTATGTAAACTTACTTTCCATGAACTCCCTATATAAAGTATGCTTGTATCGACCTTAATGGCAAATTGTAGTAGTGTCTCATCTAGATTATGATTTCATTAGCTACTGCCTTAGGGTGATATGATTCATGAAATATGACCTATAATCCATATGAATGAAATTAATTAATGATCTATGTTATTCTACTTTCCTAGTATGTTGATATATTGTATTATGTTATGGTAAAATCATGTAGTGACTTGTACATGGTTTCTTATATGTTTAAAGTACATATAGCTACTGCCATATATGTGTTTTATTGATGAATAAGGTGTATTGATCAATGATGATCAAAGGGTGAGAAATTGGTAAGATTGCTTATTCTCTTTACTCTTCTACTTCTCTATTCTTTAGAGTAATGTTGATGAAGCCTTGTATGGCATTGTGTGGTATGGTCCACTTATGGTGGCGGTGTTTACTTTATTGTCATTATATATGTGTTGACCATGGCCATGAAGGCAAATTGATGAACTTATGAACATGTGCTTAAAATGATACTATGAGAAGCTTATGCCTACTTTCCTATTCTAGTTGCGAATTAGGTTATGTGGCTATTGTATGGGCATGAGTATAATCATGTTAGGGTATTGTATAGGTGCTTCCATTGATGTGATAAAGTGGTTAATAACCTCTACTCATGAATCCCTTATATGGAAGTGTAAATAGCTAAAGTTAGGAGTCTTGATTTCATGGTATCTATTGTCTTGTCTCCTATGCTATAATGTGTTGTGTGCCATGTGCTTGGAAGTGTAATGTGGTCTAATAGGTTGTCTGACTTGAGGAGTTATTGATAGCCATTATGTGATCATGTTGGTCAATGTACACGCACTCTCACGTACATGCATATTTCAAGTAGTATGAGTCACTGGGTCTAAATGAAAGGTAGTTCTCATATTCACTAGTGTTTACTACTATGCATATTAAGGTGATGCTTATGAATGTATGATTTGTATTCCCTTACTAGGATGACTTGATAGGTGTACTAGTATGGACAAGGGTATGGGACCTTGTCTATGCATTGCACATGTATATCTTGATAGGATAGTTCCTAGGTTTGGTTCTTATGCATATGAAGGATGATTATATGAACATGTTATGAATATGATATGATGAAGTATGAATGTGTATAATGTCTTAGTAGGTTTATATGAAAGGATTGCTCATATAGTTATGCCTATAGACTTATGCATTGATATATGAAAGTGTGTGACTTGATGTGTTATGTGAAAGGTTTTCTCACATATATATATATACACTCACACACATGGATGATCTAGTAATTTATAGGGGCCTTGATAGGGGTGCCCAAGAATGTTATAAATTCTAGATAGGTGCTTGAATATGCTATAAGCATATGAATGATGGATATTCTAAAGCTTATGTTTTATAAATAAACGTAATAAAGGATTTTCAATAAAGGGAACCTAACTTAGCACCGAGCGAACTTGACATTGAGAGGTGTTGACTTCCCTTAGAGGAATATTCACCATTTGTTCTTTATAGAGTGTTGACTTCCCTTAGAGGAATACTCACGTATGGATCTACATGAAGTGTTGACTTTCCTTGAGAAATATTCACTCATGAATTCTCATGAGATGAGGCCCGATTACCGAATGGTATATAGAGGGAATACCTATCTCTTAGTTCTTGAACTATGTTGCCACCATAGGATATTAGCTAGAGGAATCTACCTCGATAGCTATGTTTATGATGGTTCTACTTTGGCCGGTAGAACACCTTCCATCGGTGTAAGGATATGATGACACCGGATTCCATGATTAGCACCCATGGTCTATGTCGGTTAAGGTTATGGTTTCCCTAAAGGTAAAATGGACAATGGAAGTAATTGAATAGGATCCTAACTAGGAGGACTTAAGGTAAGTTACTTAGGATAGGTGGAAGTAATGAACCCATCTAGACATTGCACAAGTGACTCCTTAGGAAGTCTTAGGAGGGTACCTTAATACTTATGATTATGTATGTGTCCTTTATGTATGATATTGTAGTCTTGGTTTGACTATGAGTATATTGTACTATACTTCTATGATGGCATGTGTTGTCTTGTGTAGATGCTATGTATGGTTTTCTCTCGTGTTCCTAAGGTGATGCATTGCACTAAGTATTCCTAAAGGATTACTTAGGAGGTTAATTAATTGAAAGAAAGAGTTAAATGCTAAGAAGGGTGAGTTCACTGTCAAGTGACCTCTATGTGTACTTATATTCTATATGTGCTTTTCTATGATGTTTGGCCTTTGATTGTGTTACTATGAAGTAAGTGGATGATATAAATGATATTGATAAGGTTTTATGATGATTTACTCAAAATGGCATGAAGTATGATTTCAAAAGAAATGTCCCTTTTAAATGCATGTTTTTGCATGGTTGCCATACTTAGTACATTCTTGTGCTAATCCCATTCTTCTTTACTTTTTACACAAAGTGTAGGTATTGGAATGCTTAAAGAAGGTCTATGATTGAGGAGCTTGATAGGTGATTTTTCCCAAGCTTAAGAAAGGAATCCTTAAGTTCAAGGATGTCCTAAAGTGTACTTATTGTAAAGTCTATTTAGTAATGTATAGTTTTGTATTATGTCTTAAGGGCCTTGTCCTTAATGCACTCTAAAGTTGTTGAGTCTAAGATGGCAAAGGGACTTAGAGTCTAAATATGTATTATGACTTATGTTTTATATATATACGATGTGATGTTTCTAGCATATGATGTGCTATGAAAAGTTTTAAATTTTCCGCTAAATTTACTATGCCAATGCAATGAATGATATGAGAGGCTTGTCTTAGACCTCCAAGAGGTCGACGACGCCGGTTACAATCCAAAATTGTACCCTATCTTCTAGGGTATGCTTTTGGGTTGTGACAAACTTGGTATTAGAGCATGAGGTTTATGAAGCGGTTTTAGGTTCTAAAAAGTCTCATATTGCCACGTCTAGTAGAGTCTCGTATCATTGGTGGTGAGTCGCGACACATTTAATGGTACGAGAGGCTATAGGACGATAGAGTTTCCCTTCTTCATCAATCTCATATCGTGCCATAGAACTTAATGCTATAAGATCTCTCTCTTATGTTTTCTTGTCCGGTGGTCTTTTAGATATGATTGCTTGGATGAGAGTTCTCTATGCTTGAGGGAGAAAAGGTGAGTTTAAAATGCTTATCTTTGTTTTATGGTTTGAATGAGTATGTGTGAAGGTGACACTTGTCCTTATTTGATGATGTATATACTAACTAAGGCGACTTGAAGGGTTAACTAGACTTAGGTAGGGGTATGGGACTCTACCTATGTCTTGCACTAGTTTGCCTTGATGGAGACCTTAGGAGGTTAATATTATGTATGTGTATGATGAT
The DNA here is from genome assembly GCA_016801875.1 of Solanum sitiens. Taxonomy (NCBI): domain Eukaryota; kingdom Viridiplantae; phylum Streptophyta; class Magnoliopsida; order Solanales; family Solanaceae; genus Solanum; species Solanum sitiens. Next base: position 1,681,254 of record JABWTJ010000149.1, read on the forward strand.
AGATATGAATGTCCTTATGTAATGATCTCTATGCTTATAATCATGTAAATAGCCTAGTGTGCTAAAGATATGGAGTTATCCATGCATGAATGTTATGGATGAGTGGAGTATGGTGCTAATTGTAGTTCTTGTTGGGTTACTTGATTTAGTGAAGTTATGGAGCTTTACTTGATCATTGCACATGTTAACTCTATGGGGATTATGATTGGTTATCTTACCTTGCTATGCATGAAATATCTCTTATTTGATGATGTGATGCCATTTATGGCAATATATGAAACCTATGTGAAATAGCATGTTATGTCGAATGATGTATGTCATGATATAGTTGAAGCATGCTAGAAGTTATAGTGGTTAAAGTGATTTCTCTTAAATCGTGTATTCCTATATGATTTTGTATGATAGTATCCAAATATTTGGATTTGAACTTGGATTGTTTAATGACTACCTATGGAGGTATGCTATCCTATGAGTGTATGCGATTAAAAATGTGCATTGTTTTCCTTTGCATATAAATGATACTTGATGAGTTGCTAGCATAAATTGGAGTCTTTTACGGAGACTTGAATTGTAAATATAGTATGCATGCTTATGAAGAATGAGTTGGTAAAGCTTTATTTTTTTATAATTCCATACTTGTTCCATCAAATGTCTAAATGTTACACTTTTTGGTATTTGAAAGCATGCTCGTTATAGAGACTAGGCAACTTATTGTATCATGTTTGGAGCACTTATTAATTTGCTCTTAAATGGGTTTGCCCTAAGTGGGGGATGGTGTTTAAGTAATGAGATGGTAGAAATGGTCTACATTGTCCTTCTATTCTTACACGAATTTGAAAATATGAATTCTTAGTATGCTTGTTCATGAAAATAGTCTTGCATAAAGTGTGAATTGCATGATCTTTATATGATTGGTATGAATTAATTGACATCATCTTAGAGACATGGTGAATTTTCCAAAGGGCATGAAAAGAAATTTTTGATAAAATCCATGTTTTCTCTTGTTGACTTGCATTTTAATGTGCTAATTGTGAAGTTGACTTCATGAGGTAAGACAAGGAACTTGGAAATAGTCACTTGTAGGGTTAATTGTTTAGCCTTGCAATAGAAGTTGAGTCTCTTTTACCATGAAATATGTTGACTCTCTTGAAAATTTAGTGACTTGATGATTTGTAATATAAAATTGTAGGCTCATTCTTGAAAGGTGAAAGCATGTTTTGCTAAGTATATATGTGTGTGCCTATGGTTTGTGCTATTTTTCCAAAATGAGGCTTACTTTAAGGGTGAGTAATATGTTAAGAAAAGAGATTTGTGGAATGACTTCCTATTTTGTTGTGATGCACTTGGTGTGACTTGCCATTTAGACTTCACTAGGAAGAAAAATATATGCATGTCTTGTCTTGAAAGTTGAGATTTCTCATTATTTAAAGTTGACCTTGTGCTTTGCTAAGGTGTGAACTCATGATACATGTAATGTGTTGAGGAGCAAGACATTCCTCCATGGACACCACTAAGCATGGTATGGTTGAGTATGACCTTCATGGTACTAGGTCTAACTAATGAAGATTTTTTTTTTTGTTAAATGCAAATAAACTCAAGTCTATGTGCATTGAAGTATGAATGCCTACTTGTTTTGAGTATTGTTGAAATCTGCCTATATGTGGCCTTGCAAGATGATATCTTGATGAATTAAGGTGCAATGATCATGTTATGATTAGGAGAAGTATGTTCCTCCTATGAACATGATAAGAGCCTCTTTGATTAATGCATTAAGGGTGAGCGAATCGAAGTTTTGCTTACTTGTGTGCATTGAGTGCTAAAATGATTTGATGATATTTTAAAGGTGATGAACTTCTCTTATATACATTGAAGTCATTGATGTGATTAAAGAGTCCTAAGTGTCATTCGAGGACGAATGTTCCCAAGTGGGGGATATTGTAAAACCTCGAAAATGAGATAAGGTGTCTAGAGCCTAACATGTTCGTCTTATTGTTATAAGGTCCTAAAATGACTTATTATGTCATATAGAGACAGTGTGCAAAGTTTGAAGTGATTTGGAAGTCGAACGTCAAGGGACGTCCAAGACGTTCGACGAATAGTCGCTTATGTGCCTCATGTGTGTATGCATGCCTAAGTTGTGTGAAATGAGTCAAATAAGTCTTAAAATGGTTTTAAATGATGTTTAATGTTATTATATGAAATTTCATGAAGTTTGGAGGTCAAACGCCCAAGAACGTCCAAGGCGTTCGAAAGATAGCCCCTAAGACGTTCATCTTATGTCATTTTGGGGTCAAGGCTGTTTGGACGTCTTGTAGGTGTTTGTTTTGGATGAAACTTATGTGGTAGGTCTATAACATGTTAAGGTTTGTAATCGTGTTGGAAACATCCGGGTACGACTTCTAAAGGGCCCCACAAGAGGCCCCAAAAGAAGGACCTCAAGGCTGCCTAAACACTGCCTGGGCAGTGTCACTTGACGGACCCAATGACGGACCGTTGGGACCCCAACGGACCGTCAAGCAGGTCCCGTCGAAGGAGACTTGCCTTGGGCAGGTTGTGAGCCAAGAAATTGGCCAAGTGTCCTGCGACGGAAGGCTGCCACGGCCCATCATGGCCATGACGCCCCGTCATGGGCCTCGTCGCGGGTGGCCTGCTAGTTAACTGCCTGCGTGCTGCCTCTTAAAGGGGTGAATGATAAATTCACCCCACGTCCTAACCTGACTATAATATATTTAATTAAGTGATTTTAGGTGTATATAAGCCATCCAAAACGTGATTAACCCATTCCCAAAACCCTCTCACATATTTTAAGCCTTTCTCTCCAAAAATGTTCTCTCTAAAACCACCATTGTTGGTGAAGCTCAAGAACAGATTCAAGCTGGGTTTTCCATGGATGAATCATGAAGTTTTAGAGGTTTTCAACTAATAAAAGGTATGGTGATCTTCATCTCTAGTTATCTTTTCATCTAGAGAGCCATTCTCAATGTTTTTCAAAGAAAGTTTATGATCAAAGTTCTTCTTCTCCAATCTAGCCATGGGTTCTTTCTCAAAACGTTTTTAATGATTAAATCATGATGAATTGAAGTTAATACAGTGATTTGAATGTTATTTCACTCCAATTGCATGATGAACCCATGTTCCTTCCAAAATTGGTTTAGCTCTTACATGGGCTTTGTGATCTTGACTTGTTATCGATTGAACTATGATTCTCTTACGTTGAGGTGATGGTATATACTGTTATTTACATGAATTTATGTTGAATTGATGTTGAATGATGCATGAGGATTAATGTATGAAGATTTGAGCATGTTTAGCCTAGTTTTCTATAGTTCACTTTAACATTGGTTTTCTTGTGATCTAAAGTGAATTTCGATTAAGTTGTGGTTCTTGTAGCTACTGTTTTAGGTTAATACCATGGTTGAATTGTGGATATAAATCATGTATGACTAAAGTAGAAAAGGCTTGGTTTGAATTAATCTAGGCTCTTCTTGTCTATGAAGTTGTAACTTGTGATCTTAACGTTAGGTTAGTCGCTATAAGAATTGATTATGGTTAATGTCTATAGCTGCTGCCTATAATGAAATATGAGGATGAATTATATGTAATTAATACAATATGGGTCAATTCATGATAGGTTGAATATGATTAACCTATGTAAACTTACTTTCCATGAACTCCCTATATAAAGTATGCTTGTATCGACCTTAATGGCAAATTGTAGTAGTGTCTCATCTAGATTATGATTTCATTAGCTACTGCCTTAGGGTGATATGATTCATGAAATATGACCTATAATCCATATGAATGAAATTAATTAATGATCTATGTTATTCTACTTTCCTAGTATGTTGATATATTGTATTATGTTATGGTAAAATCATGTAGTGACTTGTACATGGTTTCTTATATGTTTAAAGTACATATAGCTACTGCCATATATGTGTTTTATTGATGAATAAGGTGTATTGATCAATGATGATCAAAGGGTGAGAAATTGGTAAGATTGCGTATTCTCTTTACTCTTCTACTTCTCTATTCTTTAGAGTAATGTTGATGAAGCCTTGTATGGCATTGTGTGGTATGGTCCACTTATGGTGGCGGTGTTTACTTTATTGTCATTATATATGTGTTGACCATGGCCATGAAGGCAAATTGATGAACTTATGAACATGTGCTTAAAATGATACTATGAGAAGCTTATGCCTACTTTCCTATTCTAGTTGCGAATTAGGTTATGTGGCTATTGTATGGGCATGAGTATAATCATGTTAGGGTATTGTATAGGTGCTGCCATTGATGTGATAAAGTGGTTAATAACCTCTACTCATGAATCCCTTATATGGAAGTGTAAATAGCTAAAGTTAGGAGTCTTGATTTCATGGTATATATTGTCTTGTCTCCTATGCTATAATGTGTTGTGTGCCATGTGCTTGGAAGTGTAATGTGGTCTAATAGGTTGGCTGACTTGAGGAGTTATTGATAGCCATTATGTGATCATGTTTGTCAATGTACAAGCACTTTCACTTACATGCATATTTCAAGTAGTATGAGTCACTGGGTCTAAATGAAAGGTAGTTCTCATATTCACTAGTGTTTACTACTATGCATATTAAGGTGATGCTTATGAATGTATGATTTGTATTCCCTTACTAGGATGACTTGATAGGTGTACTAGTATGGACAAGGGTATGGGACCTTGTCTATGCATTGCACATGTATATCTTGATAGGATAGTTCCTAGGTTTGGTTCTTATGCATATGAAGGATGATTATATGAACATGTTATGAATATGATATGATAAAGTATGAATGTGTATAATGTCTTAGTAGGTTTATATGAAAGGATTGCTCATATAGTTATGCCTATAGACTTATGCATTGATATATGAAAGTGTGTGACTTGATGTATTATGTGAAAGGTTTTCTCACATATATATATATATACACTCACACACATGGATGATCTAGTAATTTATAGGGGCCTTGATAGGGGTGCCCAAGAATGTTATAAATTCTAGATAGGTGCTTGAATATGCTATAAGCATATGAATGATGGATATTCTAAAGCTTATGTTTTATAAATAAACGTAATAAAGGCTTTTCAATAAAGGGAACCTAACTTAGCACCGAGTGAACTTGACATTGAGAGGTGTTGACTTCCCTTAGAGGAATATTCACCATTTGTTCTTTATAGAGTGTTGACTTCCCTTAAGGGAATACTCACCTATGGATCTACATGAAGTGTTGACTTTCCTTGAGAAATATTCACTCATGAATTCTCATGAGATGAGGCCCCATTACCGAATGGTATATAGAGGGAATACCTATCTCTTAGTTCTTGAACTATGTTGCCACCATAGGATATTAGCTAGAGGAATCTACCTCGATAGCTATGTTTATGATGGTTCTACTTTGGCCGGTAGAACACCTTCCATCGGTGTAAGGATATGATGACACCGGATTCCATGATTAGCACCCATGGTCTATGTCGGTTAAGGTTATGGTTTCCCTAAAGGTAAAATGGACAATGGAAGTAATTGAATAGGATCCTAACTAGGAGGACTTAAGGTAAGTTACTTAGGATAGGTGGAAGTAATGAACCCATCTAGACATTGCACAAGTGACTCCTTAGGAAGTCTTAGGAGGGTACCTTAATACTTATGATTATGTATGTGTCCTTTATGTATGATATTGTAGTCTTGGTTTGACTATGAGTATATTGTACTATACTTCTATGATGGCATGTGTTGTCTTGTGTAGATGCTATGTATGGTTTTCTCTCGTGTTCCTAAGGTGATGAATTGCACTAAGTATTCCTAAAGGATTACTTAGGAGGTTAATTAATTGAAAGAAAGAGTTAAATGCTAAGAAGGGTGAGTTCACTGTCAAGTGACCTCTATGTGTACTTATATTCTATATGTGCTTTTCTATGATGTTTGGCCTTTGATTGTGTTACTATGAAGTAAGTGGATGATATAAATGATATTGATAAGGTTTTATGATGATTTACTCAAAATGGCATGAAGTATGATTTCAAAAGAAATGTCCCTTTTAAATGCATGTTTTTGCATGGTTGCCATACTTAGTACATTCTTGTGCTAATCCCATTCTTCTTTACTTTTTACACAAAGTGTAGGTATTGGAATGCTTAAAGAAGGTCTATGATTGAGGAGCTTGATAGGTGATTTTTCCCAAGCTTAAGAAAGGAATCCTTAAGTTCAAGGATGTCCTAAAGTGTACTTATTGTAAAGTCTATTTAGTAATGTATAGTTTTGTATTATGTCTTAAGGGCCTTGTCCTTAATGTACTCTAAAGTTGTTGAGTCTAAGATGGCAAAGGGACTTAGAGTCTAAATATGTATTATGACTTATGTTTTATATATATACGATGTGATGTTTCTAGCATATGATGTGCTATGAAAAGTTTTAAATTTTCCGCTAAATTTACTATGCCAATGCAATGAATGATATGAGAGGCTTGTCTTAGACCTCTGAGAGGTCGACGACGCCGGTTACAATCCAAGATTGTACCCTATCTTCTAGGGTATGCTTTTGGGTTGTGACAAGACCACAGGCTTCTATAATGGCAATGAAGTCTAGACTTTTCCTGATATTGTAAGGAATTCCCCCTAGTTTTTCCTCAGTTGAAGTTATAACATTATAATCCCCCACTGAGCACCAAGGTTTGTCCTCAATATCTGCTTTCTGGAGCATTTTATCCCATAGAGGTCTTCTTAGGTACTCTTTACATTTGGCATAGACAAAGGTCATGGTGAATTGTTTTTGAAGCTCATTGTGGATGAAATCACAGGTAATTTGTTGCTCATCCTAATCTTTCACCACACAGTCAACATCCCCATTCCAAAAAAGCCATATTTTACCATTGCAGTTGGCTATTGCATTGTCCCTGGCTAGTTGATTCTTGAAGATCATTACATTACTACTATCTGCAAAAGGCTCTAGAATTGCAATAATGGCTAGGTGATACATTCTCTTGAACATTTTGATTCTTTCCATGACTCCCTGAGTGTTGATTCCCCTCACATTCCAAATGATTGTACTAATCATTAGGAAATTCTAGAAGAGAAAAGCCTTGTGTTTGGTCTGCCAGCAGTGGCAGTTTTAATGTCTTGATTTTGGAAATGGAATTTCTCATGTTTCAATCTTCTTTGAGATAAACCTTGACTTTGAGTCACCTGTTGAATCTCCTCCTCCTAATCTTGATCATTTTGAGGACTAAATGCTCTTATCAGAGCATCACTAGTCTCATCATCATCCTCAGATTCCTGCCCATATTGATCATTTCTTTCAACTTCATCTTCTGAATTGATCACCTCATATTCATCAATTAGGGGGGCCGTATTGACTAGGCATTTGCCATATTCTTTATCAGGTGGTCCTCTGGGAGGAGGTGTTAGTATTTTAGTCTGATCAAAATTGTTGATATGACCCTGCTGATTTTCCTCAACCTCCACCTCCTTACCTGAATTCACACTCCTTCCCTGTTGGTTTTCTTGATCTGTCTCTTGTTGTTTATTGAGTCTTCTCTTAGCAGCATCTCTTTTCTGTTTGCTAGGCTTGTTTCTGTTCCTTGGAGTATTTTCTATAGTACCTTTAGTAGCATTGTTGTCCAACTCCTTCTCCCTGTTGTTCCTATTTTGGGACTTGATGTTTTCAGTGTCCCTACTTTGTATTCCCTTATGCATTTCCTTGTTGCTTGTAGGTTTGTTGGTCCTTTTCCTGTCTTTTTTGTGTCTTCTCGTTTTGTTGTTGTTTCCTGCTATTATGGTCTCTATAGTCAGAGTTTTGGTCAGTGTATTCCTCCTGATGACCTTCATGAGGTAGTTTCCCCCCTTTGGTTACCCCTTCCTGCATGTTAGTAGTGCTCTCCTGACATCCCCCTTCCATCACTCCAACAGCTACAACCAACCTACTATCAGAGATATTCAAATTACTAGTTATAGGGTTCTCAACTATGATACCTGAATTGTTATTTATCCCTTCCTTTTGCTGCTGCAGTTGTTGCTGATCTGCTATGCTTCTAACTTGTTCCTTGTTTTGATTTCCTTGGCTTGTGTTCCTTTCCTGATTTGTTTCCTGCTCTGGGGATTCTGCATTTCTGTTATTGCCTTCCTTTAGCCTTGTCATTCCTTGCTTACTTGCAGTGTTTTCTTTTATTTTCTTGTTTGTTGCTTCTACCACCCTTTGATTTTTGTTTCCTCTGTCCTCTCTTTGTGCATTGTGATCTTCATGCAATTCCAGATTAGTAAAAGATAATTGCTAAGAAATAGTAGTTATACCTACTTGTTGGTTATGTTTTGTACTGTGCTTTGTAGCAGTAGGTTTCCACATAGTCTTTGAAGGTGCATGCTCCTGTTGTCTTGTATTTTTCCTTTTTTGAGTTTGCCATTCCTCCTCTTTTTGCAGTTCTGTTTGCCTCTTCCTGTTATTGTCTTTACCTTTCTATTGTTGTTCTCTAGTCTCTTTGCTGGTGTTTTGTCTATCTTCCTGTTTTCTTGCTTTGGTGGTATCTTTGTTTTGGTTTTTCTTCTCACTTTCCTTTTCCTTTCTCTGCTATACTCCTCATCCCTCATTTTGGATTTACATTCTTTAATATCATGCCCCTGATGTCTACAATACTCACAGTATGGGGGAACATTCTCATATTCCACTGGCTGCCAGGTTCCAATGGTGTCATCCTCAGGATCTAATCCTATCCAAACATGTCTAGGTCTAGGTTTAGTCAAGTCTATTTGCATCTTAACTTTGCCCATTTCAGCCATTGACCTTTTAATAGAAGCAGTGTCTATATATAAAACCTTGCCAAATGATTCCAACAAGGGAGTAAGGAAAGTTTTTTGTAGCAATGCCAAGGTAATCCAGGTAACAAAATCCATACAAGCACAATAGGGGTTTCCTCCTCAGGTGTAAAGAAAGGTGTCCAAGCTTGTATCCTCATCAATTTTCCTTCAATAGTCATTCTTTGCTGAGTCCAGACTGTGTTATAATATAACTTATTTTGTAAATCAATAAAAACATGTTTTGCATTGTAGTGTGCTATGTTGACCCCCCCCCCCCACTTAATTGAGTTTGTTGTATAAAACTCTTCCTTATAAGCTCCACCTTAGGCATGGTAGTACTAAACTTCCCCACTAGAGTATACTTGCAATCCACAGTCAATGTATGCATATAGTCATACATATCAAAGATTACAACCGACTGTCCTTGCTTGGTAGTTTGTCTGGGAGCAGTTCTCAGCACAAAAGTTGGAGCTTGAGCAGCATGTATGTGTCTAAGTCTTGTTGCCAAAGTTTGGACCACAATATAAGGAGCAGGTTCCTGAACCTGGTCCTGTTTCGAAGCTGGGATATTCTTATATTGTTGGAGGAGTTGGTATTGAGGTTAGGAACATTTTGATTAGCATTTTGACCATTAGGACCTCTTTTCTCAAAGTTACTAGAAATCTTAGGGAATTCTCTATGATAGAGGTTTTGCCTACTGTTGTCCTGCTGATTTTCCTGCTGATTCAACTTCTGATTCCTTTCCTCATTGTTCTTGTTTTGCTCCCATTGTTTCTTTTCACTCTTAACCATTTGCCCCTTACCTTGATTACTAGTTCTACTCTCCAAGTTTCCTTTGATGTTGTCCTTATCATAATAATCATTTTCCTATTGGTACACATTTTGGGTGCTAACCTCCCCCTGCTCCTGAACACTATTCCTACCAGCTGACTTTCCCATGGCATTATTACTAGTATAGTTGAAATTAATGTTGTAGTTAGTATGGTTACCTGTTTGATTTGCCTCCCCTACTTGCTCCTTGAAGGTTTGTTGATGGCTATGTCCTTGAACATCTGGAACATTAGGATTGAATGCAAATGAAGAGTTTGATGAACTCTCCATTGTTAACATTATTACTAGTATAGTTGAAATTAGAGTTGTAGTTAGTATGGTTACCTGTTTGATTTGCCTCCCCTGCTTGCTCCTTGAAGGTTTGTTGATGGCTATGTCCTTGAACATCTGCAACATTAGGATTGAATGCAAATGAAGAGTTTGCTGAACTCTCCACTTCAATAGTATCCTGTTCACGAACTAAGTCCTTGTTGTGTGGAAGCTTAGAGGCTAAGCTTGTTTCCCCAGCTTCCACTCGAAGTGTTTCTTCATCGATGTTCTTTTCCATATTCAGCTGTCTACGATTATCCTTCTGAGCACCTCCATGGGTCGTACCAACAGAGGTGTTACTGTATTTCGTTCCTTGCTCAGTATTAATCCTCTCATATGCTTCGCCTGTAACATTGTTCTTTCTACTGTCATTTTGAACACATGCGCTCCGACGATTTTTGGTTCCATTTCGCTTGAAATTGTTGTAAGATGAACAACTTCCCCTTGTGAGTCAACCCCAGTAAGTATTTCCTCGCGATTTCGTTGAGAAGATGATAGAATGTGATCTTTACCTTCGTGAGCTTTATTCATGATATTCCCAGAGCCCCCACCTTTGATTCTTTTGATTGGTTCGTCAGTATTTCTTGAAAATTGATTATGTTCTAGGTTTAACTGACTAGAATCATTCCTTTCACTATGGTAATCTTGATTACACCTGATTGAGTATGAGGAAATATTATTGTTATTCCCTCTTCTTCCCTTCGAGAAACCTCACTGTTCATCGCGCCTTGAGATTTCGATTTCCCGGAGTTGGTCGATGAATTAGAGGGGGATTCGAGTAAGGTTGGGTTCCTTTCCTCCAAGCGCCCCTTCTGGGGCTGGTCCGGCGGTCTGAGATTTATCGTCGGCAACTCACGCGCCATGTTTGGCCTTACAGAACTAGCCGTTAGGCGCGTTCTTTAAGTGTAACTTTAGGGAGTGTTTGCTCTAGTAAGATAAGTTAGAGAGAGAACTAATTTGGCTTTTGGTATTTTGGGATTAGGGTTTTGGGTTAATGGCTTAGGGTTAGGATTAAGGTTAGGGTTAGGGTTAGGGTTAGGATTTGGGTTAGCGTTAGGGTTTAGGTTTCTTTTAGGTTTTAGGGTTTGTAGTTTGGGATTTGAGATTTAAAATCTATGGTTTAGTTTTTGAGGTTTGGGTTTTCATATTTTGAACTGAGTTTTTTTTCTTGGACTTAGGGTTTAGGGTTTCGGTTAGGGTTAGGGTTTGGATTAGGGTTAGGGTGTAGTTTTTTGTTAGGTTTGATGGTTCAGGGATTAGCATTTGAGGTTTAAAATCTATGGTTTAGTATTTAATGTTTGGGTTTTGATATTTTGGGCTTAGGGTTTCGGGTTTATGGTTTATAATTAGGGTTAGGGTTATTTTTTTTTTTTTTTATGTTTTTGGGTTTAGGGTTTAGGATTTGAGGTTTAATATCAATGGTTTAGTGTTTAATATTTGGGTTTTGGTATTATGGGCTTGGGGTTTAGGATTTATGGTAGGGTTAAAGTTTGGGTTAGCGTTTAGGTTGTTTTTTATGTTTTAGGATTTGGGGTTAAGGATTTGAGTTGTAATATCTATGGTTTAGTGTTAAATGTTAGGGTTTTGGTATTTTGTGCTTTGGATTCAGGGTTTACGGTTTAAGGTTTAGGGTTAAGGATAGGGTTAGTGTTAGGGTTCGTGTTACGAATAGGGTTAGGGTTAGGGTTTAGTTTTTTTCAGTTTAAAATCTATGGTTTAGTGCTTAATGTTTGGGTTTTGGTATTTTGGGCTTGAGATTTTTGGTTAATGGTTTAGGGTTAGGGTTAGGGTTAAGGTTAGGGTTAGGGTTAGGGTTAAGGTTAGGGTTAGGGATAGGGTTAGGGTTAGGGTTAGGGTTTAGTTTTTCTTAGGTTTAAGGGTTTCTCATATAGGATTTGAGGTTTAAAATCTATGGTTTAGTGTTTAATGTTTGGGTTTTCGTATTTTTGACTTAGGGTTTAGGGTTAGGGTGTAGTTTTTTTTTTAAATATGCTTTAGGGCTTTGCATTTGAGGTTTAACATCTATTGTTTAGTATTTAATGATTCAGTTTTGGTATTTTTGGCTTAGGGTTTCGGGTTTATGATTTAGAGTTTGGATTAGAGTTAATGTTAGGGTTAGGGTTAGGGTTAGGGTTTTGTCTTCTTTTATTTTTGTGTTTAGGGTATAAAATTTGAGGTTTAATATCAATGGTTTAGTGTTTATTGTTTGGGTTTTGGTATTTTGGGCGTGGGGTCTAAGGTTTATGGTAGGGTTAGGGTTAGCGTTAATGTTGGGGTTAAGCATTTGAGTTATAATATCTATGGTTTAGCGTTTAACGTTAGGGTTTTGGTACTTTTGGCTTTGAGTTTAGGTTATAGGGTTTAGGGTTAGGGTTAAGGATAGGGTTAGGGTGAGGGTGAGGGTTAGGGAAAGGGTTAGGGTTAGGGTTTAATGTTTTTTTTAGTTTTAGGTTTTGGGGTTTAGGATTTTTGGTTTAAAATCTATGGTTTAGTGTTTAATGTTTGGGGTTTGGTATTTTGGGCTTGGGGTTTCGGGTTAATGGTTTAGGGTTAGGGCAAGGGTTAGGGTTAGGGTTTGGGTAAGAGTTAGGGTTTAGTTTTTTTTTAGGTTTTAGGGTTTGTGGTTTAGGATTTTAGATTTAAAATCTATGGTTTAGTTTTTAAGGTTTGGGTTTTTGTATTTTGAACTTTGGGTCTTTTTTCTTGGACTTAGGGTTAGGGTTTAGTTTTTTTTTGTAGGTTTTATGGTTCAGGGTTTAGCATTTGAGGTTTAAAATCTTTGGTTTAGTATTTAATGTTTGAGTTTTGATATTTTGGGCTTAGGGTTTCGGGTTTATGGTTTATAGTTAGGATTTGGGTTAAGGTTAGGGTTAGGGTTAGGGTTAGGGTTATTTTTTTTTATGTTTTTGGGTTTAGGGTTTACGATTTGAGGTTTAATATCAATGCTTTGGTGTTTAATGTTTGGGTTTTGGTATTTTGGGCTTGGGGTTCAGGACTTATGGTTGGGTTAGAGTTTGGGTTAGGGTTTAGGTTGTTTTTTAGGTTTTAGGAATTGGGGTTAAGGAATTGAGTTGTAATATATATGGTTTAGTGTTAAATGTTAGGGTTTTTGTATTTTGTGCTTTGGATTCAAGGGTTAGGGTTTAGGGTTATGGTTAAGGATAGGGTTAGTGTTAGGGTTCGTGTTATGGATAGGCATAGCGTTAGGGTTTAGTTTTTTTTTAGGTTTTAGGTTTTGTGGTTTAGGATTTGAGGTTTACAATCTATGGTTTAGTGTTTAATGTTTGGATTTTTGTATTTTGAACTTAGGTTTTTTTTTGTCTTAGGGTTTAGGGTTTAGGGTTTAGGGTTAGAGTTAGGGTTAGGATTAGGGTTAGGGTGTAGGTTTTTTTAGGTTTTATAGTTTGGGATTTAGCATTTGAGGTTTAAAATCTATGGTTTAGTATTTAATATTTGGGTTTTTGTATTTTTGGCTTAGTGTTTCGAGTTTAGGGTTTAGGGTTTAGTGTTAGGGTTAGGGTTAAGGTTTGGGTTAGGGTTAGGTTAGGGTTTTGGGTTTTCTTAGATTTTTAGTTTAGGGATTAGGATTTGAGATTTAATATCAATGGTTTAGTGTTTAATGTTTGGGTTTTGGTATTTTGGGCTTTGGTTTTAGGATTTATGGTAGGGTTAGTGTTAGGGTTAGGGCTTAGGTTGTTTTGTAGATTTTTGGGTTTGGGGTTAAGGATTTGAGTTGTAATATCTATGGTTACGTGTTCAATGTTAGGGTTTTAGTATTTTGGGCTTTGGGTTTAGGGTTTAGGGTTTACGGTTAGGGTTAAGGATAGGGTTAGGGTTAGGGTTTAGTGTTTTTCTTATGTTTTAGGTTTTGGGGTTTAGGATATTCAGTTTAAAATCTATGGTTTAGTATTTAATGTTTTGGTTTTGATATTTTGGGGTAGAGGTTTTGGGTTAATGGTTTAGGGTTAGGGTTAGGGTTAAGGTTAGGGTTAGGGTTTAGGTTAGGGTTAGGGTTTAGGTTTGTTAAGGTTGTAGGGTTTGGGGTTAAGGTTTTGAATTGTAATATCTATGATTTAGTGTTCACTGTTGGGGTTTTGGTATTTTTGACTTTGAGTTTAGGGTTTAGGGTTTGGGGTTGTGGTAAAGGAATTTTTTACGGTTAGGGTTAGGGTAAGGGTTAGGGTTAAGGTTTTTTAGGTTTTAGGGTATGTGGTTTAGGATTTGAGGTTTAAAATCTATGATTTAGTGTTTAAAGTCTGGGTTTTCATATTTAGAATTTTTTGTATTTTGGGCTTGGGGTTTAGGATTTATGGTAGGGTTAGGGTTAGGGTTAGGGTTTAGGTTGTTTTTAGGTTTTTGGGTTTGGGGTTAAGGAATTTACTTGTAATATCTATCGTTTAATTTTCAATGTCAGGTTTTTGGTATTTTGGGCTTTGGGTTTAGGGTTTAGGGTTTAGGGTTAGGGTTAAGGATAGGGTTTGGGTTCGGGTTCGGGTTAGGGTTAGTTTTTTTTTCTTTTAGGTTTTAGGGTCTGGGGTTTAGGATTTTCAGTTTAAAATCTATGGTTTAGTGCTTAATGTTTGGGTTTTGGTATTTTGGGATTGAGGTTTTGGGTTAATGGTTTAGGATTAGAGTTAGGGTTAAGTTTAGGGTTAGGGTTAGGGTTAGGGTTAGGGTTTAGGTTTTTTTAGGTTTTAGGGTTTCTCGTTTAGGATTTGAGGTTTAAAATCTATGGTTTAGTGTTTAATGTTTTGTTTGGGTGTTTGTATTTTGGACTTAGCGTTTAGGGTTAAGGTTTAGTTTTTTTTTTAATATGGCTCAGGATTTAGCATTTGAGGTTTAACATTTATTGTTTAGTATTTAAAGATTGGGTTTTGGTATTTTGGGCTTAGGGTTCGGGATTATGGTTTAGAGTTAGGAGTAGGGTTAATGTTAGAATTAGGGTTAGGTTTAGGGTTTTGGGTTCTTTTAGATTTTTGGGTTTAGGGTGTAAAATTTGAGGTTTAATATCGATGGTTTAGTGTTTATTGTTTGGGTTTTGGTATTTTGTGTTCGGGGTTTAAGGTTTATGGTAGGGTTAGGGTTAGGGTTAATGTTAGGGTTAGGGTTAGGGTTAGGGTTAGGGTTTAGGTTATTTTTAGGTTTTAGGGTTAAGGATTTGAGTTGTAATATCTATGGTTTAGCGTTTAACGTTAGGGTTTTGGTATTTCTGGCTTTGAGTTTATGGTATAGGGTTCAGGGTCAGGGTTAAGGATAGGGTTAGGGTTAGGGTTCGTTTTAGTGATAGGGTTAGGGTTAGGGCTTAAGTTTTTTTTTATTTTTACGTTTTGGGGTTTAGGATTTTTGGTTTAAAATCTATGGTTTAGTGATTAATGTTTAGGTTTTGGTATTTTGGGCTTGGCGTTTTAGGTTAATGGTTTAGGGTTAGGGTTAGGGTTAGGGTTAGGGTTTAGGTTAAGGTTCGGGTTTTGGTTTATTTTAGGGTTTAGTGTTTAGGGTTAAGGATTTGATGTTTAATATCAATGTTTAGTGTTAATGTTTGGGTTTTGTTATTTTGGGCTTGGGGTTTAGGATTTATGGTATGGTTAGAGTTCGGGTTTTAAGTTGTTTTTTAGGTTTTAGGATTTGGGGTTAAGGATTTGAGTTGTAATATCTATGGTTTAGTGTTAAATGTTAGGGTTTGGTATTTTGTGCTTTGGATTCAGGGTTTAGGGTTTAGGGTTAGGGTTAAGGATAGGGTTAGTGTTAGGATTCGTGTTAGGGATAGGCTTAGGGTTAGAGTTTAGGTTCTTTTTTAGGTTTTAGGTTTTGGGGTTTAAAATGTATGGTTTAATATTTAATGTTTGGGTTTTGGTATTTTAGGCTTAATTTTTCGGGTTTAGGGTTTAGGGTTAGGGTTAGGGTTAGGGTTAAGGCTGGGTTAGGGTTACTGTTTTGGTTTGTCTTAGGTTTTTGAGTTTAGGGTTTAGGATTTGAGATTTTATATCAATGGTTTAGTGTTTAATGTTTGGATTTTGGTATTTTGGGCTTAGGGTTTAGGATTTATGGTGGGGTTAGGGTTAGGGTTTAGTTTTTTTTAGGTTTTTCGGTTTGGGGTTAAGGATTTGAGTTGTAATATCTATGGTAATATCTATGGTTTAGTGTTCAATGTTAGGGTTTTGGTATTTTTGGGCTTTGGGTTTAGGGTTTAGGGTTAGGGTAAAGGAAAGGTTTAGGGTTAGGGTTTGGGTTAGGGTTAGGGTTTGGTGTTTTTTTAGATTTTAGGTTTTGTGGTTTAGGATTTGAGGTTTACAATCTATGGTTTAGTGTTTAATGTTTGGATTTTTGTATTTTGAACTTAGGGTTTTTTTTGTCTTAGGGTTTAGGGTTTAGGGTATAGGGTTAGAGTTAGGGTTAGGATTAGGGTTATGGTGTAGGTTTTTTTAGGTTTTATAGTTCACGATTTAGCATTTGAGGTTTAAAATCTATGGTTTCGTATTTAATATTTGGGTTTTTGTATTTTTGGCTTAGTGTTTAGGTTTTAGGGTTTAGGGTTTAGGGTTAGGGTTAGGGTTAAGGTTTGGGTTAGGGTTAGGTTAGGGTTTTGGGCTTTCTTAGATTTTTAGTTTAGGGGTTAGGATTTGAGATTTAATATCAATGGTTTAGTGTTTAATGTTTGGATTTTGGTATTTTGGGCTTGGGTTTTAGGATTTATGGTAGGGTTAGGGTTAGGGTTTAGGTTGTTTTGCAGATTTTTGGATTTGGGGTTATGGATTTGAGTTGTAATATCTATGGTTACGTGTTCAATGTTAGGGTTTTGGTATTTTGAGCTTTGGGTTTAGGGTTTAGGGTTTAGGGTTAGGGTTAAGTATAGGGTTAGGGTTAGGGTTTAGTGTTTTTCTTATGTTTTAGGTTTTGGGGTTTAGGATATTCTGTTAAAATCTATGGTTTAGCATTTAATGTTTGGGTTTTGATATTTTGGGCTAGAGGTTTTGGGTTAATGGTTTAGGGTTAGGGTTAGGGTTAAGGTTAGGGTTAGGGTTTAGGTTAGGGTTAGGGTTTAGGTTTTTTAAGGTTTTAGGGTTTGGGGTTAAGGTTTTGAATTGTAATATCTATGATTTAGTGTTCACTGTTGGGGTTTTGGTATTTTTGACTTTGAGTTTAGGGTTTAGGGTTTGGGGTTGTGGTAAATGATATGTTTATGGTTAGGGTTAGGGTTAAGTTTTTTTTAGGTTTTAGGGTATGTGGTTTAGGATTTGAGGTTTAAATCTATGATTTAGTGTTTAAAGTCTGGGTTTTCATATTTAGGATTTTTGTATTTTTGGCTTGGGGTTTAGGATTTATGGTAGGGTTAGGGTTAGGGTTTAGGTTGTTTTTTAGGTTTTTGGGTTTGGGGTTAAGGAATTTACTTGTAATATCTATGGTTTAATGTTCAATGTTAGGATTTTGGTATTTTGGGCTTTTGGTTTAGGGTTTAGGGTTTAGGGTTAGGGTTAAGGATAGGGTTCAGGTTAGGGTTAGGGTTAGTTTTTTTTTTTTTTAGGATTGAGGGTTTGGGGTTTAGGATTTTCAGTTTAAAATCTATGGTTTAGTGCTTAATGTTTGGGTTTTGGTAATTTGGGCTTGAGGTTTTGGGTTAATGGTTTAGGATTAGAGTTAGGGTTAAGTTTAGGGTTAGGGTTTGGCTTAGGGTTAGGATTAGGGTTTAGGTTTTTTTGGGTTTTAGGGTTTTTGGTTTAGGATTTGAGGTTTAAAATCTATGGTTTAGTGTTTAATGTTTTGTTTGGGTGTTTGTATTTTGGACTTAGCGTTTACGGTTAAGGTGTAGGTTTTTTTTAATATGGCTCAGGATTTAGCATTTGAGGTTTAACATTTATTGTTTAGTATTTAAAGATTGGGTTTTGGTATTTTGGGCTTAGGGTTTCGGGATTATGGTTTAGAGTTAGGAGTAGGGTTAATGTTAGGGTTAGGGTTAGGTTTAGGGTTTTGGGTTCTTTTAGATTTTTGGGTTTAGGGTGTAAAATTTGAGGTTTAATATCGATGGTTTAGTGTTTATTGTTTAGATTTTGGTATTTTGGGCTTAGGGTCTAAGGTTTATGATAGGGTTATGGTTAGGGTTAATGTTAGGGTTAGGGTTAGGGTTTAGGTTATTTTTAGGTTTTAGGGTTTGGGGGTTAAGGATTTGAGTTGTAATATCTATGGTTTAGCGTTTAATGTTAGGGTTTTGGTATTTTTGGCTTTGAGTTTAGGGTATACGGTTCAGGGTTAGGGTTAAGGATAGGGTTAGGGTTAGGGTTCGTGTTAGGGATAGGGTTATGGTTAGGGTTAATTTTTTTTTTATTTTTACGTTTTGGGGTTTAGGATTTTTGGTTTAAAATCTATGGTTTAGTATTTAATGTTTAGGTTTTGGTGTTTTGGGCTTGGGGTTTAGGTTAATGGTTTTGGGTTAGGGTTTAGGTTAAGGTTAGGGTTTTGGTTTATTTTAGGTTTTTGGGTTTAGGGTTTAGGATTTGATGTTTAATATCAATGTTTAGTGTTTAATATTTGGGTTTTGTTATTTTGGGCTTGGGGTTTAGAATTTATGGTAGGGTTAGAGTTTGGGTTTTAAGTTGTTTGTTAGGTTTTAGGATTTGGGGTTAAGGATTTGAATTGCAATATCTGTGGTTTAGTGTTAAATGTTAGGGTTTTGGTATTTTGTGCTTTGGATTCAGGGTTTAGGGTTTAGGGTTAGGGTTAAGGATAGGGTTAGTGTTAGGATTCGTGTTAGGGATAGGCTTAGGGTTAGAGTTTAGGTTCTTTTTTAGGTTTTAGAGTTTAGGGTTTAAATGTATGGTTTAATATTTAATGTTTGGGTTTTGGTATTTTAGGCTTAATGTTTTGGGTTTAGGGTTTAGTGTTAGGGTTAGGGTTAGGGTTAAGTTTGGGTTAGGGTTACGGTTTTGGTTTTTCTTAGGTTTTTGAGTTTAGGGTTTAGGATTTGAGATTTTATATCAATGGTTTAGTGTTTAATGTTTGGATTTTGGTATTTTGGGCTTAGGGTTTAGGATTTATGGTTGGGTTAGGGTTAGGGTTTAGTTTTTTTTTAGGTTTTTCGGTTTGGGGTTAAGGATTTGAGTTGTAATATCTATTGTTTAGTGTTCAATGTTAGGGTTTTGGTATTTTGGGGCTTTGGGTTTAGGGTTTAGGGTTAGGGTAAAGGATAGGTTTAGGGTTAGCGTTTGGGTTAGGGTTAGGGTTAAGTGTTTTTTAGATTTTAGGTTTGTGGTTTAGGATTTGAGGTTTAAATCTATGGTTAGTGTTTAATGTCTGGTTTTTTGTATTTTGGACTAAGGTTTTTTTTGGACTTAGTGTTTAGGTTTAGGGTGTAGGTTCTTTTTAGGTTTTATAATTCAAGGTTTAAAATCTATTGTTTAGTGTTTAATATTTGGGTTTTTGTATTTTGGGCTTCGGGTTTAAGGTTTATTGTATGGTTAGTGTTAGGGTTCATCTTAGAGTTAGGGTTAGGTTTTAGGTTGTTTCTTAAGTTTTATGGTTTGGGACTATTTGAGTTGTTAATCTATGGTTTAGTGTTTAATGTTAGTGTTTTGGTATTTTAGGCATTGGGTTTAGGTTAAGGTTAAGGATAGGGTTAGGTTTAGTGTTAGGGTTAGAGTTTAGATTTTTTTTAGGTTTTAGGTTTTGGGGTTTAGGACTTTTGGTAAAAAATCTATGGTTTAGTGTTTAATATTTGGGTTTTGGTATTTTGGGCTTGGGGTTTCAGGTTAATGGTTTAGGGTTACGGTTAGGGTTAAGGTTAGGGCTAGGGTTAGGGTTTAGATTTTTTTTAGGTTTTAGGCTTTGGGTTAAGGATTTGAGTTGTAATATGTATGGTTTTAGTGTTCACTGTTAGGGATTTGGTATTTTGGATTTTGAGTTTAGGGTTTAAGGTTTAGGGTTAGGGTAAAGGATAGGGTTAGGGTTAGGGTTTGGGTTAGGATTTGGGTTTGGGTTTAATGGTTTTTTTAGGTTTTACATTTTGGCGTTTAGGATTATGAGTTTAAAATCTATGATTTAGTGCTTAATGTTTGAGTTTTGGTATTTTGGGCTTGAGATTTTCGGTTAATGGTTTAGGGTTAAGGTTAGGGTTAGGGTTTAGTTTTTTTTTAGATTTTAGGGTTTTTGGTTTAGGATTTGAGGTTTAAAATCTATGGTTTAGTGTTTAATGTTTGGGTTTTTGTATTTTGGACTTAGGGTTCAGGGTTAGGGTGTAGGTTTTTTATTTTAATATGGTTCATGGTTTAGCTTTGAGGTTTAACATCTATTGTTTAGTATTTAATGATTGAGTTTTGGTATTTTGGTCTTAGTGTTTCGGGATTATGATTTAGAATTAGGATTAGGGTTAATGTAAGGGTTAGGTTTAGGTTTAGGATTTTGGGTTCTATTTTAGATTTTTTGGTTTAAAATTTGAGGTTTAATATCAATGATTTAGTGTCTATTGTTTGGGTTTTGGTATTTTGGGCTTGGGGTCTAAGGTTTATTGTAGGGTTAGGGTTAGGGTTAATGTTAGGGTTAGGGTTAGGGTTTAGGTTATTTTTAGGTTTTAGGGTTTGGGGGTTAAGGATTTGAGTTGTAATATCTATGGTTTAGCGTTTAACGTTAGGGTTTTGGTATTTTGAACTTAGTTTTTTTTTTCTTGGACTTAGGGTTTAGGGTTTTGGTTAGGGTTAGGGTTAGGATTAGGGTTAGGGTGTAGTTTTTTTTTAGGTTTTATGGTTCAGGGTTTAGCATTTGAGGTTTAAAATCTGTGGTTTAGTATTTAATGTTTGGATTTTGATATTTTGGGCTTAGGGTTTCGGGTTTATGGTTTATAGTTAGGATTAGGGTTAAGTTTAGGGTTAGGGTTAGGGTTAGTTTTTTTTTTTTAGGTTTTTGGGTTTAGGGTTTAGAATTTGAGGTTTAATATCAATGCTTTAGTGTTTACTGTTTGGGTTTTGGTATTTTGGGCTTGGGTTTATGATTTATGGTAGGGTTAGAGTTAGGGTTAGGGTTTAGGTTGTTTTTTAGGTTTTAGAATTTGGGGTAAGGATTTTAGTTGTAATATCTATGGTTAAGTGTTAAATGTTAGGGTTTTGGTAATTTTTGCTTTGGATTTAGGGTTTAGGGTTTAGGGTTAGGGTAAAGGATAAGGTTAGTGTTGGGGATAGGGTTAGGGTTAGGGTTTAGTTTTTTTTAGGTTTTAGATTTTGGGGTTTAGGATTTTTGGTTTAAAATCTATGGTTTATTATTTAATGTTTCGGTTTAGGTATTTTGGGCTTAATGTTTCGGGTTAATGGTTTAGGGTTAAGGTTAGGGTTAGGATTAGGGTTAGGTTTTAGATTTTTTTTAGGTGTTAGGGTTTGTGGTTTAGAATTTGAGGTCATGATTAAGCTAACGTCAACAGCTAATCACATTAAGGCCCTCAAAAATAGTAGCTAAAATATTTGACGGAAAGCAGGCCCATACAACCCTTACACAAACGGTGAACCAGCACACCCTTCCTCTACACATTAATACAACTTCATACATCCTCTCCCAAGATACCCAAGCTGCCCTCAACAACAATATTCATAAGGCAGCTACTATCAATCTCAAATCTTTCAGCATAATAGGAGAATATTGACTCAAGGATTTATCACAATCCATGAATTCTTGATAAATATATACAAAATTCTCCACTCCAAACATGTATTCAAAGAGAGGAAAACAAATGGGTTGTAGTCTTGCCTTAATTTTGGAATTTTATCCTCTAAACTTGTACTTCAAGAATTCAAACTCTCCTTCAAACTTTTACTTGAAAATGAGACAATACTCAAGAACCCTAAGGTGTATTGGGGCTACTTATTGAAGCCAAGAGAGACCAAGAAAGAAACTTAAGGAATATGAAAATTTTGCAAGTTTAAAATGGAGAAAAAGACTTGATCTTTATCCTTTTAAAACAGAGGTGCTATGGCCGACTTTCTTGGCCAATTTTGGGACATATATTGTCAAGTAGGTGACCCACCTACTTGGCCGTTTAAGTTGGTCCTTTTTGGACTTAAGATTATTGGGACTTGGCTGTCCATTTTCCCTTTGTTTTTAATTCAACTTGGGCCAGATTAATGCAAGTAGGTGGTACACACTTGTCCCAATCAGATGGTAAAAACAAAGTCTTAGTAGGTGATGCACCTACTTAGTTTCACTTGTGCTTTATCCATAATGGGCAATTGGCAGATTTGGCTCCTAGGCTTTCTTTCATTCACATTTTTTTAATAGGTTTGGGCTTCAAGTGAGCCCAATAATATAAGCCTAAATCTGGTCCATCAAACTTGGGCCCTTAAACTATATTATAGCTCAAGTAGGTGATGCAGCTGCTAGCTCAATTAAGCCAAGCAAGCAGCTAACTTATTTTATTTTAATTTCTGAATGTTAATCCCTTTTCTTCAACTTAGCACTTAACTTTCAACTTTAAGCTCAATTACCACCTTACTATATTTACTTAAATACTTTCCGTTGGAGTTAACTTGCAATACATAGGCTGAAACGTGCAAGGCATTACATCACCTTCGGAGCTAGTTTAAACCAACACTTATCATATAAGAAACATGATCTCTCACCTACACTATAAGTCTATGTCAAGTATAACATGAATAGAACTAGCATATACATAATACAGGACGTTACATCCTTCCCCCCTTGAAACATTCGTCCACGAATGTTAGCAAGGTTGTCCAGCTTAAACAAGTTCAAGCTAAGTTAGTACTACTATTAATCACATTGAACATATAGACTTATACTTACTTGTCAACGCCTCCACTAACATTTTGATCGTTCCCACCAGTGTGGAAGAGGTGAGGATACTTCAATTTCATTGTTTTTTCTGCCTCCCATGTAACTTCTTCTACTTGTTTGTTTCTCCATAGTACTTTTACATAAGCTACTTCTTTATTTCTTAACTTTCTAACTTGTCGATCCAGAATAGCAATGGTTACTTCTTCATAGGTGAGATCTCCCACAACTTGTACATCTTCAGTAGGATTAATACGAGATGGGTCACCTATGCATTTTCGAAGCATTGAGACATGAAACACCGGATGAACTGATGAAAGTTCTTGTGGTATCTCTAACTCATATGCTACTTGGCCTACTTTTCGAATAATCTTATGTGGCCCTATATAGCATGGATTCAGCTTTCCCTTTTTACCAAACCTCATTACCCCTTTCATTGGAGAGACATTCAAGAACACCCAATCCCCTATAGAAAATTCTAGTCCTCTCCTTCTAATATCCGCGTATGATTTATGTCGACTTTGAGCTATTTGTAGCCGTTGCTGTATCACTTTGACTTTCTCCACAGCTTGATGAACAAGATATGGCCTAAATAAGGCAGTTTCACCTGTTTCGAACCAGCCAATTGGTTATCTACACTTTTGACCATATAAAGCTTCATAAGGTGCCATTTTAATGCTTGAATGGTAGCTATTGTTATAAGCAAATTCAATAAGTGGTAGGTGATCATCCCAGCTACCCTTGAAATCTAATATACAAGCTCGCAGCATATCCTCAAGTGTCTGAATTGTACATTCTGCCTGTCCATCCCTTTGAGGGTGAAAGGCTGTGCTTAAATTCACTTGTGCTCCCAAACTCTTTTTAAATGACTTCCAAAAATTTGTAGTGAATTGAGCTCCTCTGTGATATTATAGAGATTGGCACTGCATGTGGTTGAACTATCTCTTTAATGTACAACCTCGCATACTCTTCTGCTGTATAAGTAGTCTTCACTGGCAAGAAGTGTGCTGCTTTGCTAAGTCTAGCAACAATTACCCATATGGAGTCAAACTTCCGGAATGAGCGAGGCAAACCAGTAACAAAATCCATGTTGATCATGTCCCATTTCCAAATTGGAAGTTCTATACACTACATGTAACCTCCAAGATTTTGGTGTTCTACTTTTACCTATTGACAATTTGGAAACTGAGCCACAGCTTCTGCAGTGTTCTTCTTCATGTCCCCTCACCAATAAATTTCTTTCAAGTCATGATACATTTTAGTTGACCCCGGATGAACAAAGTATCTTGAATGATGTGCTTCCATCATGATCCTATTTCTTAGTTCATCTACATTAGGTACACACAATTTGTTTTGACATCGAAGTAGTCCGTCTTGCGTAAGTTTAAATACCTTTGTCATACCATGTAGTACATTCTCCTTGAGTTGTAAAAGAATTGGATCAGTGTACTACTTCTCTTTCACTTCCACTACTAATGAGGATTTGTGAAGCCTCAAAACCCATTAAGACGGACAGGCACTCGATGCCCTAAAGGCTCGAGAGAACCAACCTGTAACCTGTTCTTACTGTGCATATAACTATAACAATTGTGAAAAGTTCACCTAGGATGCAGCGATGCAAACCAACATAAGTAGATCCAAACGTTACATACAAGACTTGGCCGTTGAGGCCAACATTCCTTAAGACACAACTGAATCATGTATATACGTCTATAAAGCCTGTAAAAGATAGAAGACTAGAGTAGGTCGTGACAGACCCCGCCTTACCCTTAACTACGATACAATACCAAAATGAATTTACCAAGGACTCAATAAAGATCTGAATCAACTTGGAGCTCACAAAAAGTAGCAGAGTGTCGTGTGCTCCTACTGAGGAGGTCTACTAACTGGAGTACCTATGCCTGCAGCATGAAATGCAGCGTCCCCAATAAGGGACGTCAGTAAGAAAAATGTACTCAATATGTAAGGCAATAGCATATGTAATACGAGAGCTCAAATGAAATCAAGTAGCAACATATGAGTGCATAGATTAGGAGAGAAGACCACCATTATTTACTCTTGTGAGATCATGTAAGTTACGTTCTTTCCTTTACTTTTCTGTACGTTATAATCTTTCTAGGTCATGTGATGCAAGTGATCAGATGATCAGTGGTAGAAGAGGATGACCCATGCTAGGCATATTAACCCCTGGGATGTGGTCCTCATAATTACACAAATTAAGATCGGCCCATGCTAGGCTTTTGCCACTGAGCTGCCACCCTTCTATACCGATAGGGATCGACCCATGCTAGGCTCTCGCCCCTGGGCTGCCACCTGCAATTATACAAATTTCTTCACTTAAATTCTTTAATCTTTATGATTGTTGTTTATTAGTTTAGAACTCTTTTGGGGTTGTTCTTTGGATAATCATAACACTTTTGAGATGTTGTTTTGGTCGTCATAATCATCTAGGAGATATGGAAATACGGACCAGTAGTAGAAGACATGAAAAATAATACTTTGAGGCAGAAACAATGACATAAGGAGCTATGTAAAATCAACACATTACTTTAAGAGCTTAATGGCACAATTGACTTCAATTGACTAGGAGAGGGATTCATTTAACTTTCTTTTGCAAATACCATTTCTATAACAGCACAAAGGGGATAATTACACAAGTTTAGAGTAGTGAACATATAATGAAGTAGTTATATGTACTTAGGATGGGGGGAGGTATATAATTAGCTATTTGGAGTCAGTACGCTGCTATTGTTTCTTTTACTAGGAATAGAACTTAGGAGATTCACTTCATTGATATTAATTACAGGTGTCAGATTTCTTGCCAAGGAATATGGAATCGAATAGCCTTACATACCTTATTTTCTGACCAATACAACTATCACGATTCAACCTTCCTTTTTGGGTGCTAATCTACAACATAAGTCATGATTAAGCTAACGTCATCAGCTAATCACATTAAGGCCCTCGAAAACAGTAGCTAAAATATTTGACGGAAAGCAGGCCCAAACAACCCTTACACAAACGGTGAACCACCACACCCTTCCTCTACACATTAATACAACTTCATACATCCTCTCCCAAGATACCCAAGCTGCCCTCAACAACAATATTCATAAGGCAGCCACTATCAATCTCAAATCTTTTAGCATAATAGGAGAATACTGACTCAAGGATTTATCCCAATTCATGAATTCTTGATAAATATATATAAAATTTTCCACTCCAAACATGTATTCAAAGAGAGGAAAACAAATGGGTTGTAGTCTTACCTTAATTCTGGAAATTTATCCTCTAACCTTGTACTTCAAGAATTCAAACTTTTACTTGAAAATGAGACAATACTCAATAACCCTAAGGTGTTTTGGGGCTTGTAATTGATTCCAAGAGATACCAAGAAAGAAACTTAAGGAATCTGAAAATTTTGCAAGTTTAAAATGGAGAAAAAGACTTGATCTTTATCCTTTCAAAAGGGAGGTGCTATGGCCGACTTTCTTGGCCAATTTTGGGCCATATATTGTCAAGTAGGTGACCCACCTACTTGGCCTTTTAACTTGGGCCTTTTTGGACTTAAGATTATTGGGCCTTGTCTGTCCATTTTCCCTTTGTTCTTTTATTCAACTTGGGACAGATTAATGCAGGTAGGTGGCACACACTTGGTCCAATCACATGGTAAAAAAAAGTCCTAGTAGGTGATGCACCTACTTAGTTTCACTTGGGCTTTATCCATAATGGGCCAATTGGCAGATGTGGCTGCTGGGCTTTCTTTCATTCATATTTTTTTTTATTTAATAGGTTTGGGTTTCAAGTGAGGCCATTAATATAAGCCTAAATCTGGTCCATCAAACTTGGGCCCTTTAAGTATATTATAGCTCAAGTAGGTGATGCAGCTGCTAGCTCAATTAATCCAAGCAAGTAGCTCAATTATTTTATTTCAATTTCTTAATGTTAATCCCTTTTCTTAAACTTAGCACTTAACTTTCAACGTTAAGCTCAATTACCACCTTACTATATTTACTTAAATACTTTCCGTTGGAGTTAACTTGCAATACATAGGCTGAAACGTGCAAGGCATTACATCACCTTCCGAGCTAGTTTAAACCAACACTTATCATATAAGAAACATGATCTCTCACCTACACTGTAAGTATATGTCAAGTATAACATGAATAGAACTAGCATATACATAATACAGGACGTTACATCCTTCCCCCCTTGAAACATTCGTCCACGAATGTTAGTAAGGTTGTTCACCCTAAAAAAGTTCAAGCCTAAGTTAGTACTACTATTAATCACATTGAACATATAGACTTATAATTACTTGTCAACGCCTCCACTAACATTTTGATCGTTCCCACCATTGTGGAAGAGGTGAGGATACTTCAATTTGATTGCTTCTTCTGCCTCCCATGTAACTTCTTCTACTTGTTGGTTTCTCCATAGTACTTTTACAGAAGCTACTTCTTTATTTCTTAACTTTCTAACTTGTCGATCCAGAATAGAAATGGGTACTTATTCATAAGTGAGATCTCCCACAACTTGTACATCTTCAGTAGGAGTAATACGAGATGGGTCACCTATGAAATTAGAAGCATTGAGACATGAAACACCGGATGAACTGATGAAAGTTCTTGTGGTAGCTCCAACTCATATGCTAGTTGGCCTACTTTTTGAATAATCTTATATGCCCCCCTATATAGCGTGGACTGAGCTTTCCCTTTTTACCAAACCTCATTACCCCTTTCATTGGAGACACATTCAAGAACACCCAATCCCCTATAGAAAATTCTAGTCCTCTCTTTCTAATATCCGCGTATGATTTATGTCGACTTTGAGCTATTTCTAGCCACTGCTGTATCACTTTGACTTTCTCCACAGCTTGATGAACAAGATCTGGCCTAAATAAGGCAGTTTCACCTGTTTCGAACCAGCCAATTGGTTATCTACACTTTCGACCATATAAAGCTTCATAAGGTGCCATTTTAATGCTTGAATGGTAGCTAATGTTATAAGAAAGTTCAATAAGTGGTAGGTGATCATCCCAGCTACCCTTGAAATCTAATATACAAGCTCGCAACATATCTTCAAGTGTCTGAATTGTACGTTCATCCTGGCCATCCATTTGAGGGTGAAAGTCTGTACTTAAATTCACTTGTGTTCCCAAACTCTTTCGAAATGACTTCCAAAAATTTGCAGTGAATTGAGCTCATCTATCAGATATTATAGAGATTGGCACTCCATGTAGTCCAACTATCTCTTTAATGTACAACCTCGCATACTCTTCTACTGTATAAGTAGTCTTCACTGGCAAGAAGTATGCTGTTTTGGTAAGTCTGTCAACTATTACCCATATGGAGTCAAACTTCCAGAATGAGCGAGGCGAACTAGTGACAAAATCCATGTTGATCATGTCCCATTTCAAAATTGGAAGTTCTATACGCTGCATGTAACCACCGGGATTTTGGTGTTCTACTTTTATCTGTTGACAATTTGGACATTGAGCCACGAATTCTGCAATGTTCTTCTTCATGTCCCCCCACCAATACATTTCTTTCAAGTCATGATACATTTTAGTTGACCCCAGAAGAACAGAGTATCTTGAATTATGTGCTTCCATCATGATCCTCTTTGTTAGTTCATCTATATTAGGTACACATAATCTGTTTTGACATCGAAGTACTCCGTCTTGCTTAATCTCAAATGCCTTTGTCATACCATGTTGTACATTCTCTTTAAGTTGTAAAAGAATTGGATCAGTGTACTGCTTCTCTTTCACTTCCACTACTAATGAGGATTTTGCCGCATTTTGCACAATAACCCCTTCGTTTGGAGATTCAAGAAGGTGGACGCCCAAGTTCGCTAGTTGGGACAGATCCTTAGTCATTCGTTGTCTTTCCACAGACTTCCCATAAGTGCTTGCCATTATTTTACGGCTTAAAGCATCACTACTACATTAGCTTTACCGGGATGATATAAGATGTCAATGTCATAATCTTTTAATGGCTTTTTCCACCTTCGCTGCCTCAGATTTAAGTCCTTTTGCTTAAAGATATATTGCAAGCTTTTGTGATCAGTGTATATGTCAACATGAACTCCATACAAGTAGTGGCGCCATATCTTCAAAGCAAACACAACTGCTGCTAGCTCTAGATCATGGGTTGGATAAGTTTTCTCATATGGCCGCAGCTGCCTTGAGCCATAAGCTACAACTTTACCATGATGCATCAATACACAACCTAACCCCACTCCCGAAGCATCACAATACACTGCATAGCCTTCCATGCCTTCTGGAAGTACCAATACACGTGTAGAAGTTAATTTACTCTTCTGCTCTTGGAAGCTTCTTTCACACTCATCACTCCACTGAAACTTGGTTTCTTTGTGTGTTATCTTTGTTAAGGGTGCAGCAATGGAAGAGAATCCTTCAACGAACCTATTGTAATAACTCAATCCAAGAAATACGCCTACATATCTCCGTAGGCATTGTAGGTCTTGGCCAGCTTTTCACGGCTTCTATCTTCTGGTTATCAACCCTTATTCCTTTATCAATACAATATGACCTAGGAATGCCACAGATTTCAACCAGAACTTAAATTTAGAGAACTTTGCATACAATTTATGATCACGGAGAATTTGTAAAACCTGCCGCAAGTAGTTAGCATGATCCTCTTCCGAACTTGAATACACCAAAATGTCATCTATGAACACTATCACGGACACATCTAAAAATAGCTTGAACACTCTATTCATCAAATCCATAAAAGCTGCTGGTGCATTTGTTAGCCCGAATGACATGACTAAGAACTCAAAATGACCATACCATGTTCGAAAAGCTGTCTTGGGTATATCTTTGTCCTTGACCCTCACTTGGTGATAACCTTACCTCAGGTCGATCTTTGAAAAACACCTAGCACCTTATAACTGATCAAACAAATCATCAATTCTAGGGAGGGGATATTTGTTCTTAATCGTTACCTTATTCAACTGCCGGTAGTCGATACACATCTTTAACGAGCCATACGTTTTGCGTACAAATAAAACTGGTGCTCCCCATGGGGACACACTAAGCCTTATGAATCCTTTTTCTAATAAGTCTTGTAATTGCTCCTTCAACTCCCGTAATTCTGCCAGAGCCATTCTATACAGAGGAATTGAGATAGGTTGAGTATCTGGAAGCACATCAATACCAAACTCTACTTCTCATTATGGAGGCAAACCTGGAAGATCTTCAGGAAACACATCTGGAAATTCATTTACCACCGGAATAGATTGAGGGGTTGGTGGCTCCGCATCTACATTTTTCACTCTAACCAGATGGCATATGTATTCTTTGGAAATCATCTTCTTTGCCATAAGAGAAGAAATAAATTTTCCTCTTGGCGCCCCAATATTACCTTTCCATTCGAGGACTACCTCTTTTGGAAACTAGAAATGCACTATCTTAGTTCGGCAATCTACCGTGTCATAACAAGAAGCTAACCAATCCATACCTATTATAACATCAAAATCTACCATGTCTAGCTCAACAAGGTCAGCCAATGTATCGCGGTCACAAACATTTACAATGCAGTTATGATAAACTCTTCAAGCTATAATAGACTCACCAATCGGTGTAGACACTTCAAATGGCTTCACAAATAATTCTGGTGTTCTTTTGAATTTCCAGCAATCAATGGGGTAACATATAATAGTGTAGACCCCGGAGTAATTAATGCATATACAATATGTGAAAGGATGGACACATTACCTGTAACCACATCCGGCGAGGCTTCTGAAATTTGTCGATCCCCTAGTGCATATGTGCGATTCTGACCTCCACTAGAACTAGCAGCTCCCCTAGATCCTCTACCACGACATGTAGGCATCTGTAGCCCCTACCGAAAGAAGGTGTTAATGAGTTTGATGAAACTACTGATCTAGTTGGCTGTGCAACGCCACCCACGCCCCTATGAGGGCAGTTTCTCATCATATGCCCCGGTATGCCACACCAAAAACAAACATCTGTCCCAAACCTGCATGCACCTAGATGATTCCTCCCACACTGTTTACAAGGCTGTCGAGGAGTCCTTGATTGGCTCGTACTTCCTTGCACTTGATGACCCACTATTTGTGAGCCTTGTCTTTCACTTCTCTGCCCAAACTGATTGCCCCTAAACCCTTGAAACTGTGGTGGAGCACTAGCTGTAGAGTAGAAAGATGATGGCCTAGGTGGTCTGTTAGAGAACCGAGGCCTAAACTCACCTTGGGATGGTGCAAACTGCCCCATGGATCTGGCCCTCTTAGAATGCCCTGTTTCTGACTCTTGTGTACTTCTTCTTTGCCTTTGATCCTCCAACTTTTGCGCAAAGGCCTGCATCCTTGTTATATCCATATCTTTATTCAATGAAGCAATGGTACAGTCTCTAACTAAATGTGAGTTTATTCTATCCACATATCGATGAACTATATCCTCAATGGTAGCTACTACATTAGGAGAATATCTGTCCAAGGAATTGAATTGAAGACTGTACTCTCTCACGCTCATACTTCCTTAGTGGACATTTAAGAACTGATCTGCATGGGCCTCTCGGGTCTCCAATGGAAGATAATGGTCAAGGAATGCCTTTTTGAACTCTTTCCACGTAGCTGAAGGTGCATTCGTTCCCCTAGATTGCTTCCAAGCTTCATACCACAATATAGATACACCCTTTAATCTATATGCTACTAGCTCAAGTGCTTCTTTACCACTTACATACATAATATCCAAAGTTTATTTGATCTGATCTATAAAGTCTTGCGGATCTTCATTAGGATCTGACCCGGTGAATGATGGAGGGTCCAAGATAAGAGAATCACGTATTCGTGTTCCAACTGATTTACCTACACCACTAGTAACTGCAACTGTACCTTGTTGTCTTTGTCCATGACCAACAACTATACGAGTCAATAATTGGACTGCATTCCTCAAATCTTGCTCGGTAGCATTAATAGGGGGTTCCTGAGGTTCATCTTCCCTCCTTAGTTCTTCAGGAGATGAAGGCGTCGGGGAAGTCTGCTATAGAGACTCATCTTGATCCCCACTTTGAACAGCTTGACTTGGTGGTGGTTAGGCTGGTCCCTTCTTGGGAAGCCACATCTACTCGCTTACCAGTACTTTTACTCCTTCTCGTAACCGACATCTTTGCTAAAATAAAACAATTTAGAAATTAGATATGATTCACCTACGACATTGGTTCTATCGCACGATCTACGAAATGAAAGAAATGAGACAAATCCTACATGGCCGTACCTCCTGTTTATAGATGTGGTGCACGACACATCCATAAGAAAGATTCTACACAGACACCAATTTGTAGACTCCCTAGGATGACCTTCTTTGATACCACTTTTGTCACACCTCAAAACCCATTAAGACGAATAGGCACTCGATGCCCTAAAGGATCGAGAGAACCAACCTGTAACCTGTTCTTACTATGCATATAACAATAACAATTGTGACAAGTTCACCTAGGAAGTAGAGATGCAAACCAACATAAGTAGATCCAAAAGTTATATACAAGACTTGGCCGTTGAGGCCACAAATCCTTAAGACACAACTGAACCATGTATATAAGTCTACAAAGCCTCTAAAAGATAGAAGACTAGAGTAGGTCGGGACAGACCCCGCCTTACCCTTAACTATGATACAATACCAACATGAATTTACGAAGGACTCAATAAAGCTCTGAATCAACTTGGAGCTCACCAAAAGTAGAAGAGTGTCGTGTCCTCCTACTAAGGAGGTCTACTAGCAGGAGTACCTGTGCCTGCAGCATGAAATGCAGCGTCCCTAATAAGGGACGTCAGTACAAAAAATGTA
Source organism: Solanum sitiens (assembly GCA_016801875.1). Classification (NCBI taxonomy): domain Eukaryota; kingdom Viridiplantae; phylum Streptophyta; class Magnoliopsida; order Solanales; family Solanaceae; genus Solanum; species Solanum sitiens. The sequence continues at coordinate 1,713,788 of JABWTJ010000149.1, forward strand.
CTGAATATGTAAGGCAATAGCATATGTAATAGGAGAGCTCAAATGAAATCAAGTAGCCACATATGAGTGCATAGATTAGGAGAGAAGACCACCTTTATTTACTCTTGTGAGATCATGTAAGTTACGTTCTTTCCTTTACTTTTTTGTACGTTATAATCTTTGTAGGGCATGTGATGCAAGTGACCAGCTGATCAGTGGTAGAAGAGGATGACCCATGCTAGGCATATTAACCCCTGGGATGCGGTCCTCATAATTACACAATTTGGGATCGGCCCATGCTAGGCTTTCGCCCCTGAGCTGCAACCCTTCTATACCGATATGGATCGACCCATGCTAGGCTCTCGCCCCTGGGCTGCCACCCGCAATTATACAAATTTCTTCACTTAGATTCTTTAATCTTTGAGATGTTGTTTTGGTGGTCATAATCATCCTGGAGATATGGAAATACGGACCAGTAGTAGAAGACATGAAAAATAATAATTTGAGGCAGTAACAATGACATAAGGAGCTATGTAACATCAACACATTACTTTAAGAGCTTAATGTCCCAATTGACTTCAATTGACTAGGAGGGATTCACAAAACTTTGTTTTGCAAATACCATTTCTATGTACTTAGGATGGGGGAGGGATATAATTAGCTATTTGGAGTCAGTACACTGCTATTGTTTCTTTTACTAGTAATAGAACTTAGGAGATTCACTTCATTGATATTAATTACCTGTCAGATTTCATGCCAAAGAATATGGAATCGAATAGCCTTACATACCTTATTTTCTGACCAATACCACTATCACGATTCAGCCTTCCTTTTTGGGTACTAATCTACAACATAAGTCATGATTAAGCTAACGTCAGCAACTAATCACATTAAGGCCCTCGAAAATAGTAGATAAAATATTTGATGGAAAGCAGGCCCATACAACCCTTAAACGGTGAACCACCACACCTCCTGTACACATTAATACAACTTTATACATCATCTCCCAAGATACCCAAGATACCCTCAACAACAATATTCATAAGGCAGCCACTATCAATCTCAAATCTTTCAGCATAATAGGAGAATATTGACTCAAGTATTTATCACAATCCATGAATTCTTGATAAATATATACAAAATTCTCCACTCCAAACACGTATTCAAAGAGAGGAAAGCAAATGGGTTGTAGTCTTACCTTAATTCTGGAAATTTATCCTCTAAACTTGTACTTCAAGAATTCAAACTCCCCTTCAAACTTTTACTTGAAAATGAGACAATACTCAAAAACCCTAAGGTGTTTTAGGGCTTCTTATTGAAGCCAAGAGAGACCAAGAAAGAAATATAAGGAATCTGAAACTTTTGCAAGTTTAAAATGGAGAAAAATACTTGAACTTTATCCTTTTAAAAGGGAGGTGCTATGGCAGATTTTCTTGGCCAATTTTGGGCCATATATTGTCAAGTAGGTGACCCACCTACTTGGACTTTTAACTTGGGCCTTTTTGGACTTAAGATTATTGGGCCTTGGCTATCCATTTTTCCTTTGTTCTTTTATTCAACTTGGGCCAGATTAATGCAAGTACGTGGTACACAGTTGGCCCAATCACATGGTAAAAAAAAGTCTTAGTAGGCGATGCACCTTCTTAGTTTCACTTGGGCTTTATCCATAATAGGCCAATTAGCAGATTTGGCTGCTGGACTTTCTTTCATTCACATTTTTTTTATTTAAGAGGTTTGCGCTTCAAGTGAGCCCATTAATATAAGCCTAAATCTGGTCCATCAAACTTGGGCCCTTTAACTATATTCTGAATGTTAATCCCTTGTCTTCAACTTAGCACTTACTTTCAACTTTAAGCTGAATTACCACCTTACTATATTTACTTAAATACTTTCCGTCGGAGTTAACTTGCAATACATATGCTCAAACGTTCAAGGCGTTACATCACCTTCCGAGCTAGTTTAAACCAACAGTAATCATATAAGAAACATGATCCCTCACCTACACTATAAGTCTATATCAAGTATAACATGAATAGAAGCAGTATATATATAATACAGGCCGTTACAGGATTCTCCCGCATTTTGCACAATAACCCCTTCGTCTTGAGATTCAAGAAGGCGAACGCCCAAGTTTGCTTGTTGGGACAGATCCTTAGTCATTCCTTGTCTTTCGACAGAATTCCCTTAAGTGCTTACCAGTATTTTACGGCTTAAAGCATCAGCTACTACATTAGCTTTACCGAGATAATATAAGAAGTCAATGTCATAATCTTTTGATAGCTCCAGCCAACTTCGCTGCCTCTGATTTAAGTCCTTTTGCTTAAGATATATTGCAAGATTTTGTGATCAGTGTATATGTCAACATGAACTCCACACAAGTAGTGGCGCCATATCTTCAAAGCAAACACAACTGCTGCTAGTTCAAGATCATGTGTTGGATAATTTTTCTCATGTGGCCGCAGCTGCCTTGAGCCATAAGCTATAACTTTACCATGCTGCATCAATACACAACCTAAGCCTACTCCAAAAGTATCACAATACACTGCATAGCATTCCGTTCCTTCTGGAAGTACCAATACACGTGTAGAAGTTAATTTACTCTTCAGCTCTTGGAAGCTTCTTTCACACTCATCACTCCACTGAAACTTGGTTTCTTTGTGTGTTAGCTTTGTTAAGGGTGCAGAAATGGAAGAGAATCCTTCAACGAACCTTCTGTAATAACCTGCCAATCCAAGAAAACTATGGATCTCAATAGGCATTGTAGGTCTTGGCCAGTTTTTCACGGCTTCTATCTTCTGGTTATCAACCCTTATTCCTTTATCGGATACAATATGACCTAGGAATGCCATATATTTCAACCAGAACTCACATTTAGAGAACTTTGCATACAATTTACGATCACGGAGAATTTGTAAAACCTGCCGCAAGTGGTTAGCATGATCCTCTTCCGATCTTGAATACACCAAAATGTCATCTATGAAAACTATCACGAACACATCTAAAATGGCTTGAACACTCTATTCATCAAATCCATAAAAGTTGTTGGTGCATTTGTTAGCCCGAATGACATGACTAAGAACTCAAAATGACCATACCATTTTGGGAAAGCTGTCTTGGGTGTATCTTTGTCCTTAACCCTCACTTGGAGATAACCTGACCTCAGGTCGATCTTTGAAAAACACCTAGCACCTTGTAACTGATCAAACAAATCATCAATTATAGAGAGGGGATATTTGTTCTTAATTGTTACCTTATTCAATTGTCGGTAGTCGATACAAATTCTTAATGAGCCATCCTTTTTGCGTACAAATAAAACTGGTGCTCCCCGTGGTGACACACTAGGCCTTATGAATCCTTTTTCTAATAAGTCTTTTAATTGATCTTTCAACTCCCGTAATTCTGCCGGAGCCATTCTATACAAAGGAAATGAGATAGGTTGAGTATTTGCACTACACCATTTTAGGCCTACGGCAACACTAATTCTGGACTACACTTATAAAGTGTTGCCTAAAGTAGTTTCGGGAACACTTTTAAAGCGTAGCAGAAATTTTTAACTTTTAGCTACAATAATTTTGGCAACACTTCAAAAGTCTACTCTTTATTGGTATAAGCTACACTTTATAAGTGTTGTTACAATATGATATAATTGACAACACCTACTTACATATATGACCACACTTCTCAAATGTCCTAATTTTATAATTGAAAAAACAACACCTTATAAGTGTTGCCTAAAATTTTTTCACTAAAACATTTAATTTTTTCACTCTCCCTCCAATTAGTTTCAACTCTCCCTCCCTTTTTTATTGGCCAAAAAAAACATTAATAAATCATAAAACATTTAACTTTTTCACTCTTTCCTCTTTTACTTGACTTTCCTCCTTCAGCTTTCCTCTTTCACTTTTCTGATTTGTGAAGGAGCTGAAGAACCAACGTGAAGGAGCTAAAGAACCAACGTGAAGAGAGCTGAAGAACTACTTCTCTGTTCCGATACAGATTGTGAGAAAAATAGGCTGAAGAGTAGAAGTCGATCAAGAACTATGTTGAAGAGCTCAAGTCGTTTTCTCCAATAACGATTTCTTCAAGAGTAAGTACGATTCTCTTTTCCGATACCTATTTCGTCAAGCGTTAGTACTCAAACAGGTCTTCATGTTAGCTGAAGTGTTTGATTTTTTGTTTTGTGTTTAGAAGTAATGAAGACTTTTGGGTTGTTGGCAATATGATGAACTGAAGCTACACTTTCTCTCAAGTTTCTCACTTAAGAACATGATTTCAAACAGATTTTGTTGGAGTAGGTTTTATCAGGTAAGAAATTTCATTCTGAAAGTCTAAATTTTAGCTTTAGGGTTTTAATATTCTTCTGTTTTTATATGATTTTTGGGAGTATGAATTGTATTTTAGCTTCATCAGTTGATTTTTCGGAGTGTAGCTCGTATTTTAGCCTCCCTTTATAAACCTTTTTTTTCACTGTTGGGGGTTTGAAAAAATTGGGATTTATTTGAGCAAAAACCTTTAGAGCAGCTGAAAAAAATAGTTAAAATTTATATATATATAAAGACATTCAAGGCAGGGAAGTCAAGTGTCGATAAGAGTATGATATTATCTATTTCGTTTCGCATATCAGTTTTCCCAAGCTTTGTTCGATTCCGAGATTCTGCCCAGAATTCTCATCCGTCGTTAGTGTTCATGTTTCTTGGTCAAGATCATTTCCCTGCTCGTCCCGTTCTAGTTCACTGCCTGAAGAAAGGTAATGTTGTTTTCCTCATAGTTTCCGGTGCATATTAACTCTACCCTCCACTTACTCCACTTGTGTGGTTATGTTGTGTATGTTGTTGTATCCCGTGACTTCACTCATGGGGTTACATTAGTTTTTTTTTTTGTTGCTATAATAATAGTATTGCACATAGTTGAATATCACAATTCACACATTGAAGAGAACCATCAGGTTTTTATTTGTTGTGTTATGTCATGAGTAATATATCACAATCTGCACATTGAGACGATCTCTTTTCTTTGGTCAGATATAATATATCGGTTTTTCTTCAGGTGGGGGTTGTTGGTTTGTATACAAATACTTTTCCCCTGCTTGGCCACAAATGATTCTATAAATAGGTGACTGTAAATAGGTGACTCTGTGGTCCTTCCTTTGCTTTTCATGTTAATTTTTGCAGATGCTTAAGATTTTCCTTGTTCTTATTATGATTGATGGTACTGTTGCTTGTCCATGTTTAAGATCTTTCTTGCTATACTAGGTAGATCTTGAAATCTGTGATACTGCTGCTTGTTTTCTTGGTTACTAGTTATGTTTTGATGCAATCAGCTAATTGATTAGCTTCTCTAAATGTATGCACTATCTGCATTTGAATTGTCGATATAATTATATGCATCTCCTCTATCTTATCAATTAAACTACAAGGTACCCTCCACTCTCATTGAATCATGTTCTTGAGACTTAGCGAGTCAGTCTCTAAAATGACCTTTGTGATCCCACACCTCTTGTAGTAACTTAGTGCTTTCCAAATTGCTGTGATTTCAGCTTCCATGTTTGTCGTGTTGCCTATTCTTTGTATTTCTTCATATACTAGATCTCCTTGGCTTCCTATTATACAAAATCCATAAGAGCTCTCTCCTGGGTTGCCTTTGCTAGCGCCAACCGTATTACACTTTACCCAACCTTCCCTTGGTGTAGACAACTTTACTATGTGATAGTAAAGATTTGGTTTATATTGCTGAAGTAAATCAAACATCCCTGACCAATGGTAAGGAATAGCTCGTAACCATGGATATTTGGCTCTTAGGAAGTGAAAAGAGCACTCCTTGGCAAAAAATAGGGAGGGGATTCAAGAATAAAATCCCAGCCAAATCAACCTGAGAGCATAACCATGACACAATTGACACATCATTCATTTGTAATGCTGTAGTGAATGCTTCCTCATACTTGTGCTCCCCTAACTGTCTAGATATCTCTTTGGTTGTATATGGAAGTGTCTCAATCTTTTCATGTAGCAATGATCCATTATTCATGTGGTTGAGTGGATTTGTTGATTGGGAATTTGCTCCAGGAACTGCAAGAGCAAGCAACTGTCTCTGACTATCAGCAAACTCTCCGCTCAATGTCTGTGTCATTGCCGATGCTGAATTGATGGCATATCTCAGAGCAATTGCCAATGGTGAATGCACAGACTCAAGTTGTTGTTGTACAGAAACTGTGTGGTCAGCAATGCCTTTCTGAAATGTTAAATTTACTTGTTCAAACATTGCCTTGCATGATATCTCGAAGGCAGGGATCACTGAGACTTCCAGAGTAGATTTCAATTTTGGACCCTCTCCTTCTCCTGTGTTGTTGATTTAATAGAAACTCGTAAAACCTCAATTTCTAAGATGAGCAAAACAAGATCTAACAACAATATCAGTCAATGATATTCTAATTGGACATTAATATGCCACAAAACACAACTACACGTCACTCCCAAACATGTTTGGGTTGGCAATAGGAATTCCAAGACCTTTTAAATATTTCAAGAGAACTTCTTTCAATGTTATTTTAGGTCTCCTCTAACCATGATTTCACACCTAGAGACAAGCGCCTCTTGAGGTTGACGATATGTCCAAACAATCTCAAGCGCCCACTCATTTTATCCTTAATGTGTGCTACATGCACCTTCTGGAGCTTAATTTACCACATTATGTAGTAATGTTACAATATCCTTGATGTCATATTACTACATGCATATATATTTTTTTGTTTTTTTCTGCTAAACTTCTTAATTTGTATAGAAGCCTTGTTGATGTTCTTCAAATTGGGAAGTCACTATGTCTATTATCATAATTACTTTCTAAGAATATTCAAATTTTCAAAAGGGTTTGTGATTTCATAGTTATGTATTTCTGATCTACATAATGTATTATTGACATTCTTCAAGTTCAATCAGATATCTCCAGGCTTTGACTTTCTTTATCTTTCATGCTTTAGCTAAATGAGTTTTTTCATGTGTATGTCTTAACTTTTCTGTTATGTTAACTTACTGTAGTAACTCTTGATTACTTATGAGTGATGGACTATAATATATCTGCAAGTTATATGTGCATTTGCCATTTTTGGCACTCTGAATCATGCTATTTATTTATTATAGCATATCTTTGCACCTTTGTTTAGATCTGGTACTTATCTGTTATTGTCGCTTACTGCTGATCAAGCGTGAGATTAAGATAATGCAGAATCTTTGTGGTGGATCTAATATTGTAACGTTACTCGATATTGTCAAAGATCAACAATCGAAGTAACACAGATTTTAAAGTGCTATATCTAACTCTTTATGACTTTGACATTAGATATTACATTTATGAGATTCTAATGTTATAAAATTAAACTATTTTTTCCATTCACAGGTGAATCAAGGATCAGTGTTTATGGAAATAAAGGGAGCACAGATCAACATGCGTAAGTTTAAATTGTACTTTTCACTAATAAATAAAGAAAAAACTTAAACAAGAAAATGAAAATATAGAGGCTGGTGTACTTTCCTTTGAAGCTTGTCTAAGTATTTGCTAACTGCACATCGTTTCACCGTAAATTTAGGTTCCTCTTTTTCTCATTTCCATCTATATTCAGCAAGTACAAAAAGGTGTACACAATCTGTTTGAATTTCTGTTAGGGCTTTGGAGCAGCTGTTGCAGCCAGGGAGAAAGAAGTAGTAGTCTTTGCATCAGCTTCAATGTCTTTCTCAAAGTCAAACTCTAATTGCAGCATTGTGAATAGCCTTGTTTGATATCGAGCTATTCCATCTGCTTCCAAACTCTAGCAATACGAATTTGCGGGTAATGAGCTATCTGATACTTGAGCACAAGGCTAAGTTAGTTCAATTTTTCCTTCAATACTGAAGAAGGTTCTGCAAATTGGACATGCATTTTGTGTGCTCTTTGTTTTTTGTTATCACTGTGACTTTGAATCACTGTCTTCTAGTAATTATTATGAAGCGAGTAAGCTACTTTGCATTAGCTTCAGAGTATTTCTCGGCAGATATGTATCTTGTGCTATTGGGTGCCCAGTTGATGGACTGATTTCACCTTCAAAAGAGGAATATGTTGCAAATAAACTTCATGACATGGGATATTTTGAATTTTTCCTTTTGAGACACAATAGGAATCACTAGTCAAGGTAATATTCTGAATTATGTATTGCATTAAAATTGAAAAATTCCTTTGTTCTTTCATTAAGATTCAACTGATATACTATTTATGTCGCAGAAATATTTCTATGTTCAGAGTTCAAAGATAAAGTATTGTATTGCTAGAAAGTGAATTTTCCCTGTGACCAAACATATTGTGCTAAAAATTAAACTTAGAGTTGCACTATAGCTTCAACTTTTACTTGCAATTGGAGGGGTTCGTTAGAGATGATAAAATTAAACATATTGTGCTACAAGATGCTAGAAGCTGACTCTGAAAGGTCCATTTGTTTTTGGTATCTTTGATTTGAACTTAATAACGTATTGAACCATATCTTGATACTTTCTTGTTTTATAAAAGAATATTCTGATCTATACGTTCTTTTAATTGCTGCCAAAACTCCAAATTCCTGAAGTCTATAGAAGTGTCACTGGCAAGGTCCTGACAAGAACAAATATAAACTTTTCAAGATTTAGCTTTCTAATCACACCAACATGACATCAGATCCACTCATTGGAGAGATTTGTTTCTATATGTTATATTAGGTACTAGCAACTTTGTTATTTTTAACATTGTTAAAATGTTTATATTGGAGTAGTGTTTTTCTTTATTTATTGTAATCTATTTGAATATATTTAGACTAAACCTGATTTTAGGAGCTTGTATGTTGTCTATATTAAGCAATATTTTATTACGTAAAATGCCAATGTATTTCTGCTAGTTTTGACATCATGTTGTTGCAGGATGAATTAAAGACAGAACATAAAGAATTAGTAGACCAGCTGCTTGAACCAGCAGCTACAGTTTCTACTGGTCCAGTCCATGTTCCTGCAGGGAAGCAAGCTGCTCAGCCCTGCATATCCTGCATATGCCTAGCATATTCTGCATATGCCTAAGGTACTTCATCACTGACTTCTTTGCTGCTGAATCTAACTACGAAGTAGTCATCACTGTGATAATAAAATTTTGGTTTAGCTATGTAGTTCCATTGATTAGCTATATATCGTTTAGTTGTGCCACTTATAATTTTATTTTGAATGTGCAGGAAAATACCGGTAATTGAATTTGAATTTTGGCAAGAAATGAACTCGATCTACTCTAGTGGATGATGAAGATTATTTATACTATTGTCATATACGTTTGAATGAAACATTTGTTTTTTTGGAATTTATTGATATTAAAGATCTTTAAGCAATCACTTTCTAAGTTTTGGTTGTACAAGACATGTTTCTTGAAGTTTATTTGAAATATATAGCTTCGAAATAATTATTAGTTTATTTTGTGTAAATATATTTACAGTTTATAAGTGTTGCTCTAGATGAGATTAGATGAGAAATAAAGTTATACTTTGTGTTGCTCTAGATGAAACATAAAGTTACACTTTATAAGTGTTGCTCTAGATGAGATATAAAGTTACACTTTATAAGTGTTGCTCTAGATGACCTATAAAAGGCAACACTTTGTAAGTGTTGTTGTAGATGAACGATAAAAGGCAACACTTTGTAAGTGTGACCAATAACACTGCAAAGGCAACGCTTTTAAGTGTAGTCTAATAAAAAATAGGTGTCGTTAATGTCCCGCAACAAAGCGTGCCCTTATACGTCTTTGGCTACGCTTTATAAGTGTAGCCAAAGATGGCAACATTTGAAAAGTGTTGCCTAATGTCAAAGGTTATGCTTCTTTAGGCCACCCCCTAAAAAGTGTTGCTGAAAGTCCAAAAGTGTAGCCTTTTATCAAAGGCCACACTTTTTGCTAGTTTAGGCTACACTTTAGTGGTGTTGCCGTAGGCCTAAAATGGTGTAGTGTTGGAAGCACATCAATACCAAACTCTACTTCTCGTTCTCGAGGCAAACCTTGAAGATCTTCAGGAAACACATCTGGAAATTTATTTACCACCGGAATGGATTGAAGGGTTGGTGGCTCCGCATCTACATTTGTAACTCTATCCAGATGGCATATGTATCCTTTGGAAATCACATTCTTTGCCTTAAGATAAGAAATAAATTTACCTCTTGGCGCCCCAATATTACCTTTCCATTCGAGGACTACCTCTTTTGGAAACTGGAAATGCACTATCTTAGTTCAGAAATCTACCGTGGCATAACAAGAAGCTAACCAATCCATACCCATTATAACATCAAAATCTACCATGTCTAGCTCAACAAGGTCAGCCAATGTATCGCGATCACAAACAGTTACAATGCAATTACGATAAACCGTTCTAGCTATAATAGACTCACCAATCGGTGTAGACACTTCTAATGGCTTCACTAATAATTCTGGTGTTCTTTTGAACTTTCCAGCAATCAATGGTGTAACCTATGATAGTGTAGACCCCGGATCAATTAATGCATATACAATATGTGAAAAAACAGACAATGTACCTGTAACCACGTCCGGAGAGGCTTCTGAATTCTGTCGATCCCCTAGTGCATATGTGCGGTTCTGACCCCCACAAGAACTAGCTACTCCCCTAGCTCCTCTACCACGACCTGTAGGCATCTGTAGTCCCCTACCTAAAGAAGGTGTTGATGAGGTCGATGCAACCACTGATCTAGTCGGCTGTGAAACACCACCCACGCCCCTATGAGGGAAATTTCTCATCATATGCCTTGTTGTGCCACAAAAAAAAAAAACATCCATCCCAAGCCTGCATACACCTAGATGATTCCTCCCACACTGCTTACAAGGCTGTTGAGAAGGCCTTGATTGGCCCGTATTTCCCTGCTCTTGATGACTAGCTATTTGTGAGCCTTGGCTTTCACTTCTTTGCCCAAACTGAATGCCCCTAAACCCTTGGAACCGTGGTGGAGAACTAGTTGTAGAGTATAAAGATGATGGCCTATGTGGTCTGTTAGAAAATCGATGCCTAAACTTACCTTGGGATGGTTTAAACTTCCCAATGGATCTGGCCCTCTTAAAATTCCCTATTTCCGACTCTTGTGTCCCTCTTCTTTGCCTTTGATCATCCAACTTTTGCGCAAAAGCCTGAATCCTTGATATACCATATCTTTATTCAACGAAGCAATTGTACAGTCTCTAACCAGATATGAATCTAATCTATCTACAAATCGATGAACTCTATCCTCCATAGTAGCTACTACATTAGCAGCATACCTGGCCAAGGAATTAAATTTGAGACTATACTCTCTCACGCTCATATTTCCTTGGTGGAGATTTAAGAACTGATCTGCACGGGCCTCTCGGATCTCCAATGGCAGATAATGATCAAGGAATGCCTTTTTGAACTCTTTCCACGTAGCTAAAGGTGCATTTGTTCCCCTAGATTGCTTCCAAGCTTCATACCACAATATAGCCACACCCTTTAATCTATATGCAGCTAGCTCAAGTGCTTCTTTACCACTTACATGCATAATATCCAAAGTGTGTTTGATCTGATTTATAAAGTCTTGCGGATCTTCATTAGGATCTAACCCGGTGAATGATTGAGGGTCCAAGCTAATAAAATCACGTATTCGCATTCCATCTGCTCTATCTACACCATTAGTACCTGCAACTGGACCTTTTTGCCTTTGGCAATGACCAGCAACTATACGAGTTAATAGTTTGACTGCATTCCTCAAATCTTGCTCGGTAGCATTAATAGGGGGTTCCTGAGGTTCAGCTTCTCTCCTTAGTTCATCATGAGATGGAGGCGTCGGGGAAGTCTGTGATAGATATTCATTTTGAGCCCCACTTTGAACAGCTTGACTAGGTGGTGGTTGGCTTGTCCCTTCTTGGGTAGCCACATCTACTCGCTTACCAGTACTTTTACTCCTTCTCGTAACTGGCATATTTGCTATAATAAAACAATTTAGAAATTAGATATGATTCACCTACAACATTGGTTCTATCGCACGATCTAAGAAATGAAAGAAGTGAGACAACTACTACATGTCCCGTAGCCTCATGTTTATAGATGTTGTGCACGACACATCCATAAGCAAGACTCTACATACACACGACTTTGTAGACTCCCTAGGATAACCGGCTCTGATACCACTTTTGTTACACCTCAAATCCCATTAAGATGGACAGACACCCGATGCCCTAAAGGCCCAAGAGAACCAACTTGTAACATGTTCTTACTATGCATATAAATATAACAATTGTTACAAATACACATAGGATGTAGCGATACAAACCAACATAAGTAGACTCAAAAGTTATATACAAGACTTGGCCGTTGAGGCCACAACTCCTTAAGACAAAACTGAACTTTGTACATACGTCTACAAAGCCTCTAAGAAGGAAGACCTAGAGTAGGTTGGGACAGAACCCGCCTTACCCTTAACTACGATACAATACCAAAATGAATTTACCAAGGACTCAGTAAAGCTCCGAATCAACCTGGAGCTCACCAAAAGTAGATGAGTGTCGTGTGCTCCTACAAAGGAGGTCTACTAGCTGGAGTACTTGTGCCTGCAACATGAAATGCAGCGTCCCCCGTGAGGGCGTCAGTACAAAAAAATGTACCGAATATGTAAGGTAATATCATATGTAATACGAGGGCTCAAATGAAATCAAGCATCAACATATGAGTGCATAGATCAGGAGAGAAGACCACCTTTATACTCTTGTGAGATCATGTAAGTTATGTTCTTTCCTTTAATTTTCTGTACGTTATAATCTTTGAGGGCATATGATACAAGTGACCAGCTGATCAGTGGTAGAAGAGGATGACCCATGCTAGGAATATTAACCCCTGGGATGCGGTCCTCAAAATTACACAATTTGGGATCGGACCATGCTAGGCTTTCACCCCTGAGCTCCCACCATTCTATACCGATAGGGATCGACCCATTCTAGGCTTTCGCCCCTGGGCTGCCACCCTAATTATACATATTTCTTCACTTAGATTCTTTAATCTTTGGTTGTTGTTTATTAGTTCAGAACTCTTTTGGGGTTGTTCTTTGGATAATCATAACTCTTTTCAGATGTTTTTTTGGTGGTCATAATCATCTTGGAGATATGGAAATATGGAACAGTAGTAGAAGACATGAATATAATAATTCAAGGCAGTAACAATGACATAAGGAGCTATGTAACATCAACACATTACTTTAAGAGCTTAATGGCACAATTGACTTCAATTGACTAGGAGAGGTATTCACCAAACTTTCTTTTGCAAATACCATTTCTATAATAGCACAAAGGGGATAATTACACAAGTATAGAGTAGTGAACATATAATGAAGTAGTTCTATGTACTTAGGGTGTGGAGGGGGGGAATATAATTAGCTATATGGACTCAATACACTGCAATTGTTTCTTTTACTAGGAATAGAACTTAGGAGATTCACTTCATTGATATTAAATACAGGTGTCAGATTTCATGCCAAGGAATATGGAATCGAATAGCCTTACATACCTTATTTTCTGACCAATACCACTATCAATATTCAGCCTTTCTTTTTGGGTGATAATCTACAATATAAGTCATGATTAAGCTAACGTCAGCAGCTAATCACATTAAGGCCCTCGAAAACAGTAGCTAAAATATTTGACGGAAAGCATGCTCATACAACCCTTACACAAACGGTGAACCAGCACACCCTTCCTCTACACATTAATACAACTTCATACATCCTCTCCCAAGATACCCAAGATGCCCTCAACAACAATATTCATAAGGCAGCCACTATCAATCTCAAATCTTTCAGCATAATAGGAGAATATTGACTCAAGGATTTATCACAATCCATGAATTCTCTATAAATATATACAAAATTCTCCACTCTAAACATGTATTCAAAGAGAGGAAAACAAATGGGTTGTAGTCTTACCTTAATTCGGGAAATTTATCCTCTAAACTTGTACTTCAAGAATTCAAACTCTCCTTCAAACTTTTACTTGAAAATGAGACAATACTCAAGAACCCTAAGGTGTTTTAGGGCTGCTTATTGAAGCCAAGAGAGACCAAGAAAGAAACATAAGGAATCTAAAAATTTTGCAAGTTTAAAATGGAGAAAAAGACTTGATCTTTATCCTTTTAAAAGGGAGGTGCTATGGCCGACTTCTTGGCCAATTTTGGGCCATATATTGTCAAGTAGGTGACCCACCTACTTGGCCTTTTAACTTGGGCCTTTTTGGACTTAAGATTATTGAGCCTTGGCTGTCCATTTTACCTTTGTTCTTTTATTCAACTTGGGCCAGATTAATGCAAGTAGGTGGTACACACTTGTCCCAATCACATGGTAAAAAGAAAGTCTTAGTAGGTGATGCACCTACTTAGTTTCACTTGTGCTTTATCCATAATGGGTAATTGGCAGATTTGGCTGGTAGGCTTTCTTTCATTCACATTTTTTTTAATAGGTTTGGGCTTCAAGTGAGCCCAATAATATAAGCCTAAATCTGGTCCATCAAACTTGGGCCCTTTAACTATATTATAGCTCAAGTAGGTGATGCAGCTGCTAGCTCAATTAAGCCAAGCAAGCAGCTCAATTATTTTGTTTCAATTTCTGAATGTTAATCCATTTTCTTCAACTTAGCACTTAACTTTGAACTTTAAGCTCAATTACCACCTTACTATATTTACTTAAATACTTTCCGTCGGAGTTAACTTGCAATACATATGATGAAACATGTATAGTAAACATTAAACACTAAGCCATAGTAAGGCTTATATACACGTTTCAGCATATGTATTGCAAGTTAACTCCGACGAAAAGTATATAAGTAAATATAGTAAGGTGGTAATTGAGCTTAAAGTTGAAAGTTAAGTGCTAAGTTGAAGAAAAGGGATTAACATTCAGAAATTGAAATAAAATAATTGAGCTGCTTGCTTGGCTTAATTGAGCTAGCATCTGCATCACCTACTTGACCTATAATATAGTTAAAGGGCCCAAGTTTGATGGACCAGATTTAGGATTATATTAATGGGCTCACTTGAAGCCCAAACCTATTAAACAAAAAACATGTGAATGAAAGAAAGCCCAGCAGCCAAATCTGCCAATTGCCCATTATGGATAAAGCCCAAGTGAAACTAAGTAGGTGCATCACCTACTAAGACTTTCTTTTTACCATGTGATTGGGACACGTGTGTACCACCTACTTGCATTAATCTGGCCCAAGTTGAATAAAAGAACAAAGTGAAAATGGACAACCAAGGCCCAATAATCTTAAGTCCAAAAAGTCCCAAGTTAAAAGGCCAAGTAGGTGGGTCACCTACTTTACAATATATGGCCCAAAATTGGCCAAGAATGTCGGCCATAGCACCTCCCTTTTAAAAGGATAAAGATCAAGTCTTTTTCTCCATTTTAAACATGCAAAATTTTCAGATTCCTTAAGTTTCTTTCTTGGTCTCTCTTGGCTTCAATAGGCAGCACTAAAACACATTAGGGTTCTTGAGTATTGTCTCATTTTCAAGTAAAAGTTTGAAGGAGAGTTTGAATTCTTGAAGTACAAGTTTAGAGGATAAATTTCCAGAATTAAGGTAAGACTACAACCCATTTGTTTTCCTCTCTTTGAATACATGTTTGGAGTGGAGAATTTTGTATATATTTATCAAGAATTCATGGATTGTGATAAATCCTTGAGTGAATATTCTCCTATTATGCTGAAAGATTTGAGATTGATAGTGGCTGCCTTATGAATATTGTTGTTGAGTGCAGCTTGGGTATCTTGGGAGAGGATGTATGAAGTTGTATTAATGTGTAGAGGAAGGGTGTGTTGGTTCACCGTTTGTGTAAGGGTTGTATGGGCCTGCTTTCCGTCAAATATTTTAGCTATTGTTTTCGAGGGCCTTAATGTGATTAGCTGCTGACGTTAGCTTAATCATGACTTATATTGTAGATTAGCACCCAAAAAGAAAGGATGAATCCCGATAGTGGTATTGTTCAGAAAATAAGGTATGTAAGGCTATTCGATTCCATATTCCTTGGCATTAAATCTGACACCTGTGATTAATATCAATGAAGTGAATCTCCTAAGTTCTATTCCTAGTAAAAGAAACAATAGCAGTGTATTGACTCCAAATAGCTAATTATATCCCTCTCCCCCCCCCATCCTAAGTACATAGAACTACTTCATTATATGTTCACTACTCTATACTTGTGTAATTATCCCCCTTGTATTGTTATAGAAATGGTATTTGAAAAAGAAAGTTTGATGAATCCCTCTCCTAGTCAATTGAAGTCAATTGTGCCATTAAGCTCTTAAAGTAATGTGTTGATGTTACATAGCTCCTTATGTCATTGTTACTGCCTCAAAGTATTATTTTTCATGTCTTCTACTACTGGTCCGTATTTCCATATCTCCAAGATGATTATGACCACCAAAACAACAGCTCAAAAGTGTTATGATTATCCAAAGAACCATCCCAAAAGAGTTCTGAACTAATAAACAACAATCTCAAAGATTAAAGAATCTAAGTGAAGAAATTTGTATAATTGCGGGTGGCAGCCCAGGGGCGAGAGCCTAGCATGGGTCGATCCCTATCGTTAAAGAAGGGTGGAAGCTCAGGGGCGAAATCCTAGCATGGGACGATCCCAAATTGTGTAATTATGAGGAACGCATCCCAGGGGTTAATAGGCCTAGCATGGGTCATCCTCTTCTACCACTGATCAGCTGGTCACTTGCATCACATGCCCTACAAAGATTATAACGTACATAAAAGTAAAGGAAAGAACGTAACTTACATGATCTCAGAAGAGTAAATAATGGTGGTCTTCTCTCCTAATCTATGCACTCATATGTTGCTACTTGATTGCATTTGAGCTCTCGTATTACATATGATATTGCCTTACATATTCAGTACATTTTTCGTATTGACTTCCCTTATTGGGGACGTTATATTTCATGATGTAGGCACAGGTACTCAAGCTAGTAGACCTCCTTAGTAGGAGTACATAACACTCTGCTACTTTTGGTGAGCTCCAAGTTGATTCGGAGCTTTATTGAGTCCTTGGTAAATTCATTTTTGTATTGTTTCGTGGTTAAGGGTAAGGTGGGGTCTGTCCCGACCTACTCTAGTCTTCTTTCTTTTAGAGGCTTTGTAGACGTATGTACATGGTTCAGTTGTGTCTTAAGTACTTGTGGCATCAACGGCAAAGTCTTGTATATAACTTTTGGATCTACTTATGTTGGTTCGTATCGCTGCGTCATAGGTGAACTTGTCACAATTGTTATAGTTATATGCATAGTAAGAAAAGGTTACAGGTTGGTTCTCTCGAGCCTTTAGGGCATCGAGTGTTTGTCCGTCTTAATGGGTTTTGAGGCGTGACATAATGGTTTAGGGATAGGGCTAGGGTTAGGTTTAGGGCTTAGGTTAAGGTTCAAATTTTGGTTTATTTTAGGATTTTGGGTTTAGGTTTTAAGATTTGAGGTTTAACATCAATGGTTTAGTGTTAATGTTTGGGTTTTGGTATTTTGGGCTTGGGGTTTAGGATTTATGGTAGGGTTATAGTTTGGGTTAGGGTTTAGGTTGTTTTTTAGGATTTATGATTTGGGGTTAAGGATTTGAGTTGTAATATCTATGGTTAGTGTTAAATGTTAGGGTTTTGGTATTTTGTGCTTTGGATTTAGGGTTTAGGGTTTAGGGTTAGGGTTAAGGATAGGGTTAGTGTTAGGGTCATTGTTAGGGATAGACTTAGGGATAGGGTTTAGTTTTTTTTTTAGGTTTTAGGTTTTGGGGTTTAAAATCTATGGTTTAGTATTTAATGTTTGGGTTTTGGTATTTTGGGCTTAGTGTTTGGGGTTTAGGGTTTAGGGTTAGGGTTAGGGTTAAGGTTTGATTAGGGTTAGGGTTTTGGGTTTTCTTAGGTTTTTGAGTTTAGGGTTTAGGATTTAAGATTTAATATCAATGGTTTAGTGTTTAATGTTTGGATTTTGGTATTTTGGGCTTGGGGTTTAGGATTTATAGTGGGTTAGGGTTAGGGTTTATTTTTTTTTTTATTTTTTTTGGTTTGGGGTTAAGGATCTGAGTTGTAATATCTATGGTTTAGTGTTCAATGTTAGGGTTTTGGTATTTTTAGGCTTTGGGTTTAGGGTTTAGGGTTAGGGTTAAGGATAGGGTTCGGGTTTAGTGTTTTTTTTTTGGTTTAAGGGATTGTAGTTTAGGATTTGACGTTTAAATCTATGGTTTAGTGTTTAATGTTTGGGTTTTTGTATTTTGGACTTAGGGTTTAGGTTTAGGGTGTAGGTTCTTTTCAGGTTTTATAATTCAAGGTTTAGCATTGGAGGTTTAAAATCTATTGTTTAGTGTTTAATATTTGGGTTTTTTTATTTTGGGCTTCGGGTTTAGGGTTTATGGTATGGTTAGTGTTAGGGTTCATGTTAGAGTTAGGGTTAGTTTTTAGGTTGTTTTTTATGTTTTATGGTTTGGGGCTATTTGAGTTTTAATATCTATGGTTTATTGTTGAATGTTAGGGTTTTGGTATTTTGGGCATTGGGATTAGGTTAAGGTTAAGGATAGCGTTAGGGTTAGTGTTAGGGTTAGAGTTTTTTTTTTTAGGTTTAGGTTTTGGGGTTTATGACTTTTAGGATAAAATCAATGGTTTACTGTTTAATATTTGGTTTTTGGTATTTTTGGCTTGGGGTTTCGGGTTAATGGTTTAGGGTTAGGGTTAGGGTTAAGGTTAGGGTTAGGCTTAGATTTTTTTTAGGTTTTAGGGTTTGGGTTAAGGATTTGAGTTGTAATATCCATTGTTTTATTGTTCACTAGTAGAGTTTTGGTATTTTGGACTTTGAGTTTAGGGTATAAGGTTTAGGGTTAGGGTTAGGGTTTAGTTTTTTTTAGGTTTTAGGGTATGTGGTTTAGGATTTGAGGTTTAAAATCTATGGTTTAGTGTTTAATGTCTGGGTTTTCGTATTTAGGATTTTTGTATTTTGCGCTTGAGGTTTAGGATTTATGGTAGGGTTAGGGTTAGGGTTAGGGTTAGGATTTAGGTTGTTTTATAGGTTTTTGGGTTTGGGTTAAGTATTTGACTTGTAATATCTATGGTTTAGGGTTCAATGTTAGGGTTTTGGTATTTTGGGCTTTGTTTTTAGGGTTTAGGGTTTAGGGTTAGGGTTAAGGATAAGGATAGGGTTCGGGTTCGGGTTCGGGTTCGAGTTTGGGTGTAGTGTTTTTTTAGGTTTTAGGTTTTGGGGTTTAGGATTTTCAGTTTAAAATCTATGGTTTAGTGCTTGATGTTTGGGTTTTGGTATTTTGGGCTTGAGGTTTTGGGTTAATGGTTTCGTGTTAGGGTTAGTGTTAGGGTTAGGGTTAGGGTTTGGGCTTAGGTTTTTTTTAGGTTTTAGAGTTTCTGGTTTAGGATTTGAGGTTTAAAACCTATGGTTTAGTGTTTAATGTTTGGGTTTTCGTATTTTGGACTTAGGGTTTAGGTTAAGGTGTAGTTTTTTTTAAATATGGTTTAGGGTTTAGCATTTAAGGTTTAACATCTATTGTTTAGTATTTAATGATTGGGTTTTGGTATTTTGGGCTTTGGGTTTATGATTTAGAGTTAGGATTAGGGTTAATGTAGGGTTAGGGTTAGGGTTAGGGTTTTGGGTTCTTTTAGATTTTTGGGTTTAGGGCGTAAAATTTGAGGTTTAATATCAATAGTTTAGTGTTTATTGTTTGGGTTTTGGTATTTTGGGCTTGGGGTCTAAGGTTTTGGTAGGGTTTGGGTTAGGGTTAATGTTAGGGTTAGGGTTAGGGTTTAGGTTATTTTTAGGTTTTAAGGTTTGGGGGTTAAGGATTTGAGTTGTAATATGTATGGTTTAGCATTTAACGTTAGGGTTTTGGTATTTTTGGCTTTGAGTTTAGGGTATAGGGTTTAGGGTTAGGGTTAAGGATAGGGTTAGGGTTAGGGTTAGGGTTTAAGTTTTTTTTTAGTTTTAGGTTTTGGGGTTTTGGATTTTTGGTTTAAAATCTATGTCTTAGTGTTTAATGTTTGGGTTTTTTGTATTTTTGGCTTGGGGTTTTGGGTTAATGGTTTACGGTTAGGGCTAGGGTTAGGGTTAGGGTTTAGTTTTTT
This sequence comes from Solanum sitiens, assembly GCA_016801875.1. Classification (NCBI taxonomy): domain Eukaryota; kingdom Viridiplantae; phylum Streptophyta; class Magnoliopsida; order Solanales; family Solanaceae; genus Solanum; species Solanum sitiens. The sequence continues at coordinate 1,733,896 of JABWTJ010000149.1, forward strand.
TTTATGTTTTAGGGTTTGTGGTTTAGGATTTGAGATTTTTAAATCTATGGTTTAGTTTTTAAGGTTTTGGTTTTTGTATTTTGAACTTAGGTTTTTTTTCTTGGACTTAGGGTTTAGGTTTTCGGTTAGGGTTAGGGTTAGGATTAGGGTTAGGGTGTATGTTGTTTTTAGGTTTTATGGTTTAGAGTTTAGTTTTTGAGGTTTAAAATCTATGGTTTAGTATTTAATGTTCGGGTTTTTATATTTTGGGCTTAGGGTTTCGGGTTTATGGTTTATAGTTAGGGTTAAGGTTAAGATTAGGGTTAGGGTGAGGGTAAGGATTGGGTTATGTTTTTTTTTTTAGGTTTTTGGGTTTAGGATTTAGGATTTGAGGTTTAATATCAATGGTTTAGTGTTTCATGTTTGGGTTTTTATATTTTGGGCTTGGGGGTTAGGATTTATGGTAGGGTTAGAGTTTGGGTTAGGGTTTATGTTGTTTTTTAGGTTTTAGGATTTGAGTTGTAATATCTATGGTTTAGTGTTAAATGTTAGGGTTTTTGTGTTTTGTGCTTTGGATTCAGGGTTTAGGGTTTAGGGTTAGGGTTAAGGACAATATAAGTGTTAGGGTTCATGTTAAGGATAGGCTTAGGGTTAGGGTTTAGATTATTTGTTAGGTTTTAGGTTTTGGTGTTTAGGATTTTTGGTTTAAAATCTATGGTTTAGTTTTTAATGTTTTGGTTTAGGTTTTTTGGGCTGAATGTTTCGAGTTAATGGTTTAGGGTTAAGGTTAGGGTTAAGGTTAAGGTTAGGGTTAGGGTTAGATTTTAGGTTTTTTTTAGGTTTTAGGGTTTGTGGTTTAGGATTTGAGGTTTAAAATTTATAATTTAGTGTTTAATGTTTGGGTTTTTGTATTTTAAACTTAGGTTTTTTTTTCTTAGGGTTCAGGGTTTAGGGTACAGAGTTAGAGTTAGGGTTAGGATTAGGGTTAGCGTGTAGGTTTTTTTAGGTTAAAATCTATGGTTTAGTATTTAATGTTTGGGTTTTCTAATTTTGAGCTTAGTATTTCAGGTTTAGGGTTTAGGTTTAGGTTTAGGGTTCAGGTTTGGGTTAGGGTTTTGGGTTTTCTTAGGTTTTTTGGTTTAGGGTTTAGGATTTGAGATTTAATATCAATGGTTTAGTGTTTAATGTTTGGATTTTGGTATTTTGGGCTTGGGGTTTAGGATTTATGGTAGGGTTAGGGTTATGGTCAGGGTTTAGGTTGTTTTGTATGTTTTTGGGTTTGGGGTTAAGGATTTGATTTGTAATATCTATGGTTTAGTGTTCAATGTTAGGGTTTTGGTATTTTGGGCTTTGGGTTTAGGGTTTAGGGTTAGGGTTAGGGTTTATTTTTTTTTTTAGGTTTTAGGTTTTGGGGTTTAGGATATTCAGTTTAAAATCTATAGTTTAATGTTTAATGTTTGGGTTTTGATATTTTGGGCTTGAGGTTTTGGGTTAATGGTTTAGGGTTTGGGTTAGGGTTAGGGTTAGGGTTAGGGTTAAGGTTACGGTTAGGGTTTAGGTTAGGGTTAGGGTTTAGGTTTTTTAAGGTTTTAGGGTTTGGGGTTAAGGTTTTGAATTGTAATATCTATGGTTTAGTGTTCACTGTTAGGGTTTTGGTATTTTTGACTTTGAGTTTAGGGTTTAGGGTTAAAGGTTAGGGTAAAGGATAGGGTTAGGGTTAGGTTTCGTGTTAGGGTTAGGGTTAGGATTAGGGTTTAAGGTTTTTTTTAGTTTTAGGTTTTGGGGTTTAGGATTTTTGGTTTAAAATCTCTGGTTTAGTGTATAATGTTTGTTTTTGGTATTTTGGGCTAGGGATTTTGGGTTAATGGTTAAAGGTTAGGGTTTAGGTTAAGGTTCGGGTTTTGGTTTATTTTAGGTTTTTGGATTTTGGATTTAGGGTTTGAGGTTTAATATCAATGGTTTAGTGTTTAATGTTTGGGTTTTGGTATTTTGGTCTTGGTGTTTATGTTTATGGTAGTGTTAGAGTTTTGGTTAGGTTTTAGGTTGTTTTTTTGGTTTTAGGATTTGGGGTTAAGGATTTGAATTGTAATATCTATGGTTTAGTGTTAAATGTTAGGGTTTTGGTACTTTATACTTTGGATTAAGTGTTTAGGGTTTAATGGTTAGGGTTAAGGATATGGTTACTGTTAGGGTTCATGTTAGGGATAGTCTTAGGGTTAGGGTTTAGTTTTTTTTTTTTAGGTTTTATGTTTTTGGGCTTAAAATCTATGGTTTAGTATTTAATTATTTTGTTTTGGTATTTTAAGCTTAGTGGTTCGGGTTTAGGGTTTAGGGTTAGGGTTAGGGTTAGGGTTAAGGTTGGGTTAGGGTTAGGGTTTTTGGTTTTCTTAGGTTTTTGAGTTTAGGGTTTAGGATTTGAGATTTAATACCAATGGCTTAGTGTTTAACGTTTGGATTTTGGTATTTTGGGCTTGTGGTTTAGGATTTATGGTAGAGTTAGGGTTAGGGTTTAGGTTGTTTTTTAGGTTTTTCGATTTGGGGTTAAGGATTTTGAGTTGTAATATCCATGGTTTAGCGTTCAACATTAGGGTTTTGGTATTTTTGTCTTTGAGTTTAGGGTATAGGGTTTAGGGTTAGGGTTAAGGATAGGGTTAGGGTTAGGGTTCATGTTAGGGAAAGGGTAAGGGTTAGGGTTTAAGGTTTTTTTTTAGTTTTAGGTTTTGGGGTTTTGGATTTTTGGTTTTAAATCTATGGTTTAGTGTTTAATGTTTGGGTTTTGGTATTTTGGGCTTTTTTTTTTGAATTACCCTTTGGTATTTTGGGCTCGGGGTTTCGGGTTAATTGTTTCGGGTTAGGGCTAGGCTTAGGGTTAGGGTTAGGGTTTAGTTTTTGTTTATATTTTAGGGTTTGTGGTTTAGGATTTGAGATTTAAAATCTATGGTTTAGTTTTTAAGGTTTGGGTTTTAGTATTTTGAACTTAGGCTTTTTTCTTCGACTTAGGGTTTAGGGTTTCGTTTAGGGTTAGGGTTAGGGTTTATGTTTATTTTAAATTTTATGGTTCATGGTTTAGTATTTGAGGTTTAAAATCTATGGTTTAGTATTTAATGTTCGGGTTTTGATATTTTGGGCTTAGGGTTTCGTGTTTATGGTTTATTGTTAAGGTTAGGGTTAGGGTTAGGGTTAGGTTTTGGGTTATGGTTTTTTTCAGGTTTTTGGGTTTAGGATTTAGGATTTGAGGTTTAATATCAATGGTTTAGTGTTTAATGTTTGGATTTTTGTATTTTGGGCTTGGGGTTTAAGATTTATGGTAGGGTTAGAGTTTGGGTTAGGGTTTAGGTTGATTTTTAGGTTTTAGGATTTGGGGTTAAGGATTTGAGTTGTAATATCTATGATTTAGTGTTAAATGTTAGGGTTTTTGTATTTTGTGCTTTGGATTCAGGGTTTAGGGCTTAGGGTTAGGGTTAGGGTTACAGATAGGCTTAGGGTTAGGGTTTAGTTTTTTTAGGTTTTAGGTTTTGGGGTTTAGGATTTTGGTTAAAAATCTATCGTTTAGGTTTTAATGTTTCGGTTTAGGTATTTTGGGCTTAATGTTTTGGGTTAATGATTTAGGGTTAGGGTTAGGGTTAAGGTTAAGGTTAGGGTTACGGTTAGATTTTAATTTTTTTTTAGGTTTTAGGGTTTGTGGTTTAGGATTTGAGGTTTAAAATCTATGGTTTAGTGTTTAACGTTTGGGTTTTTCTATTTTGAACTTAGGTTTTTTTTCCTTAGGGTTCAGGGTTTAGGGTGCAGGGTTAGAATTAGGGTTAGGATTAGGGTTAGCGTGTAGGTTTTTTTATGTTTTATAGTACAGGGTTTAGCATTTGAGGTTCAAAATCTATGGTTTAGTATTTAATGTTTGGATTTTTGTATTTTGGGCTTAGTATTTTGGGTTTAGGGTTTAGGTTTAGGTTTAGGGTTAAGGTTTGGGTTAGGGTTTTTGGTTTTCGTAGGTTTTTGGGTTTTGGGTTTAGGATTTGAGATTTAATATCAATGGTTTAGTGTTTAATGTTTGGATTATGGTATTTTGGGCTTGGGGTTTAGGATTTATGGTAGGGTTAGGGTAATGGTCAGGGTTTAGGTTGTTTTGTAGGTTTTTGGGTTTGGGGTTAATGATTTGAGTTGTAATATCTATGGTTTAGTATTCAATGTTAGGGTTTTGGTATTTTGGGCTTTGGGTTTAGGGTATAGTGTTTAGGGTTTGGGTTAAGGATAGGGTTAGGGTTAGGGTTAGGGTTAAGGTTAGGGTTAGGGTTAAGGTTAGGGTTAGGGTTCAGGTTTTTTAAGGTTTTAGGGTTTGGGGTTAAGGATTTGAATTGTAATATCTATGGATAAGTGTTCACTATTAGGGTTTTTGTATTTTGGACTCTTAGTTTAGGGTTTAGGGTTAGGGTTAGGGTAAAGGATAGGGTTAGGGTTAGGGTTAGGGCTAAGGTTTTTTTAGGTTTTGGGGTATGTGGTTTAGGATTTGAGGTTTAAAATATGCGGTTTAGTGTTTAATGTCTGGGTTTTCTTATTTAGGATTTTTGTATTTTGGGCTTTGGTTTAGGATTTATGGTAGGGTTAGGGTTAGGGTTAGGGTTTAGGTTGGTTTTTAGGTTTTTGGGTTTGGGGTTAAGGATTTGAGTTGTAATATCTATGGTTTAATGTTCAATGTTAGGGTTTTGGTATTTTGGGCTTTGGGTTTAGGGTTTAGGGTTTAGGGTTAGGGTTAAAGATAGGGTTAGGGTTAAAGATAGGGTTAGGGTTAAAGATAGGGTTAAAATCTATGGTTTAGTGCTTGATGTTTGGGTTTTAGTATTTTGGGCTTGAGGTTTTGGGTTAATTGTTTAGGGTTAGGGTTAGGGTTAAGGTTATGGTTAGGGTTTGGGTTAGGTTTTTTTTAGGGTTTAGGGTTTCTGGTTTAGGATTTGAGTGTTAAAATCTTTGGTTTAGTGTTTAATGTTTGGTTTTTTGTATTTTGGGCTTGGGGTTTCGGGTTAATGGTTAAGGGTAAGGGTTAGGGTTTGGGTTACGGTTTAGGTTAAGGTTCGGGTTTTGGTTTATTTTAGGTTTTTGGGTTTTGGGTTTAGGGTTTGAGGTTTAATATCAACGGTTTAGTGTTTAATGTTTGGGTTTTGGTATTTTGGGCTTGGGGTTTAGGATTTATGGTAGGGTTAGAGTTTGGGTTAGGGTATGGTTTAGTTTTTAAGGTTTGGGTTTTTCTTATTTTTAACTTAGGTTTTTTTTCTTGGACTGATTTCAGTTAGGGTTAGGGTTAGGATTAGGGGTTGGGTGTATTTTTTTTTGTTTTATGGTTCAGGGTTTAGTATTTGAGGTCTAAAATCTATGGTTTAGTATTTAATGTTTGGATTTTGATATTTGGGCTTAGGGTTTCGGGTTTATGGTTTCTAGTTAGGTTAGGGTTAAGGTTAGGGTTAGGGTTATTTTTTTATTTTTTTTAGGTTTTTGATTTTAGGGTTGAGGATTTGAGGTTTAATATCAATGGTTTAGTGTTTAATATTTGGGTTTTGTTATTTTGGGCTTGAGGTTTTGGGTTAATGGCTTAGGGTTAGGGTTAGGGTTTAGTTTAAGGTTAGGGTTAGGGTTAAGGTTAGGGTTAGGGTTTAGGTTTTTTAAGGTTTTAGGGTTTGGGGTTAAGGTTTTGAATTGTAATATCTATGGTTAAGTGTTCACTATTAGGGTTTTGGTATTTTAGACTCTTATTTTAGGGTTTAGGGTTTAGGGTTAGGGTAAAGGATAGGGTTAGGGTTAGGGTTAGGGTTAGGGTTAGGGCTTACGTTTTTATAGGTTTTAGGGTATGTGGTTTATGATTTGAGGTTTAAAATATGCGGTTTAGTGTTTAATGTCTGGGTTTTCTTATTTAGAATTTTTGTATTTTGGGTTTGGGGTTTAGGATTTATGGTAGGGTTAGGGTTAGGGTAAGGGTTTAGGTTGTTTTTTAGGTTTTTGGGTTTGGGGTTAAGGATTTGAGTTGTAATATATATGGTTTAATGTTCAATGTTAGGGTTTTGGTATTTTGGGCTTTGGGTTTAGGGTTTAGGTTTTAGGGTTAGGGTTAAAGATAGGGATAGGGTTTGGGTTAGGGTTAGGGTAAGTTTTTTTTTTTTTTAGGTTTTAGGTTATGGGGTTTAGGATTTCAGTTTAAAATCTATGGTTTAGTGCTTAATATTTTGGTTTTAGTATTTTGGGCTTGAGGTTTTGGGTTAATTGTTTAGGGTTAAGGTTATGGTTAGGGTTTGGGTTAGGGTTTGGGTTTAGGTTTTTTTAGGTTTTAGGGTTTCTGGTTTAGGATTTGAGTTTTAAAATCTATGGTTTATTAATGTTTGGATATTCGTATTTTGGACTTAGGGCTTAGGGTTAAGGTGTAGGTTTTTTTTTTAATATGGTTCAGGGTTTAGCATTTGAGGTTTAACATCTATTTTTATTATTTAATGATTGGGTTTTGGTATTTTGGGCTTATGGTTTCGGGTTTATGGTTTAGAGTTAGGATTTGGGTTAATGTTAGGGTTAGGGTTAGGGTTAGGGTTTTGGGTTCTTTTAGATTTTTGGGTTTAGGGTGTTAAATTTTAGGTTTAATATCAACAGTTTAGTGTTTATTATTTGGGTTTTGGTATTTTGGGCTTGGGGTCTAAGGTTTATAGTAGGGTTAGGGTTAGGGTTAATATTAGTGTTAGGGTTAGGGTTTAGGTTATTTTTAGGTTTTAGGGTTTGGGGTTAAGGATTTGAGTTGTAATATCTATGGTTTAGCATTTAACGTTAGGGTTTTGGTATTTTTGGCTTTGAGTTTAGGGTATAGGGTTTAGGGTTAGGGTTAGGGTTAGGGTTAGGGTTAGGGAAAGGGTTAAGGTTAGGGTTTAATTTTTTTTTAGTTTTAGGTTTTGGGGTTTAGGATTTTTTTGTTTATAATCTATGGTTTAGTGTTTAATGTTTGGGTTTTAGTATTTTGGGCTTGGGTTTTCGGGTTAATGGTTTAGGGTTAGGGTTAGGATTAGGGTTAGGGTTTAGTTTTTTTTAGTATTTAGGGTTTGTGGCTTAGGATTTGAGATTTAAAATCTATGGCTTAGTTTTTAATGTTTGGGTTTTCGTATTATAAACTTAGGTTTTTTTTCATGGACTTAGGGTTTAGGGTTTCGGTTAGGGTTAGGGTGTAGGTTTTTTTAGGTTTGATGGTTCAGGGTTTAGCATATGAGGTTTAAATCTATGGTTTAGTATTTAATCTTTGGGTTTTGATATTTTTGGCTTAGGGTTTCGGGTTTATGGTTTATACTTAGGGTTAGGTTTAAGGTTAGGGTTAGGGTTAGGGTTAGGGTTAGGGTATTTTTTTTTTAGGTTTTTGGGTTTAGGGTTTAGGATTTGAGGTTTAATATCAATGCTTTAGTGTTAATATTTATGTTTATGTATTTTCGGATTGAGTATGGTATTAGAATTTGGGTTAGGGTTTAGTTTTTTTTTTAGGTTTTAGGATTTGAGGTTAAGGATTTGAGTTGTAATATCTATGGTTTAGTGTTAAATGTTAGGGTTTTGGTATTTTTTGCTTTGGATTCAGGGTTTAGAGTTTAGGGTTAGGGTTAAGGATAGGGTTAGTGTTAGGGTTCTTGTTACAGATAGGCTAAGGGTTAGGGTTTAGATTATTTTTTTAGGTTTTAGGTTTTGGGGTTTAGGATTTGGTTTAAAATCTATAGTTTAGTTTTAATTTTTTTGTTTAGATATTTTGGGCTTAATGTTTCGTGTTAATGGTTTAGGGTTAGGGTTAGGGTTAGATGTTAGTTTTTTTAAGGTTTTAGGGTTTGTGGTTTAGGATTTGAGGTTTAAAGTCTATGGTTTAGTGTTTAATGTTTGGGTTTTTGTATTTTGAACTTAGGGTTTCTTTTGTCTTAGGGTTCAGGGTTTAGTGTATAGGGTTAGAATTAGGGTTAGGATTATGGTTAGGGTGTAGGTTTTTTAGGTTTTATAGTTCAGAGTTTAGGATTTGAGGTTTAAAATCTATGGTTTAGTATTTAGTGTTTGGGTTTTTGTATTTTCGGCTTAGTGTTTCGGGTTTCGGGTTTCGGGTTAGGGTTAGGGTTAAGGATTGGGTTAGGGTTAGGGTTTTCTTAGGTTTTTGGGTTTAGGGTTTAGGATTTGAGATGTAATATCAATGGTTTAGTGTTTAATGTTTGGATTTTGGTACTTTAGGCTTGGTTTTAGGATTTATGATAGGGTTAGGGTTAGGGATAGGGTTTAGGTTGTTTTGTAGGTATTTGGGTTTGGGGTTAAGGATTTGAGTTGTAATATATATGGTTTAGTGTTCAATGTTAGGGTTTTGGTATTTTGGGCTTTAGGTTTAGGGTTTAGGGTTTAGGGTTAAGGTTAAGGATATGTATAAGGTTAGGGTTAGGTTAGGGTTAGGGTTTGGGTTAGGGTTAGGGTTTAGTTTTTTTTTTAGGGTTTAGGGTTTCTGTTTTAGAATTTGAGTTATAAAATCTATGGTTTACTGTTTAATGTTTGGGTTTTTGTATTTTGGTCTTAGGTTTTAGGGTTAAGGTGTAGTGTTTTTTTTAATATGGTTCAGGGTTTAGCATTTGAGGTTTAACATCTATTTTTATTATTTAATGATTGGGTTTTGGTATTTTGGGCTTATGGTTTCGAGTTTATGGTTTAGAGTTAGGATTTGGGTTAATGTTAGGGTTAGGGTTAGGGTTAGGGTTTTGGGTTCTTTTAGATTTTTGGGTCTAGGGTGTTAAATTTGAGGTTTAATATCAACAGTTTAGTGTTTATTGTTTGGGTTTTGGTATTTTGGGCTTGGGGTCCAAGGTTTATGGTAGGGTTAGGGTTGCGGTTAATGTTAAGGTTAGGGTTAGGGTTGCGGTTATTTTTAGGTTTTAGGGTTTGGGGTTAAGGATTAGAGTTGTAATATCTATGGTTTAGCATTTAACGTTAGGGTTTATGTATTTTTGGCTTTGAGTTTAGGGTATAGGGTCTAGGGTTAGGGTTAGGGTTAGGGTTCGTGTTAGGGAAAGGGTTAGGGTTAGGGTTTAAGGTTCTTTTTAGTTTTAGGTTTTGGGATTAAGCATTTTTGGTATAAAATCTATGGTTTAGTGTTTAAAGTTTGGATTTTTGTATTTTGGGCTTGGGGTTTTGGGTTAATGGTTTCGGGTTAGGGTTAGGGTTAGGGATAGTGTAACAACCCTAAAAATGGATAAGATAAGTAATGCTTAATGTGTCAAGAATGCCTATGATTAGACCAGGATTCACACGGATTGATGCGTGTAGAACCAGACCTCTGAACCCTTGCTACAGCCAAGGCAATTAACTTGTGGAGTTAGTTGAGATTGGAATGGTTGGGTCCAACCATGTAGGACTCTCAAATACGAAGATTTACTCGAATGAGTTTTTACCGGACTTAAAAAGGGGAAATCTTAGGTTTCAAGGGTCTAGGGGTAAAATGGTCTTTTTCTTGGATAAGGGTAGTATCGTAATTACCCTAAATATATAATTAATTATTTAATTATTAAGGTGGAGGGGCAATTTGGGGAGAGAGGGCCGAAAATGGGCTCTTGAAGTGAAGTCTTGCTCCACCGGGGTTCGAACCTAGGTGGAAGCAATGAATTAAAGTGATTTTTATTTAAGCTATTGAATTAGTGTAATTAATTAATAATTATTATTCATTAGCTGATATAAAATAAAATAGAAATCAGATTTTTATTAAATAAACAAAACCTTATTGACTAAGTCCTAAAACTAGACTCCTAAGCCTCCTACAACTCCCACTCTCTCACGTTTATCTCTCAACTCTCATTCTCAATCTCTCTTCTTCTTTCTCACGTATTCTCTCTGCCAAAATAAGATTCAAGAGCAGAAAAATAAACCAAGTTCTTCACACTTGAAGAACTCACACGAAATCACAAGAAAACAAACGTTAATCACACACTAGGCTAAGGGATGTTGTCCATCGAGTGGAGTTGACATTGAGGAGGCTTAGACGTGATCTTGGGTGAAGTTTTTGGGCAGCAAGTCAAGGGTTTAACGTCAAAAAGGTATGGGTTCTCTTCTCTCTTGGTCCCTTTCCCAAGAGACCCCTTAAGGTTCAGATTATTCAGTCCGAAAACTAGGATTGTTCCCCCTTTGCATGCCCCTGTCACTAGCTCCCAATGAATCGTAGGTTGGGTATGATTGCTGGTAGATTTAGGTGTATGTTATGTTTTCGTGATGAATATGATTATGTTTGTGCACTTGAAATCGTATGAAAGACAACCATGTGTTTGAAATTATGTGCAAGTGTGTGTGTGCAAGCATGTTACAGTAACTAAGGTCCTCGGGTTAAGGCTCCAAATTTGATAATGTTATGGTTGTCATTTTACGTGCATAAACCTATGTAAATCGTGATGTTCATTAAAATGAAAGTGTGGTTGATTTGAGTACCAATCTTTTGGCTAAACAAATTTATGAAAAATGCACGTCAAAACGTAATATATGATCAATGAATTTCCCTAATAGTTCAAGTGAAAGTGTTGGTGAAAATGAGTTGAAAATGACTAAATTTCCAGCAAACTTACAAGTTTGGTTTAGGCTAAATAATGATGAATAAATCTGGAAATTATTTGCGTGTAAAGGGATGAGGCCACCAGGATTCGAACCTGTGACCTCACCCGTGAACTGCCTTAAAAACGTGAAAAGGGAAATGGGGTCAAGGGGAATTGATCTTGGGTGTGCTGGCTTAAAGGTAAAGTACAAAAATTAATAAAATAAAGGCGTGGGAATCGAACCCACGACCTCCAGGCAGCGAGTGGATGTAAAGGAAAAATAAAAGAAAAGGAATGTGAGGCATGGGAATCGAACCAATGACCTCAAGGAAGTGAAGGAGAGTAAAAGAGTAAAGGAAAAATAAAAGAAAAGGAATGTGAGGCGTGGGAATCGAACCCACGACCTCAAGGCAGTGAAAGGAGTTAAGAGGAAAATGAAGTTAAAAGAATTGTGAGGCGTGGGAATTGAACCCACGACCTCAAGGTAGGAGCTGCAAAATAAAAGAAAAATAAAGAGAGGCTATTGGGGTTTGATCCCACAACCTCATGGTCTATTCGAAATAGACAAGGAGAATTAAATGAAAAAAATAGAAGAGGTTGTGGGGGTTTGATCCCACAACCCTTCGGCCAAGTAGGAGGAGATTCCAAGGAGAAAAATAAAGAGGGAATGTTGATGTTGGGGCTCGATCTAGGGTCCCAATGTCATGTGGACCAAAAATAAAATAAATAAAAATTGTAAGTATTGTCCAAGGGATTCGAAACTGGGTTCCCTTGCCCCAAATTCCGTATTGATACATAAGTCATACGTGAATTAAATGTTCAAGAATAATGCCGCCTACTTAGATCGAAATCTAGATCTTGGCATCCATACAAGATGCATAAGTCTTGTACTACATAATCTTAGGAAGATCTGAATCACTTAAATGAACTATGAATGAAGCCTCATGGCTTGTATGTATAGACCCATAAGTCTAGCATACGTTTAAAAAAAATGAACCTAAGATGTATGTAATGAAATGATGTAACCCTAGAAGGGTTAAGTACAAGTTTAAAACACACTAAATGGCCAAGTGCATTGGCATACGATGAAATGATTATTATGTAATGAAATGATGAAACCGTAGAAGGGTTAAGTAAGAGTGTGAAACACACAAATTGCCAAGTGCATTGGCATATGATGAAATGAACATTCACGTAAAAAGGGGTGAGTAATTATGAAGAGCAAATGTGCTAATGTTAATGAATGTGGTGACAACAAGATATGCGGCTAATGTAAGAGATGATAACAATCTCAATGAGCCTAAGTAAATGTTACCAAAACGTACTCACCTATGAGAGTGTAAAGTTAATGAAGAGACCAGTCTCTATGAACACTCTAATGAAAGTATTTAGATTAACACACTTAATACTAATGATGAGATGACAAATCATCTACTAAGTTATGATGTCCTCATACTAGAAGCCAGCTCCATGACGTATGAGTTGAATGTAATGGAACTTTATACTGAGCACCGATAGACTAACTATGAGCGGTGATGCCTACTTTCGGGAAGGGTGGAGGTTCACGTAACTCTCATGAGATGAGACTGTCCAGCTTGCCGGGTATGGGTCTCCTTATATCTCCTAGTCTTCGAACCTATACTGCCAATATAGGGATCTGGCGGGGTTAAATCCCATGTACGCTAGCATGTTTTGGGTCACTTTGGCCGGTGATTCCACCTCTTTTCGTTGTGGGAGAGACACTGGATTTAATGATGCTCACATGATCTATGTCGGTTAAAGTTAAAGTTCCCAATGAATGAATGAGGCCAGCCTCAAATGATGCACATAATGAAATGAACGATACCAAATGTGTTAGGATATGATAATCAAGAGGTGAGCTAGACTCAAGTAATGACACTAGGTTATTCTTGATCATTGCACAACAAACCCGATGAGAGTCTTAAACTACATCCTAGGTATAGCTGGTGTTTACACTAGCTTATGAATGAATGAAATAAAGTACGTACAAATGAATGAAGCAGACTCTGTGTTTGTTAAAGAAGGCTCCCTGGTTGAGGTCTCATATGTTGAGCCCTCATTTTGGGAAGTCTTAATGTAAAGTCCATGATTCCAAGGTCTCATGGCATATGAATGAATGATATGAAAGATGTTATGTGCTATATGCAATATGATATGTGCTATGTGTAAGATGTTATGTGATGTGTGCAATATGATAAGTATGATGATGCATGTTACTCTCATGGCATGACTTTCCTAATCCAAATTTGGAAAGCTCACTGACTTTTCTAATTCAAATTTGGAAAGCTCACTAACTTTCTTAATCCCAATTTGGCAAGTCTACTGACTTGACTTTCCATAATCATGTTGTTAGGAAAGAGCTATTATTTTTCATGCATGTCCTTGGTGTGTGCTTGAATATACCCATACTTAGTACAAGTGTGTACTAATCCCATACAACTCTATATTTTTTGGTGCAGGCACAGGTGGACGCTAGAGTTTATAGGTTGACATTGCAGCTATCCGGACGTGGAGCTTCCATCCGGACTTGGTAGGCCCTCATGATTTCGAGGATGTATACCGTTATTATCTAGCTTAGATGTAGTCTTAGCTAGTAGAGCATGTTCCACTAGTGTTTCTTTCTAACTTTCTTTTCATACTTTGTATTGGTGCCTTTTTGGCAAAATTACGTTTAATGCAATTATGAACTGTTTCTTTCATTTGATTATCTCTATATTAGATGGTTGATTTGTGAACGCCTATGATGTTAAGTTTAAAATGTTTAACATGAAATAAGAAAATAAAAAGTTCAAATTTTTCGCTAAAATTAACCTAGATGAAGTAGGAATGATGTATGTAGGCTTGTCTGCGACGTTTGAGAGGTCAACGATGCCGGTCTCGTCTGGGGTCTAGATTCCGATCGTGACAAAGTTGGTATTAGAGCACTAGGTAAAATTCCGAGAATAATGAGTTCACATCAACCACATTGAGTAGTTTCTAAGTCATGGTAGTGAAGTGCACCACTATCCTGAATTAGAGAATGCCTGATGCGTAGGAAAATTTCCCTTCTTCTAATCTTATCGTGCTTTTCCTAATGTATAATTTCTTGGTGTTATGAGCGTGTCTAACATCAATCTTTGTTCTTTTTAGAGAATGAATACTAGGAGAACCATTGGTCCGAGGAGAGGAGGTGCAGCTGCTGAGGGCAATCAGGTTCCACCCGAAGCTCCAGCTAAAGGAGTGGCTATGCCGGTTAACCCAACTGGGTTGACTGATGCAGAGGTGCGGGCATCTTTGGCCTAGATGGCACAGGCCATCACTATGAAGGCCCAGGCTATGACTGCCCAGGTCAACCGACAGGATGTTCAGAGGGAGAACCCACCAGTTTGTAGCATGGCTGACAGGTTGAGAGACTTCACGAGGATGAATACTCCTATTTTCACAGGGTCTAAGACTTTAGAGGACCCCCAGGAGTTTGTGGATGAGGTGCATAAGATTTTGGTGGCTATGGGGGCCACAGATATTGAGAAGGCTGAGCTGGCTTCCTATCAGCTCAAGGATGTTGCACATACTTTGTGCATGATGTGGCAGGATAGCCTAGCCTTGGCGGAGTTCCGGTCACTTGGGAGTTGTTTAAGACAGCCTTCCTGGAGAGATTCTTTCCCAAGGAGATGAGGGAGGCAAAGGTTGAGGAGTTTATCAACCTTAAGCAGGAATCAATGACAGTTAGGGAGTATTCCCTGAAGTTTGTTAAACTATATAAGTATGCTACTTTCCTTAGTATCTAACAGCAAGGATGAGATGAGTACTGAAGTTTGTTAAATTATCCAGGTATGCTACTTCCCTTGTATCTAACAGCAGGGATGAGATGAGCAGGTTCCTTACAGGAATCAACGGAGATCTGGAGGAGGAGTGTCGGTCTGCGATGCTCCATGATAACATGGACCTCTCCAGGTTGATGGTGCATGTCCAGCAGGTAGAGGACAGCCGCAAAAAGAGGGGAGTTCGTGATGCTAGGAGGCCTAAGCCTTCAAGATCAGGCAGGTCCCAGCCATGGAGGCCACAGAAACAATTTTGGCGTCCGTGAGCAGCCCAGGTTCAAGAAGGGGCAGCAGAGTTCTGGGAACTCTAATTCTCAGAGGAGTAAATCACTTAGAGGAGGCAGACCTGAGCCCAAGAAGGGCAATGGAGGTGAGATGTAGCGTCCCAAAAAGAACTGTGCTAAGTGTGGCCGTGCTCACAGTGAAGAGTGCAGACAGGGCACTAATGCCTGCTTCGGTTGCGGTAAGAGTGGGCACATGTTTAGAGACTTCCCACAGAACAGAGGTCAGGCTGGAGGTAATGCTTAGCCTAGGCCTAATCCACATGGTGCAGCAGCAACTAAGCCTCCTAAGAGGAACAGATTCTATTCCCTGAAGGGCAGGGAGCAGCAGGAGAAGTCCGCTGATGTGGTCACAGGTATGCTGCAAGTATTCTCAACTTCTGTTTATGCTTTACTTGATCCAGGGTCTACGCTTTCCTTTGTAACTCCTTTGCTTGCTCTCACTTTTGAGATATTGCCTGAAGTTCTGCATGTCCTATAGTGGTTAGTACACCTTTAGGACAAAATGTAAGAACTGATAGAGTATACAAGGATTGACCAATAGTTGTAAGTGGTAAGACTATGTGTGCAGACTTGGTTGAGTTACCCATGCATGATTTTGATGTTATTCTTGTCATGGACTTGCTTCACAGTTGTTATGCTTGTTTGGATTGTCGTAGTAGAGTGGTGAGATTTCGTTTCCCTAATGAAGAGGAGCTAGTCTGGGAGGGGTACAACTCGAGTCGTCCTAATCCCTTGATTTCAAACCTTAAGGCCAATAAAATGATGTCCAAGGGGTTATTGTGTCATCTTGTGAGTGTTAATGATTTAGATCAAGATATTCCTTCCATAGACTCAGTGACTGTAGTGAATGAGTTCCTACACGTATTTCCTGATGATTTACATGGAGTCACTCCCCATCGAGAGATTGACTTTGGTATCGACTTAGAACCCGATACTAACCAATTTCAATTCCTCCCTATAGGATGGATCCAGCTGAACTCAAGGAGTTGAAGTTGCAGTTAAAAGATCTCACTGATAAGGGTTTCATTCAGCCGAGCATATCCCCTTGGGGCGCTCCAGTGTTGTTTGTGAATAAGAAGGATGGAACCCTTAGAATGTGTATCGATTATCTGCAGCTCAACAAAGTCACTATAAAGAATAAGTATCCACTTCCCAGAATAGATGATTTGTTCGATCAGCTCCAAGGGTCTAGTTTCTTCTCTAAGATTGATCTTCGTTCAGGGTATCATCAGCTTAGGGTTAGGGATAGAGATATCCCAAAGACAGCCTTTCGTACCCGTTATGGTCATTATGAATTCTTAGTTATGTCAGTTGGTCTCACGAATGCACCTACTGCATTTATGGACCTCATGAACCGAGTCTTCCATGAATAACTTTGCTCTTTCGTCACAGTATTCATTGACGACATCCTCATCTACTCTAGGACCAAACAAGAGCATGAACAACATTTGAGACTAACCTTGAAGGTACTTAGACAACATCAGTTGTATGCCAAATTCAACAAGTGTGAATTCTGGCTTAGATTAGTTACCTTCCTGGGTCATGTTGTGTCCGATCAAGTTGTGGAGGTGGATGCCAGGAAGATCGAGGCTGTGAAGAACTGGCCAAAGCCTCTTACTCCCACTGACATCCGTAGCTTTCTGGGATTGGCTGGTTACTACCGCAGGTTCGTGGAGGGCTTTTCTTCCATTGTTGCCCCACTGACAGCTTTGACTAAGAAGAAGGACAAGTTTGAATGGACGGAGACTTGTGAGAAGAGTTTCTAGGAGCTCAAGGACAGACTCACTTCAGCCCCGGTGCTTACTTTGCCTAAGTGTGGTGAGAATTACACTATTTATTGTGATGCATCTAGGGTTGGTTTGGGTTGTGTTCTTATGCAGGTTGGTAAGGTGATAGCTTATGCGTCCAGACAGCTCAAGGTTCATGAGAATAATTATCCCACTCATGACCTGGAGTTGGCAGTTGTGGTTTTTCCAATGAAGATGTGGAGGCACTACTTGTATGGAGTGCATGTTGATGAGTTCACAGACCACAAGAGTCTCCAGTACGTGTTCACGCAGAGGGAGTTGAATCCACATCAGCGGAGATGGTTGGAGCTGTTGAAAAACTATGATATGAATGTCCACTACCATAGGTAAGGCTAATGTTGTAGCTGATGCTTTGAGCAGGATGAGCATGGGAAGTACAGCCCACGTTGAGGATGAGAAGAAGGAGTTGGTGAAACATGTACACAGGCTGGCCAGACTGGGTGTGCGGTTGGTTGACTCTACTAGTGGGGGTGTTTCAGTTCAACCTAGTTCTGAATCATCCTTGGTAGTTGAAGTCAAGAAGGGTCAGCATCTCGATCCTGTGTTGATGAAGCTGAAGGACTCAGTGTTGATAAAGATGAATGAGTCTTTCGCTTTGGGAGGTGATGGCATACTTAGGTATCAGGTGTCACGCCTCAAAACCCATTAAGACGGACAAGCACCCGATGCCCTAAAGGCCCGAGAGAACCAACCTACAACCTGTTCTTACTGAGCATATACTATAACAATTGAGACAAGTTAACTTTGGATGCAGCGATACAAACCAATGTAAGTAGATCCAAAAGTTATATACAAGACTTGGCCGTTTAGGCCACAACTCCTTAAGACACAACTGAACCATGTACATACGTCTACAAAGCCTCTAAAAGATAGAAGACTAGAGTAGGTCGGGACAGACCCCGCCTTACCCTTAACTATGATAAAATACCAAACGAATTTACCAAGGACTTAATAAAGCTCCGAATCAACTTGGAGCTCACCAAAAGTAGCAGAATTTCGAGTGCTTCTACTGAGGAGGTCTACTAGCTGGAGTACCTGAGCCTGCAGCATGAAATGCAGCGTCCCCAATACGGGACGTCAGTACGAAAAATGTACTGAATATGTAAGGCAAAAAGTATATGTAATACAAGGCACAAATGAAATCAAGTAGCAACATATGAGTGCATAGATTAGGAGAGAAGACCACCTTTGCTTACTCTTGTGGAATCAAGTAAGCTACATTCTTTTCTTTACCTTCTTTGTATGTTATAATCTTTGTTGGGCATGTGATACAAGTGACCAGCTGATCAGTGGTAGAAGAGGATGACCCATGCTAGGCGTATTAACCCCTGGGATGCGGTCCTCATAATTACACAACTTGGGATCGGCCCATGCTAGGCTTTCGCCCCTGAGCTGCCACCCTTCTATACCAATAGGGAGCGGCCCCGAGGCTTTCGCCCCTGACTGCCACCCTAAGGAAATAGAATTTCTCACTTAGATTCTTTAATGTTTGAGATTATTGTTAATCAGTTCATAACTCTTTTGAGATGTTGTTTTGGATAATCGTAACATTTTGAGATGTTGATTTGGTGGTCATAATCATCTTGGAGACATGAAATTATGGAACAGTAGTAGAATACATGAAAACAATACTTTGAGGCAGTAACAATGACATAAGGAGCTATGAAACATCAACACCTTACTTTAAGACCTTAATGGCACAATGGACTTCAATTGGCTTAGGAGAAGGATTCATCAAACTTTCTTTTGCAAATACCATTTCTATAACAGCACAAGGGAAAATTACACAAGTATAGAGTAGTGAACATATAATGAAGTAGTTCCATGTACTTAGAATGGGGAAAGAAATATTGTTAGCTATTTGGAGATAGTACGCTGCCACCATGCTTTCTTTTCTAGAAATAGAACTTATGAGGATCACTTCATTGATATTAATTGCAGGTGGCAGATTTCATGCCAAAAGGATATAGAATCGAATAGCCTTACATACCTTATATTTATGACCAATACCACTATCACGATTCAGCCTTCCTTATTGGGTGCTAATCTACAACATAAGTCATGATAAGCTAACATCAGCAGCTAATCACAATAAGGTTCTCCAAAACAGTAGCTAAAAATATTTGA